>JAIWNF010000005.1:600000-1134970 GCA_025093555.1 Circinella umbellata | reverse complement strand
CAAAAGTCTGGCTCAAGTGTTTACCAGAAAATACAAGACGAACTTAGTATATACCTATACTGACTCTTCATTTTAACTTTCGATATTTTGATTATCTTACATGATTATATTTTTGTTTTATATTAACTTCTATAATTTTTTACATCATCTCTTATGTTAATAATATCCATAGCACGACAATATCCTGATAGCACTACTATATATAATTAGTAGCTTTATACATTTTTGTTATCATATGTACAAACTATTTGGACAATCTATCATCTTATTTTTCATCTCTCTCAATGGTCGTGTTATTGGATGGCCTACTACATGTTGATATAAAATAAACTTCTATGAATTCTTGTATTATAAGCAGTATTTATAAAGATGACAACGAGAACATTATATAAACCATCTTCGTTAGCATTATATTAAAAAAAATCCAAACCAACAATAAAAAAGATATAAGCAATTGTTCAAGTGAGGATGATGGTTTTAGTGGATCAAAGATCAAAGTCAGACTAGGGCGTGAAGTGTAATTTAATATAATTGCTATTTTTATTTTTAACCAGAACAATAATAAGCTGTCATACAAACAATTCTATTTCTCTATAAATGTAGCTTAGCTATAATCATTATATCATTACCCTTTTTCTTTATTTTATATTTTCAATTCTTATTCTAAGTTTTGACCAGTTTGTAATACTGGCCATTCTAAGTGAATTTATATTTATTACGGGTCAGGCGTAGCGTACAATAGCGACACTAACATGACCCCTCCATGCTACGCCCCTAGTCCGACTTTTGCTACACCGTAGTAATTCTCTTTCTTAATACTTTCAGCCCATTGTCAAAGTCTATAGTAGATAAGAATAAATTTATTTATCTTTTTTTATCAAAGAAAAAAAAGATTCTCGATGTTATTTTTAACGTTGTAACAGGTCATATCATTGTCCAATATGTGTGAGACAAAAAAGTTTGGGCTGCTTTGACATAAGGGTTTCCACTGTTCTACATTCATTGGAAGAGTTGCTGACTTTTAGGTCTACTAGATGTCGTTTTCTCATGAAGGGAGGTATATATAACACTGTTTTTCTTTGGTCTTTCTGTCCGTTTTCTAAGCTGTGTAACACTGTTACCCTTCAATACATCGACAAGAGTCGTGATACTCTTACTACCACACCAGCGCTGCTTTTTTCTGTTTATTTTTTATTATAACTTTAGCTTTTAAACAAAAGCGTTATTATTGCATTTTCACGCGTTACAGATTACAGAAATTTGTTTATAATGGCTAATTAGGATAGGCAAGCTCATCACATTATTACAAAGAATGTCGGCTATCATGAAATATTCTCCCTCTCTTCTCTTCCACCTTCTCCTTCATTTCATAATGACTTTTTACACATTGAATCCATTATCTTAAGTTATTAATGTTTCTTTCAACAATAACCCTTACGTACTTTTTATTAACTTTTATATATTTTGCTCCTTTTTTATTAAATTCCAGAAACTTCTTCCTGTTAATGTGTCAGTAAATAATATTATACTCTCTGATCGATGAATAATAATCCACTCCCTTTTGATTTTTTTTTATCTATCAAAGACAGTAATTATTACAAAACTAAAGTACGTAATTCTCACCATATTATTACCACAGTAGTAAAGTATACAGTCATAGCATTAATATTATTTAATTTTTTTGCTTTTCGTTTAATAAAATGCCATTATTCAATTGTAAAGACATCTTATTGCTATACTATCACACTTTATTTCTTTATTTGACTGGATCTACAAAACAATTATACAGTCTTGGGGATCGTCGCTACCAGGCGCGAAGCGCCTTTTTGTGGGGTCAAGGGGGGTTTACCCACCCTTGAGACGTGTTTTCCGTTGAATGACCCGAAGCGAAGCGAGGCAGGCAAACGCTAGTCTATATTATTAAAATAATACAGTTTTTACGTTTGCTAAAATCCAAAAAAAGGAAACAACTCCGCTACTATTAAATTTTTATTTTATTTGCAAGTAAAAATAAACTCGCGTTTCTATACTCTTATAAAACTTAACATGTCGACTCCCAATTGTAACACTTGCAGTTTACCCGGTCATCAGCGCATTAGCCATCGCGATTGCCTTAGCAATCCAAATAGATCAGCAATGCGTCTACGAAATGAGAACGAGGAACCACATGTAAACGTTACTCGCGCTGTTCCTGTTTGTGCAAGCTGGGGCCAAGAAGGTCATTCACGTAGCACCCATAGGTCATGCCTTAATTATCATTCAAATAATAATGATAATAATACCATACCAGAAAATTTAAGAGTAATAATATTTTATAGTTTAATTTTCCAGTGCCATCTTTTTCATATGTTAGTATTAATCTATATCAAAATATAAATAATCCAGTTTCATAACATCGGACGTATTTCCAATAATGACACTCCACCACGCCACTCTCTTGGTTTAATGAATGCCGAATGTAATAGTTGCCATGCTAGACTTTTTATACAAGAACGTACTTCGAGAAGCTCCCTCCGAAATCCAACATTCAATCTTTGTTGCCAAGAAGGAGCAGTTGAACTTCCTCAACTAAATCCCACTCCTCCAGAAATATCTCGATTGTTACATGGTACTGATGCGGCAGCTATTCATTTTCGTACTAACATCCGTGCTTATCATAACGCATTGAGCTTTACTTCTCTCGGTGTTAATATTGATGAGACCGTTGCTAATTCTCGCGGAGGAGCTTATAATTTTCGCATTCATGGAAATGTTTATCATCGCATTGGATCTTTATTACCTGCCGAAGACAATAGACCAGCCTTTGCGCAAATATATGTACACGATCCAGCGACTGAAACAGAAAATCGACAAGCTGTTTCAAACGCCCAACTTAATGATACCACTCTTGAAACATTGCAAGCACTTATGCATCGCCTGAACCCTTTTGTTCGTTCGTTTCAGAACATGGCTCAAATTGCACGCAATCAAGGCGTAGATAATGTTAGAATGGTCATTAGGTCTGAAAACACGCCTGATAGACGACGTTATAATGCACCTACCGCTGAAGAAGTTGGAATAATTATTGTAGATAATCATGATGAAAACATTGGCAACAGGGATATTGTATTGAGGACGAGATCAAACCAGTTGGAGCGTATCAGTGAGATGCATCGCTTTTATGATGCACTTCAATATGTCCTTATTTTTCCTCAAGGTGCGTTATCTTCTTAGTCAAGCTGTGTGGTTGTCGATTGAAATATGTGGTCTGTTAAATAAAAATAAAAAAAACAAAATTATAGGAGATGAAGGATGGACCATCAACTCAAGAACAGGTATTCGTAACATTACAGTAATGGAATGGTACAAGTACCGGTTAATGGTGCGTGTCAATAATAATGCCAATGCTACAAATTATATGCATTGTTTTGGAAGACTATTTCAGCAGTTTATTGTTGATATGTACGCCAAATTGGAGTCAAATCGTTTGGGCTATATACGTCATAACCAAGATTACGATCTGATTTGTATCGAAGTGTTGCAGATGCTATGAATGTTGGTGATAATAATTTGGAAGCTCTTGGAAGACGTGTTATATTACCATCAAGCTTTATTGGCTCTCCACGACATATGCAACAACTGTATCAAGATGCAATGAGTATCGTACGACGCTTTGGCAAGCCTGATCTTTTTGTCACATTCACATGTAATCCAAACTGGCCGGAAATCCAAACCTCTCTTTTACCAGGTCAACGTGCACCTGATCGTCCTGATTTAACAACACGCGTTTTTCGATTAAAGCTAAAGCAACTTATGAACGATCTTACAAAAGACATGGTTTTGGGAAGAGTAATTGGACATGTTCATACAGTTGAATTCCAGAAACGTGGCCTTCCACATGCACACATTCTACTTATTCTTGCCACTGAAGATAAGCCAATTACTTCTGCAGATTGTGACAATATTGTTTCTGCTCAACTGCCTAATGCTGAACAATATCCAGATGCACGAGCTACTGTTGAACGACATATGATGCATGGTCCGTGTGGACTTTTGAATCATCGATCACCATGTATGGTAGATGGTAGATGTTCTAAGCGCTATCCAAAAGAATTCCATGAAGAGACTGAAATGAACGAAGATGGCTATCCAGTTTATAGACGTCCTAACAACCGAGATTATGTGGTGAAACCTGGAAACGTTAGGCTTGATAATCGCTGGGTAGTTCCACATAATGTTTATCTCTGTACAAAATACGGTGCTCATATCAATGTTGAGATTTGCACATCTATTCATTCAATTAAATATGTCTATAAGTATGTCTACAAGGGTCATGACCGTGCTTCAGCAAGAGTAGTACAACAAGGTGCTAATTCTGATGATGACCAAACATCTGATGAAATCAGCACTTTTCTTGATGCTCGCTATGTCTCTGCTTCAGAAGGTTGCTGGCGTATATTCTCTTTTTCTTTACATCATGAATATCCTGCACATAGACGACTCGCCATACATCTTCAAGATGAACAGTTGGTATATTTAATGAAGGAGAAACTGCTACTGATGTAATTCAAGGCCGTGCTCATGAAACTACTTTGACAGCATGGTTTGAATATAATAGACAACATCCAAATGATACCGCTCTTCAAAATACTCTTTATATCAACTTTCCTGAAGATTATGTATTTGTTGATCGTACACGCAGCTGGAAAATTCGGGAACGTGGCCATGGTGGGACCATTGGTCGTATTTATGCAGTCTCTCCTCGCGAGGTAGAAAAGTACCATCTTCGACTTCTGTTATATCATGTACCTGGTGGTAAATCATTTGCTGATATGCGTACAATTGATAGAGGCACTCAAAATGCAGAAATATTGCCTACGTTCCAAGCTGCTGCCCGAAGACGCGGTCTGATTACTGGCCAGCAAGAATGGAGTGATTGTCTCAATCAAGCAAATACGTATCAGCAGCCTTATGCCTTGCGTCGTTTACAGTTATCTTGGTGTTCTGTCACCCTGATAATCCATATAATTTGTGGCTAAGTCATCGTGACAGTATGACCGAAGATTATTTACATACAGCACGCCAAGAGCAAAATGATCAAAGCATACAGTTTTCAGATTTTTTATACAACCAAGCATTATTGGATATCGAATCTGTTACGATTAATTTGTCACGGTCATTGCGTGAATTTGATGGGTTTGTGTTACAAGAAGTTGTGAATGAGCATAATGCTGCTGATAATAATGAACCAGCTATTATTCGTGAGCATTGTAGATTAGCAGCACAGCTGACTCTACAGCCCGAACAGCAATTTCAATTCAATGAAGACCAACAGCCAATCTTTAATGTAATAATCGGTTATCTTCTTGATGCTCCACAAGCTCAGCCAGAGTTATGTTTTGTTGATGGTCTAGGGGAAACAGGTAAAACATATCTTTTCAATGCTCTTCTCAAGCATGTCCAATGGGCTGGTCATATTGCCCTTCCTGTTACAACAAGTGGTACAGCAGCTCAATTGTTGGATGGTGGACGCACTGCACACTCCACCTTTAAAATTTTTTTAGAGGTGCATCAAACATCTATGTACAACTTTACGCCAGGTTCTGCCACTGCACGGCTTATTTCCATGGCCAGCATTATTGTCTGGGATGAAGCATCAATGATAAGTCGAGATCTTATTGAAACAGTAAATAGAAGTGTCCAAGATATTATGTGCATTTTTGATCCTGCTCTTGAACACGTTCCTTTGGTGGAATAATTGTTGTATTTGGTGGTGACTTTCGCCAGGTATGTATATAAACAAATCATATATAAGATATCACATCTTGAAATTAAAGTTTGTATTTCCAACTAATGATTGTCATTTATGATATTTATATTTATTTACTTTAATTTTGATAATAACTATATAGGTTCTTCCTGTAATTCCAAATGCCGAACGACCCCGAATTGTTGCACAGTGTTTAAACCAGTCTCGAGATATTTGGCGCCATATCGTAATACATCGTCTTCGCATCAATATGCGCGTCCAATAGGCTGCTAATACTGCTGATGCTAAATCCCGATAATTCCACTCAACCTGATCAAGAAGGTTTTACTACCAGAAATGTTGCATATCATGAAGTTCTTTTGTACCCATGATTTTTTTCCATCAATTTCCTTTTTATTTCACATACGTTCCATTACAGATAGACACAAATCCACAGATATTATTCAATTTACCATCAACCATATAAATATATTACGTACCTTCCAAAAACATCTCAACACAAACATTTTTACCATCATTATTTATTGCATATCATCTTATTTCTCCTACTTCTTTCTTATTATTACGGATACTATGAATTGTTGTAACTTCTGGGTTTAGGAATTAAGAAGGTAAGTAGATAAAACAAAAAGAAATTAAAACAACGTGCGAAGCAGATTGTTTTGATTTTTTTTTCAGTGATTTGTAATTGATAAAGAAGAAAAGATAAGAAGAAAAGGAAGACAATTTGCGAAGCGAGTTGTTTTCAATTTTTAGCAGTTATATAGAAAAAACATGATTCAGATTTATTATCCACAAATTTGTATAAAGCATTGGGCGTGGGGGTCTGGGACGTAGCCCCAGCTTGGGGGATCAAGGAGGAAGCCCCCCTTTACGATGCAATCCGTTAAATGACCTGAAGCGAAGCGAGGAAGGGCTGTTAGTTATTATTATTGATGGTACTATAGAATTATCACAAAGGGCATATTATTTTTAAATTTTAAGCTTTAAGAGTGATGTAAGTCAAAGGAGTCAAGCAAAGGTTTGACTATCTGCTTTTATAAACAAAGCATATATTCAAAAACCATTAGAGCTTGGATTTTTAATACTAAAGAGGTATTATTTCTACTTGTATTTTTCTTCATTATTTTTACAAGCAAGTAAATACTCAAGGGTCTGAAGACTTCTAGTAGTAGCTAGTAAGTTTAATTCTAGTCTCCTTCTTCTTAGCTTCAGTAAATAAAAATTTATGATGCATCTTCTTCATCAATAATAATTTAATAATACTACTAATAATATGCATGTCGTAGCCATAAAATAGTAGTGACGCTACTTTTCACTTTTTATATTCTTTTATAGACGTATTTTATATTCATATTGCCACGTAGTTGATCCATATCACTGTCACATCATCATCATAATTATTCGAACATGTATATTATCATTATTAGTTTATCATACATCTTATTAGTAGCTTAGAAAATATATAAATACCCCTTCACATTTCATTTAATAAAACATTATCTTTCAGCTTACATACTATTCTATTATTTATATCTTCTCTACTGTTGGCTATGATGATATGTTGGTACTGATCCGCCAAAAATAATACGACGAAATCATGATGCAACAATTAAAAAAAAAAAAAATATTTTCTACTAAAAACAAAAAAAATTCAATCGTGGATTGAATGTTTTAACAAATGCTCACTACAGGGGTCGAACCTGTGGCCTTGGCGTTATTAGCACCACGCTCTAACCAACTGAGCTAAGCGAGCTGTTATTTGTCGCGTCTGAAGCGGGTTTTACTCCTAGTTCCGCGTCAGCTTCAAACGTGACGGCGAAGCGACGATTCCAACCCAGGAATCCGGGTCGTCGCCGGGTAAATACTTCTGCCTAACGTATTTACCCGTTATTCCCTTTTGCTCCCCTATCCACGTTTTATCTTATTTATTATTATTACCTTCCACGTTTCCTCCCATTTTTAATATTGTTCTCTTTTACGATATTATGGAAGATCATTTTAATGATCTATAATTTATTATTTTTGTATTGCCTCTCATTGATCATATTGATCAATATTCTGTTTTAATTTATTTGATTTCGTTATTTCTTAATATTAGCATGATAACGATCATGCGGTTTTGCATAATATTATTATTTAATAATATTATCGTTTCATATTCTTATTTGAAAATATTATTATTTTTATTTTTGTTTTTATATAAATACCATTCAAAATAATAATAATAAAAAAAATCAATTAACGAATATCAACGAACTATCAATGAACTTATCACAATTATCAATTAGTCTACTTGTTTCTTATTTTACTTCCTCACCTTCTTTATAATCATTTCCCTTGTGGCATAATTTATTGTGTTTCATCTACCGAAGAATCCTGGTTATTACTATTAACGTTAAGGTGCGGCGATTAGTCATATAAATTTACAACGGATCTGACATTTGGTAGCGACAGAAGAAAAATCGATTCATCAACATGGATAATCAACAACAACCTGATAATATGGAACAACAAACGATAATGACGATGCTTCAATCGTTACAGCAAATAATGCGGCAACAACAACAACAAGCAGAACAAATAGCAAATTTACGTACGCAACCAGCAAGACCTGTAGCCAATACAGATGAACACCAATCATTGGCAAAAGTCGTTCGTCCCCGTCAACCGGATACGTTTCATGGCGAACGCACAGTCCAACAGGTAGAGGCATGGTTATACTCGTTAGAAAAATATGCGGAATTTGTGAACATAGATGATCACCAAATTGTGTTGTTTGCGGTGACGTTATTACGAGATGGTGCGGCGACGTGGTGGCGTGGTGTCGAGTATGATACGACAACTTCAACTCCAAGTACATGGTCCGAGTTTAAACGGGTGTTTAAGTATGAATTTAAACCGGCGAATGCAGAACAATTGGCTCGCCAACGGTTACAACAACTTCAACAAACAAGTACTGTTGAACAATACGTACGGGAGTTTCGTTCATTGATGCCAGAATTACCGGACATGGATACCAAGGACGCATTGTTTAATTTCGTGCAAGGTTTAAAGTACCAGTGTCGTTTACAGGTGTTAATGCAAAAACCGTTTTCATTGTCAGAAGCATATGCTTATGCCGAAGCATATGAAACGGCGGAACAGTGCGCTAAGGTATCAAATCGTCGTCCACCGAATTTTACTCCTTTCAATAAGTCATTTGGCCAGCCTTCCTCCTCTTTTGGTAATCAAGGACCTACTCCAATGGACCTTGATGCAATTAAACCGGCGGAACGTCGATATGGTGGCTCGAGTGGTGACAGATCATATGGCGGTCGGTATAATGATGGTATTAACCGGGTAAAATGTTTTAAGTGTGGTGAACGGGGTCATATTCGTCGTGATTGTAAAAGTCGTCGTCAGGAAAATCGTCATGCCAAGCAGGATTTTCGGCCCGTGCACAATCAGTAGAGGGGTTGTTTGTGCACCAAAATTCTGAGTCCCTTAACAAGAAAAAAGGTCGCTGGTGGACCAAAGGATCAGAATCAAGGAAAAAGGGTACACCAGCGGGGTTGACCAGGTGTGATCAGACTACACGATCTACACCATCTTCTGTGCATGAAATTCAAGTTTCTAGTAGTGTGCAGGAGTCATCGTCGATGTGTCAAAGATCGATGGTGGAAGCAACTGAGGGTGGTCAACACAAGGAAGACACTGATCATAGTGATATCCTTGAGGTGAATAAGTTGCAAGAAGACTGTTGTCGGTTAATGCAGTTACAAGCCTGCAAAGACGGCAGTGAATCTCTTCCGTTATACGACGGTTCATGTGCAGGAAAACGTATGTTGGTTCTACTCGACTCTGGCGCAAGTTCAAGTTACATATCCCCTAATATGGTAAAGAATTTGGAAACGGTACAAGTTGAGGCACGTGAAGTCGAAACGGCTGGTGGGCATAGATTACGAATAGATAAAATGGTGAACGTTGATTTTGATTTGGATGGATGTCATATGTCAGTCAAGGCGTATATCCTGGATACCAAATTTGATTTTGTCTTGGGTCGTAATTGGTTGCAAAAATATACACCGGATGTCGATTGGTCGACGGATAATTGGAATATAAAGATAAATGGAAAAACTAAAATATTAAAACCAGTAAGGTATCTTGGTGAATCGGGATTACGGTATTTGCTATCACATAAGCAAATAAATCGGGCGATTCGGCACAAGGACGTAAAGGAAATATACTTACTGCATTTACTGGAATCGGACATAAAGGAAAATAAAATACCAGAGGAACTCCAACCATTGGTGGAGGAATATCAAGACATCTTTCGGGATGAGTTGCCGGGTTTGCCGCCAGATCGTGGTTTTGAACATGTAATCGATACTGGGGATGAAAAACCTGTGTCTCGGCCACCGTATAAGATGTCGCCGTTGGAACTTGACGAATTACGGCGTCAGTTAAATGAACTACTTGAATTGGGCCTAGTAGTACCGAGTGCGTCACCTTGGGGAAGTCCAGTGTTATTCGTAAAAAAGGCGGATGGTACAATGCGGATGTGTGTTGACTATAGAGCAACAAATAAAAAGACGATCAGAATTAATGCACCATTACCAAGAATCGATGAATGTTTGGAACGGTTACAAGGTGCTAAATATTTTACAAGTTTGGATCTGAAGAGCGGTTACCATCAAATTAAAATTCGTGAATCAGATATACCTAAGACAGCATTCAACACCCGTTACGGTCAATATTCGTGGAAAGTACTTCCGTTTGGATTATGTAATGCTCCCCCAAGTTTTCAAGCATTGATGAATAAGGTGTTAGGTGATTTATTGGATCGATGTTGTATTGTATATTTGGACGATATCTTGATTTTTAGCGACTCGTGGGATAAACATAAAGAGCATATTAAAATGGTGTTAGATAAATTACGTGATAATCATTTATATGCAAATTACAAGAAGTGCGAATTTGGTAAAGAAGAAATTACCTTCTTGGGTTTTCGTGTCTCCGCGGCAGGCATTCTTCCTGCATCCGATAAGGTCAAGGCCATTCAAGAATGGAAACCACTCAATAATGTTCAAGAAGTACGTCAGTTCATTGGTTTAGCCCAGCATTTTAGACGGTTCATTCCTAATTTCGCTAGCATGGCTGCTCCTTTGACTGATCTGACTCGTGGTACTGGGCCAAAGAAAAGAAAGATCGAATGGAGTGATGCATGTCAAAGAAGTTTTGATTTAATAAAAGAAAAACTGATCCAAGCACCGGTATTACAAGCACCCGATACGAAAAAACCTTATCGCGTAGAAGTCGATGCATCTGATGTTGGTGTTGGTGCGGTACTATTACAAGAAGGGGATGATAAGCAGTGGCATCCATTAGCATATGAATCAAGAAAATTATCATCAGCAGAACGTAATTATCCTACGCAAGAGAGAGAACTCTTAGCAATATTACATGCATTACGTACCTGGCGTTGTTTTTTGGAAGGCACTCAATATGAAGTTCGCTCGGATCACCATCCATTGAAATACTTGCGGTCACAGTCCAAGTATACTCCTCGGCTGGTCCGATGGATGAACGAACTTGAATTATACGATCCGACGGTCATTTCTTATCAGCCTGGTAAGACAATGTATGTCCCTGATGCATTGTCTCGTCAAGATTATTCTGGTGCTCCTGGTCAAACCACAATGGAACCAGAATTCTTGTATGCTGTATCTGCCCGCTCCATTCCTCCTGAGCATCGTAATGATTGGCCAAGCTATTATGTGGATCGTCCTTCTGATTTGCCTGAAACCGTTGTTAACTTTTTAGACCACGAAAAAGAACATTTCGTGATAAAGGATAAAAAGGTGTACCGATTAATTAAACTGAAACATGAAGATGATTCCGAAGAAATAAAAGAAGTACGATTCTTACCGTTTGTTCAACGCGCTGATAAAGTCAATTCCTTCCATGAGGCTTTCGGTCATGCTGGTTCCGGGACTCTTTTTGATTTACTTCGTTTCCGTGTATGGTGGCCGTCAATGAAAGCTGATATTAAGGAATGGTTGCAACGTTGTCCTTCTTGCCAAGTCAATTCTCGTCGTTCGCGCGCTCACCATGATGTTATGCATCCGTTGCCTGTTCCTGGTGCATTTGAACGTTGGCATCTTGATTTCATTGGTGAGTTGCCGAAGTCGACCAAAGGAAATCGGTGGATCTTAGTTGCTGTTGACTATGCAACAAATTATCCAATCGCGCGTGCTGTCCCTGTTGCATCGAGTAAGGCGGTTGCTGACTTCTTGTATGAAGAAATCGTTATGCGTTTCTCGTGTCCGAAAGAGATCGTAACTGATCGTGGTGCTAATTTTATGAGTAAAGTTGTTCGTTTTTATACTGAACGTATTAAAACTGCTCATCGTTTCACAAGTGCCTTTCATGCAAGATCAAATTCCAAGTGCGAAAGGTATAACGGCGTATTAAAGCAAATGTTACGGAAGTATACTAATGGTGCTCTCCATATTTGGGATCAATACTTGGATGCTGCCCTTTTTGCCTGTCGAATTCGAACCCATACTACTGCCAAGTATAGCCCATATTATTTAACATATGGTCGTGATCCTGTTCTTCCTGGTGATTTCTTAAGGCCGTATATCCCTGATCATGCTTTGAACGATCCAAGGGTTATTGCTGAATTAACTGCTCAAGAACTGGAAAATTTGGATCAGGCTCGCGCTGCTGCCAAGGCTAGAATGGAAGCCATCAGTCAATATGATAAGGATCGTTGGGACAAGGCGTTAGATATCCGTGATTTTGATATTGGTGATTATGTAAAAATGACGCATGAAGGTCGTTATGGTCTGGAGCCGGTGTATAAAGGTCCTTATGTGGTAGTCGATAAAAATTCGGATTTTGGTACCTATCAGCTAGAAACCATTCAAGGTAAATTGTTAGATTCGTGGGTACATGTTGACCGTTTGGCCAAGGTAAATTTCGAGACGGAACCTACTACTCCTTGGTTTGACCCGACGACAACTCGTCGTGAATGGCGTGCAGCAATGCAATTACCTGGTGAAGACGGTGTTGTTGACAAGGCGAAGGCGCCCTCTGTTGAACCGGACCCAATGGTGCCTCCTTTGGTGGAATCTGCGCATGGTCATTCCGACGATGTTCGAGGGCGAACATCAAGCAAGGGAGGGGGTGTTGTCGCGTCTGAAGCGGGTTTTACTCCTAGTTCTGCGTCAGCTTCAAACGTGACGGCGAAGCGACGATTCCAACCCAGGAATCTGGGTGTCGCCGGGTAAATACTTCTGCCTAACGTATTTACCCGTTGTGCCTTTTGCCCCCTATCCACGTTTATATAATTTATTATTATTACCTTCCACGTTTCCCTCCCATTTTTAATATCGTCTCTTTTACGATATTATGGAAGATCATTTTAATGATCTATAATTTATTATTTTTGTATTGCCTCTCATTGATCATATTGATCAATATTCTGTTTTAATTTATTTGATTTCGTTATTTCTTAATATTAGCATGATAACGATCATGCGGTTTTGCATAATATTATTATTTAATAATATTATCGTTTCATATTCTTATTTGAAAATATTATTATTTTTATTTTTGTTTTTATATAAATACCATTCAAAATAATAATAATAAAAATAATCAATTAACGAACGAACTTATCAACGAACTGATCAATTGAACTATCTATCTATCTAATTATCAATTAGTCTACTTGTTTCTTATTTTACTTCCTCACCTTCTTTATAATCATTTCCCTTGTGGCATAATTTATTGTGTTTCATCTACCGAAGAATCCCGGTTATTACTATTAACGTTAAGGTGCGGCGATTAGTCATATAAATTTACAACGGATCTGACAATTTTGACACGTTGTGTGGTAGTTTCGTTTGGTCAGACCAAAGAAAAGGTTCACGTGATTCGTGATTTAGAATTTGATCCTTGGGTGGTCATGTGACCACTTAAGTACGTATAAATATGGGCGGTTCAACCGCAAAATAATAAATCTTCATCTTTTCTATCTCTTTTACTTTTACTTTTACCTTTTTCTTTTTATTTATTTCAATAGACATTTCAATAAGAAGATATCCACTACATGTCAATTTTGCTGAATTGGAAAAAGTAGTATATTACAAATTCTGATAGCCTTAAATATAAAAAAGTTAATAGAGTTAAATTCTTTATTAGAAAAAAAATTAATTTGCAAGGATGTATTATCTGTTTTATTTACCAGCTAAATCTATCTATCTCTATATATATCTTCTTATGGATTAGTCTATTAACTTTAGAATGAGAGTGGTAAGAGTTAATATATAACATATATATATATTATAATAAAATTATTTTCCTATAAATTATAAGTACAGATTATTGTATATATACTTGATTATTATATTTTATATATTAGTCAACCAAAGATAGAGATAGATATAATCAAAATATAAGATTAGCTGTGAGAGAAGTGTTATGCAAAATAAGATCAATAATTATAAGTTTACTATTCTACTTCAAGATAGTTTTACCTTCTTTTATAAAACATAAGATGGGTGGGTGGGTTGTTGGGCAAAATGATTAAAAACCTTTAAAAAAATATAAAATATATATTATAATAGGGATTCTTATGTTTGATTTGATTCAACTCCTTAATAAATCAGAACTAGACTGAACTGTTCTTTGGTAA
This sequence comes from Circinella umbellata, assembly GCA_025093555.1. Taxonomy (NCBI): domain Eukaryota; kingdom Fungi; phylum Mucoromycota; class Mucoromycetes; order Mucorales; family Lichtheimiaceae; genus Circinella; species Circinella umbellata. Next base: position 1,120,535 of record JAIWNF010000005.1, on the reverse strand, counting down.
GGATCAAATTGGATTAAACTATGAAGAACTGAGAAAAGCTAAGAAATCAACAGTGACTTCTTTTATGAAAAAAGCAGAAATATCAGAAGTATATATAAGTAATATACAGCACGAAAAGTTTGTATATATACCTAACAAGTACAATAAAAATAAGCAAAAGAGCTTTCTTTAACAGAATTCCATCCATCAATAAACAAGTAGATTACTTTATAAAAATGGAGAACTGATGAGTTGATAAGTTTCTGTTAAGACATTGATATATAGTTCTATTAAAGCAAAAACAGCAACAGACATTATTAAACATTTTTGGTTGATACAATCGAAAAATATATATTTTTAATTTAGAGTTACTATGTTAAATAGAAGTTTGAAGATTAGTAGAAAGTGTTGTTTCATCTATAAGTTATCAATCAAAAGAAGTAAGTGAAATAACAGCCATGTTAAATAGAAAAAAAAAGTACTGTTGCCAGATTCATAAAAATAAATACTATTAAAAAAAAACGGCTGTCGTGTTATCGTTGTTACATTTGTAAAAGTGAATATTTTTAGTTGTATTAATGGAAGCTAGGACTAGATCTGTTAAAGAAAATACAGGCGGTGTTTTATGAAAGAAAGAAATAACCATTTTGGGATTTCCTTGGCAAAAGAAAAATTATTTATCATTTATCATTTATCTTATTATTAGTATTATTAGTGTTAGTATTATTTTTCTTTTTTTTTTTTTTTTTTTTTTTTTGCTAATGCATGTTCAAGAGAACGCGTAAGCTTCTGGTTTTTAATAGTTTATACTTATTTATACAAAAAATAGCCCTACATTTTCAATATTTATATTTTATTTTCACAATAAATATTTTTTCCAACATAAGATCAAAATCTTATGAATTTACTAAATTATAATGTAGACTTTTCGCGGTTCGGTTCCGGTTCGGTTCCGGCTCTTAGATCCTCATGCGCTCATGCGGATCCCTAATTCCAATATATTTATATATAATATTTAGTGGTGGCATATATAATCAGAGATCATGATATAGGAGTAAAAGAAAAATTATTAAGTAATGTAATATTAATCATTTATACATATTGACAAATAATGATATGTATACTTATTAATATTTGAGCCGTGAAAAGTCCTTGATGACATAGGAAATATTTGCAATTAATTATTTACTAGCTGTATTGACAGATTATCTCATCAACTGTTCAAAGTCAATTTTTTGAAATGATCTCTTCTATCATCAATCCATACAATCATCACAAACGAAAAGACTATATTTATCAATGCACAAATATTGATATAGCTAACCACCGATGAGAATGATTTTTTTAAAATAGAAATAGAGAGATAACAATAATTGAGATATATAGACGTCCACACCTTAGTTAAATAAACTAAAAACAGCACTTCCAGTATCACTTATACATGTAATGAAAAGTATTGGATAACTTAATATTATAATTCGAAATATCATGTATGATATTCATAAACTTATTGGATAAAGTAGCTATTTCTTTAAAAGTATTACCCTAAATTAATCATATTATTCCAACTTCAAGTGAACTTTCAGTCGACGGTCTAAAACTTGCTGTAACTACTGGCCCTCATAATAATTTAAAAGTAAAGAAGAAACTTCAGTTATAATATAACAGATATACTAGTACAAATTACAGTACTTTTATGCAAGAAGATCAATTGAGTTGTGAGAATATATTTAATTTAAAAAATGTAAAATTAGAGTATGAGCAACATAAATTCTAAATATTACTTTAGCGTCCTAATAAATTTAATCTTATTATATATTGAAATAATTGCTGCCCGTATTCACAAATTCAACGTCGTAGTAGTAATGTGCAGAGTAAAAAGAAAAAAATCGGTAGTAAATATATATATTATAACAAGGCTTAGCTTCAAATAATGCTCTGGCACAATGCTAACACGTGCTGTGTTTTTTTTTCATGTTAAGTATTTCTTTGAAAGTATATATAAAGTCTATCTACTTCTTATTTTATTATAACTATTATATGTTATATCCTGTACTAACTTTTTTTTTTTTTTTTGATATTACAGTAGCAATATGGCATTGTGCTCGACTACAGGTATAGTAGACGTTATCACAATTGCATTCAATTAAGTAATAAATTATACAAAGGTTATTAACAGAATAGCTGTCATAAAGAAAAAATCAATACTAATTAGTACTGATACAAATGAATATATGTTTACAATACTAAAACCATAGCAACGGGTCTAGTGTTATTTATAAGATAGGAGAAATATCAATTCTCTCTGTGAAAGATGTGTCAGTTCTGAAATTATAGTTCGTTTTGATAGCTATACTTTTTTTTATTTCTACATTCTGTAGCAAACAGAAAATTTCAAATACTAATACTAGAGATGGTTCAATATATATATTCTAATAGAAGCAAATGTTCTATATTTTAAAGTTCAAGTGAAGAATAATAGAATATTAGAATAGTAGTAGAAGTAGTAGTTGGTAAATTTACATTCTTTCCATGACCAAGGTTGCCAAAAGAGAAAAAAAAGTACGAACACTGCATTCCTATTAGTTTAGACTAGAACACAATATGATTATGCGCAGCATAAGTATTGTTCTAATTCATTTTTATTTTTTTGTAAACATGGATCACAGCAGATCGCCTATTTTCTAATGTTACGCCTAGATTTTCTTTTGCTTATAAACCCTTTTCATTTATGGTTTGTTTCTCTACTATCTATTATTGTAATATACCTTAATAGATTTGCAAGGATAAAATAGTAATGATTAACTGTTATAAGGCTTACACCGAAATAATTGCTGTTTATACAGTTATTTAAGCGAATGATACGGATGTTAGTAAGCTTAGTAAAAAAATTGATGAAAGGGTTTCTCTATTCTTTATTAGGTCATGTATGTTTCACATTTGTTTTCTGTTACAGTGATTATCGTTCCGCAATATATATCATACTAACCTTTTGGTACAAGCTAATTAAATAAAACAATGAAGAATAACAACAAGAGTAGTTGTAAAAGGGGGATATAAGAGGGGTAATAAGAGCGAAGTGAAAAGAGAAATGGGAGGGGCTGTAAGGTATGCAAGCATATTTGTTGCGTGAAATCGTATGTGTCCACATGACTATTTTTTATAATAAATATTATCTCATTTTTTTAATCTCAAAACAGCACGGCTCTTTCCTTCTTATTCTTTATTGTTTTTTATTTTATACTTTTAACTGCATCATGGATCATTCTAGTCCTTTATCAAAACCACCTCTTAGTCCCAATAGGTACATGATCAGTAACTTCATACTTCTTTAAAAGAAAGGAAATAATAATAATTTTATTCTTTCTCTTAAAAAAACTTATATTATTTATTTAGGAAACAAAACAACAGTAATAATAAAAATAACATACCATTTACTTCATTGGAAAATAAAACTGATTCAATACGACAAATAGAACAACAACAACAACAGCAGCAGCGACTTGTTTTCAAAACTTCCAACAATAATAATAACAGTAGCGAAAATAGTCGAACTTTTATTACATCACCACAGCCACAATCGTTAGCTTCATCCCCTCTCGTGGTTGAAAAGAAACAATTCAATAGTTTGAGTGATAGTTCTCATCAGCCATTGGTCGTTGTTCATCAGGATGAAAATGCTAGTCCAACTAGAAAGAAACGTGACCTTTTTATTCCACAAACATATAAAGCAACCAAACACCGTGTTGAACGTACATGTTTACGACCAACAACAGGCGGTAAAACGGTTGCTTCAATGAAGTATCTTCATAACGATAAACGGAATACTCCAGTTGCAACAACAACAAGCACCAATACTATCATTACTTCACCAGGTGCATTTAATAACAACAACAGCAGTGATGATATTGATATTGATATTAATATTAAACGAGTATCAGCAGACCAGCTTAAATTACTTAGTAGGCGTATCGATCCTTCAGCTCCTTTACAATCTCCTCACAGCTCTCCTGTTAAGCCAGCATTACCGAATACTTTTACCACGAGTAATACTAATAGTCGCGTTTCCTTATCACCATCACGACGGCAACAAGAACAAGAGCAACGAGGACAATCACCCGGGTTACAATATAGTTATGGCAACAATACAACAGGAGGTAGTAGTAGTAATAGTAGTAGTAGCAGTGCTGATACTGCTACTACTAGCAACAATAGTAACAAAAACACGAGTAACAGCAACGCCAATAGTGGTAACAGCTCCACGAATCAGTCATCACTATCATCTTCTTCTTCATTATACCAAACATGTATGGGGATTTGGGCTAATAGCCCTCCATCGTTAGGTGATTTACGCCATGACAATATCAAATATTTAAGTGAATTACTCAAAATTCGACTTTGTCAAGCAAAAGCCAGAGCATTAGCTTCCATGGGATCGAAAGAGGCAACAGATAACAATGGATTATTACTTTCAAATAAAAAACATCGAATAAAGCTATCACGGAAAAGACATCAAGCTGCCCCTTTAAATACACGTTCAGTATCAGGAAATGGTACACGGTTACGAAAACACCATCATCAACAAAGACAACTATATAATCATCATTCATCTGTACCTTCATCATCCAAATTATTACATTATAATGAAGATGATAATATTATGATGGAAAAGAAAGACAAGCAACAAATACCAAAGAAACGTTCAATAGGTGGTAAGAAAAGGCCCTTGAATGAATCGAAAGGGAAAAAGACAGCAACAACTACAACACCAAAACAAACAAGACGATCACGTGCAACTCCCCCACTTATTCTTGAAGATGGTAACATATAAAGTTTTTTTTAAGAAATCAAAACGGAAAAGACATAAAAATTTTCTTTATATATTTAGACCTAACGTTTTTCTCTCTCTTCGTGAATGGTATGGATAAATATATATAGGTCGACGTGTATTTGTTTGTAAATCGTGCGGTAAAAAATATAAAAATCGTAATGGACTTGCCTATCATCGTGATCGTTGTAAATATAAAGAGCGAGAAACGACTGAAGAAGAAGAAACGAGTAGTCAGCAACGGGACGAACTAGTAGACGAAGATAACGAAGAAGAACAATATACTGTTGAAAGTATCAAATGTGTTTGTGAAAAGCCATCAGAAGATAATGGTAACATGATTCAATGTGATCGATGTCGTATGTGGCAACACCTTCATTGTGTTGGTGTAGAGCAAAAGGATATCGTCAATGATTATGTTTGTCCTTATTGTTTGGAAAAGGATGAAATAAGAACTACAGTAGACACAAAAGTGTCACAGCATGTTATTGGAACGGATGAGATGGAAGAGGAAGAAGATGAATTAGCAGAAGATGACGATGAGATGGAATTTCCAACAACAACAACAACAACACCAAACGATAATAGTGAAATAATGAACGATGAAGAAATGTTTGAACAAATAGGAGAACGAAAGGACGAAGAAGACAAGGAAATAAACCAGTCTCTCACTGTAACATTAAATAATGATGGCGATGATTTGGACGTTACCGAGGACTTTTTATCCAGTGCTGGTATCATTCAACAGCAGCAACAACAACAACATAATGATTCAATACTACTTGATATGAAACCTGTTGATCAGGAACAACAACAAGCTATGGTATCACCGCCGGATAAAAATGATAATAAAAACTTATCCTCATCATCATCACAACAACTCGTACCTGAATGGGAAGATATTCTGTTCTCACAACCAACGACAGATAATTTACAAGAAGAACCATATACAAAAATGAGTAGTAGTAGTCAAGACGAGAATAAGTTCAATAATTGGGGCTTCAATGAACTAAACCTATTACAACCACCATCCTTATTATTTTCTGATAATACAATGATGGATGATGATTCTTCTAATCTTTTACCTACTTCTGATATTTTACCGCCTGATGAACCTTATTCTTCAAGTGACCTTCCGCCTACATCACCAGATTCCTTGTGGTTTCAATTTGCAAATTTTGAAGACGATTATCAATGTGAAGAAACTGCTCAATAAAATAAGATACATGTTTTTCTTTTCCTCTTTCCTCATCGTCATCTCTCACTACATTTAGCGATATATTTATTTATCTTCTTTTCTTTCCCATCAAGACCCTCCCACTTTTTTCCGTCCCTTTCGCTTAAACAGCGATTATATAATTTTTTTTCTTCTCACCACGCTTCCAAACCTCCATAATTTAGTTTCATATAAAAAAACATCCCTTTGTATTTAAACTATACATATACATATACACACACATACATACACACACACACACATATATATATATATATATATATGTTTCTGTTTCTTCCAGTTTTATTTTTATTTTCTTACTTTTAATATAATAATAATAATAATAATAATAATAATAATAATGGATAATAATGAGATCGTATATCAATGATAATAATGGTAACAATTTATCTATTACTGGAATATTGTTTCTTCATGTTTTTTCTTTGCTTTTACAATACCAGGTTTTGTTTGAGCAGCTTCATGATGAGCTAATTCACTCGGAACCTTAGATAATGGCGATTTGGCGAGCATTTGTCTAAGATCGTACATAACTTCTGTATCATTATTAGAAAGAAAAGTAATAGCCACACCTGATTTACCAGCACGACCTGTACGACCAATACGATGGGTATAATCTATATATGGGAGAAAATCAATCATCATTTTTTGTTAATAAGCAGCAATATATCTTTTTACTTAAACAGTTCAAAAGAAATAAGATTATAAGTTACCTTCGATACTTTTGGCCATATCATAATTGATAACAAGAGATACATTTTTGACATCAATACCACGGCCCGCAACATCAGTTGCTACAAGAACATCTGCAGTACCAGTCTTTAATTGTTGTAAAGCAGCCTCTCTAAAATATAAAAAGAAGAAAAAAAAAGAATTGTTAGTTACCTATATTGATCAATTAGATAAATAATAATAGTAATTTTTTTTACCTTTGTTCTTGTGATTTACCACCATGAAGAGTGACAGCATGATAACCCAATTTATTAAGCGCCTTTGCAAGTACATCCACACCTTTCTTTTGATTGACAAAGATAATAATAGGTGGTTCATATAAACCAGATTCGAGTAATTCGAGTAAACGATTCCTAAAAAAAAAGTAATAAAATAATTAGAATTTCTGATTTTTTTGTAACTAAATATATGACAATAAACATACTTTTTCTTATTTTCATCATTAATCATTTCGACACGTTGTTCAACTGTTTCAACAGCTTGACCAGCAGTACCGATAGTAACTACGGCAGGTCGTCTTAAGTATTTTTTGGCCAATCGTTCAACAGCAGGAGGCATTGTAGCTGAAAACATGGTTGTTTGTCGATATTTACGACCACGATCCAGTTCCATAATCATACCCTCTTCATCCTCTGGTTTCAAATTCGATACTGGCAAAGCATCCAAAATAAAGTTTACATCGGCTTCAAAACCCATATCAATCATACGATCGGCTTCATCCATAACGACATATGTACATTGATTAAGAACTAAAATACGTCTATCTAAACAATCCTTGAGACGACCCGGTGTAGCGATAATAATTTCGGCACCATTACGAAGATTGAATGCTTGTTCTTCAATAGAGTGCTAATATATATATATATATATATATATATATATACGTACAGAGTGATACAGAAAGTTAGTTATTTAACATACGTGCGCCTACATAGAAATATATATATATATATATATTTAACAAAAAAGGTACTTACACCACCAACAATAGATACACAATTAAAACCCATGGGAGTGGCAAATTTCAAAGTTTCTTGTTCAATTTGCTGAGCTAATTCACGGGTAGGTGCCATGATCAAGGCATAAGGACCATCTGACATATTGTCCGCATCCAACTTCGGTAAATCAGAAATATAAACTAACAATGGAATAACGAACGATGCAGTTTTACCGGAACCTAAATTATTATAAAGCAAAAAATTAAATAAATTATTATTATGCCATACTGATGTTGATGTTAACGATGATGGTGATATGTATATACATATACTCTACCTGTTTCAGCGATACCAATAATATCTCGATTTTGAACACCAATGGGGATAGTTTGTCTTTGAATAGGTGTAGGTTCAGTATAACCAACACCTTCAATAACTTTAAGTACCTTGGTAGGTAGATTTGATTCAGACCAAGAACGGATAGGGCGAGGGATATTGCCACCTTTAGTTGAAATATTGAAATCTTCTTTAAAAATACGCCAATCTCTTTCTTGCATTTGTTCAAAAGGTTTTTCAGACCAATGTCGATCATCCCACATCTTCTTGGCTTCCTTCTTCTTATCCATCTCCATAAGTTCTCTACGTTGTAATGATAACAGTTAACAAATATTGATAATTAGTATTCATATATATATATATATATATACGTATACGTATGCTTTTGTTCTTTACATACCTTGTGCGACGATGTTCTTCTTCTGTTTGTCTGTCATTAAGAAGTTTATTGTAAAATTTAGATCGTTGTTTCTTTTGTTCTTTAATATCGACACCAGCAATATGACCACGACCAAACATTTGAGCACTATGACGATTGGCATAAAGAGGATTGAAATCATAGGAGGTATCTTCTGTTGTATCCCAGTCAAATACAAATTTACGTTCATTCATACGTCTAATTTTTCTCTTTTTACGCTCACCACCAAAATACCGTTCCTAAAGAAGATAAATATTTAGATGATTATTTTAATATGGGATAAGACATAATAATAATAATAATAATAATACATAGTTTTTTTTATTAAAGAAAACTTACCCGAATGGCTTGCTTTTCTTTTTCATTCAAACCAGTTTCTGAATCAAGATCATCAGGCGACATTTCTCTTTCCCTTCGTCTTTCTTCTCGTCGAGAATCATGTCGGTTATATCTTCTGCCTCTGCTATCGTCGTGAATTACTTTACGATATTCATCCTCAGCTTTAATATCAAATTGTTGTCTTGCTCGTCGTTCTTGGTCTTGTCTTTTACGTTGTTCTTCTACTTCTTTTTGTCGTTTTTCTAAAGCTAATTTAGCTCTTTCTTCCTTGGTTAAAAACTTTGGCTATATATATATATTCATAAATAAATAGTAATTAGCTTTTTCTTCTTTTCCTTCTGTAAATTGTTTATAAAGATCTGTTTTTTTTTACCTTAATGGTTGCATTTTTCTCTTCTTCTTTTTGTTTAACTAACTCTTCAATAGAAACAGGTACACGTTTTTTGGTTGATTGTTGCTCTTTTTCTTTTTCTTCAGATGGTTGATGTTCTTTTTTCTTATAGTAGTCGTCATCGTGACGAGATCTACCATTTCTGTTATCATCGCTATAACGTCGTTTGTTATTACTGTCTCGATCATGGTCGCTACGTCGACTACTACGATCGTCATAACGTCCACTACGTGTATCTCTCCGGTCGTAGAAATTAGGTGGTGAACGAGATCGTGCACGATATCCAGACATTTATTCTTTTTCTTTTTCTTTTTTTCAAGAAAAAAAAGTTATTAAGAGAGAAAAACAAAAAGAGAAAAGCTGCGAAACACTATTTAGAAATTGAAAAACGTCGGAATAACAAAATTTCCTGTTTAGCATAGTTGTGAGAGAGAAAATCCCTTTACATCTATAGAATGTAAATGCATCACGCTGCCCTATACATTATTAATTTGGCACTTAACACTTAATAAAAACATTAATGGTAGTGTTCTAGATATATGTGATTCAAATACTGAATTAATCACGCTGACCCGTCGTAGCTATCTCCATGTAAGAGACTATCAATTTGACTATCAAATTATCTTGGTAACATGGAAACGGCTCAAACTATGTTTCTCTACATCAGAAGATAGCTACACTTTTATAAGAACCTGGACGTAAAATTAAGGTCTATCAAAAAGAACAGAAGCAAAAGTGGATCTATATCATCAAAACGAGGCCAACAACAGCTATTATGTTGGTTTACCATGTAGAAACAAGATTACCCTGATTTTTTTTATTAAAAAAGTACTTTCAAGTCATTACATAATAGCAATTTCATTCAACAATAACTATCTTCCGATGGCTATTGGCTATTATAATACTAACTTGTCTAGCCATGGTGATGTTCATTACCTATATAAGCAAAAAACAACATTCAAAACATGGCTTGCTTTTGGTGAAGAAAACCTCATTACTTAATTAATTTACCACTGAGTCTAGATTAACGTGTGGACAAGAGCGATCGCTTTTTTTTTTGGAATAAGAGTGGGGTAAAAAATCTTGTTACCATATTCAGTATGTGGACTGGTACATACGTTGCTATGATCACACTTTAGACGCGCTATGGATATCCATTTTGTTAGACGTATACTACTATTCAATAACTCTACCCTGCTAAATCAGATAAAAACCATCCTTCAAAGTTTGATGAATAGACTTTATAGACAATGAAACGGGGGTAGATATGTGCACTTAAATTTAGGTGGGCGGTCGTGTTATCCATTAAGAATGGATAATTTACCAACGTCAGTAGCTACCTAGTAGCAATACTACTTTGGTGATATATATAAAGATCCATAGTTAATTAAAGGTACGATTTATCAGGATATATAGATCAAACTATATTGTTATAATCTTGTCATAACTGCGGATGAAATTATTCTCTAAATATTGCACGGATTGGCTAGAATTGATATCTTGTTTATGGACTCTTCTGGAATGGTAGACAGATGTTAACACTTGGGTAGATGTACTGTATGTTGTATATGTACATGTGTATAGAAATTGCGTATAAAGCCAATGTCTCTTGTTTGAAATGTATTGATAATAATAATCGAAAGACTTTGTAACTGCAGAAACTTAGATCTCGGTTATGTTCTTCTTAGGCAAAGGATTCGTAGGCAAGGAATAAGAATAAAGGGAACACTGCGTAGTAATAAATGCATTATATTCTCTCCCTCTCCCCCCCCCTTCTTTTTTCCTTTGACTTCAAAAAAGCCTCCGTTCTTAAATGACCGATACATAATTGTAAAATAACATGCCTTTTACTCGTCTCTAGATAATACGTATAGTCTTTGCTTTATATTATTGACGCCTCAATACTTGCTTAGCAAAGTTAGACGCTATCCATAAAAGAAGTTGCTTAAAAAAATAGTGCTTCATATTCTTGGCGACATTTATATTTTTATTTAATAAGACCGGAGAAACGGCTTGTCGCTAATAAAGGGGGGGGGGAAAGGTGTGTCCATTATAAAAGTTATTGCAGGAAATCAGCAAGTAATAGTCTAGTTTCTAGTTTCAAGTTTTATATCTTATATTCTGAATACTTGACTGTATTATTAAAAAATTCTATCATAACTCATTATCTAATGTTCATTGGTATCTAACAACGATCATGATTAATAACTTTCTTTTCTCACAAAAACAATCAATATATTGCTTTTCTATTTTAAGACAAGTTTGTTGTTTGTTTGTTTTCTCCATTTCCTTGTTAATAATTTGACATTTATTTGTTTGTTTAGACTGTACAGATTCTTACTTTTCCTCTTCCCTTTCTCACAGTCTCCGACCCCTCATATGTAAGAACATCTCTTTATGATGATAAATATCGCTACACTTGTATAAACTATAAATAAAGTTATCAGTTTCATATTACTCTAATAGCTGTTACGCGAAATGATTTTTATTACTTAAATCTACCTACTATGATATTTGAACGATAAAAAAAATGGTGGATAAGTTATATGAATACTTCTTTTTCATTCTTTCGTATATATCAACACACATACAAAGATAAATATACATGATTATTATATATTAAGATATCCATATACCTCCTTAAAAGTATAAAGGAAGGGGCATTATATATTAGTTATATAATAATAGAATGTAATGTCAAAAATTACAATAAAATTTTTGAACCTCGATTTTCCTTATGATTAAAAATAAAACGCGCCAACAGTGTCCCACCCCCCTTTTTTTGCTTGCTCTCACTCCTCTCTTTGATTTCCTTCCCTCCCCCCAAAAAAATACTTCCACAGCATACATTTTCATTGCACTCACATTCTTATTTCTTGTTATTTTTCTTTGCGGGCAAAAAAAAAAGAAGAAATAAGTGCTTCTGAAGAGTGCGCTTTTCTTCTCTGTCTTTTTATTTAACTTCTTTCCCCCCTTCTTTCTCTCGTTCTTTATCGCTTGATTCGTGAATCAATTGAAAGACACAAACTACTTGCGTGTCTACGTGCGTGCGTGTGTTTAATATAGTCGTTGGTGTTTAGCTATACGGAGCAACACAAAAAAAAAGACAACAGCTGAAAAAAGAAAAAAGAAAACAAGGTTTATCATACATACACTTACACACACCATATAATATATATATATATATATAATACAACAACCACAAAGTACGCAATACAAAATATAATTATACCTATAATAATATCACCATGAGCAATAACACTAGCAACAATAATAATAGCACGTTGTCATCGCCCAATGTAATAATCTCACCATCAAATTCAAGCACCCTTCGTAATAATACAACGACTGCTTATTCAAATATACATTCCATCACTGGGGGAATGCAACGTTCTGGATCCAATCGATCGTTAGTTTTACGCGAGACATCCAGTTCTATGAAATTAACTAACAGTATATCATCCAATCGTCATCGTCGTCATGGGCAACAAACGAATTCAGAAGAAGATACGAGTCGAAACCTTAGTATTGATTACCAGGAAATACAAAAACGAACTTTGACCAAATGGGTGAATGCTCAGCTGTCAATAGCAGATGATCATATCGAGAATATGGAAACTGATCTCAGGGATGGAAAACGGCTCCTCAAACTCTTATCTGTAGTAGTTAATAAGGAGAAACAACAAGACCAAAAAGTTGAAGAAGGAATGATTATTACACCGAAACCAGAGAGGGGAAACATGAGAATTCATCAATTATCCAATGTTGCTCAAGCACTTTCATTTCTTGAATCGCAATTCTTGGGAGAAGTACCTGATATTGGAAATGAGCCGATTGTAAATGGTGATTTAAAAAAGACTTTAGCATTGATTTACTTTATTATGCTAAAATATCATATTCATTTAATTTTGGACGATAAATCAATCACGTCTTTTATTGAGGTAAAAAAAAAAAACCATTAAAAAAGAAGGGGAATTTATTATTTTTTTATGGGTTACTAAAAAAAAGAAACATAAATTTACTATTTCAGCATGATAATGAATTACTTGTGTCACCTTCATCATCAATATCTAAAACAGCACCTTCGTCACCATTACCATCATTAACAGCATCCTCTACTCAACCACAACAAAAATCATCTTTATTATCATCTGCTGCACAACGAGCTTTACGAAATAATAATAACAATAATCACAACAATGCAATGGTTGGAGGAGAAAAAGCATCCAGTAGTAGCGCAACAGAGGCTAAATTGGCATTATTACGATGGGTACGAATTCAATTACATGATTATGTAATGGCCAATATTATTCCATCTATTCAAGATTTCTCAAGATCATGGAGAAATGGTGTTGCCTTTTGTTTATTGATTCATCGACATGATCCAAATATGATACCAGAATTATTTGATACCTATTTAAAAACAGCATCAGAATGGAATCAACAAACATGGCATCGATTGCTGACTACATCGTTTGATATTGCCTCGGAACAAATGAATATACCACGATATTTGGAACCAGAAGACCTTACGGATGTGGATTATCCTCATGAACCAAGTGTAATGATGTACGTTACCGAATTTTATAAGGTCATGTCATTCACACAAAAAAAGCAATCACAACAGAATAATGATTCTGCAAGGAAACAGCGTGCAGTTTGTATTTCAGATTTATTGAAATTCTTAGGACTATATCACCAGAATGATGTGGGTCCATTGATAGAAGAACAAAATGAAGACGAAGAACAAAATACATCTAAAGGTAAAAAAAGAAAAAAGTTGCTGTTAATTCAATTGCTTTTAGGTATGTATAACATAATTGACCAATTTTTTTTAAAAAATATTATTAGCGCTGGAAACAGTCGGAAATATGGAGGTGGATGAGAAACATAGCAAAAATGACAATGACAATAACAACAATAACAATGGCGAGGAACAAGATAAAGCAGAAGCAAAACCGGCGTCTTCTGATTTACCTAGCGACATCTCCAATAATAGCCCAATTTTTGATGATTTATTATCTGATTCTGATGCGCTTGCAACATTTATATCCTCCTTTTCACCTGCTGTTGAGGCCATGACTAAAGATGAAATCAATTCTACAGAAGCTATTACTCAACGCATGCTTGCATTTGATGCTATTCGAGAACAAGCAGATGGGCAACGTATACTACTCGACTCTATTAACGCAAAACGTCAAAAACTCCATTCCAGCGAACTACAACAAATTGAAAATGATGATAATACGATTACTAGTAACAATGAGCAACAGCGGATACAAGCAGAAGCAACATCCATTTATAATGATCTCGAACAGCAGTGGGCTGATTTTATGGAGTTAATGGATTCTACCGCCGACAGTCTTTCAACATTACATTGTGATTGGAAAGAAGGTGGGGATGATGCCAAACGATTTCAACAACGTGCCGCTTCGGTTGAAAAAGAGATGACTGCTTTAAAAGAATCTTTGGATAGTGCGTATCCAACCATCATTAAAAAGAGTTCGGATGGATCCGATGTTGCTTACCCTTTACAACCTTTGGAGGAAGGCTCAAATGAATCTGTAGATACATATGAGTCGTCGATTGCTGAATTAGTTTCTTCAACGGATACATTTGATGAAAATACTTGGAAATCATTTGAACAATTGGCACGTGATTTATGTGCGCCTGCCATGAGGATTGTTTCCGCACAATATACAAGATTACAGAAACGACATGATAATTTCATAAAATCCTTGTCTGATTCCAAAAATGATTGTCAACAGTATAAACGAGGTGTTTCCTTTGCTGATATCACACGTGCTATAAATGATGAACTCGAAATTGTACGCAAAACATTAAACGATAGTACGAAATCTGTCACCGAAGATGCTATTAAAGAACTTGAAAACCGAGTGAATGTAGCTCGATCCACAGTTCAAGCCGTCCGAGAAGAATACAGAGATTTGCTTGTCACAGCAGAGGTTGATACCGATGGTCAACAGCAACAACAACCATCATCACCACCACTTTCACTTTCATCAAAAGTAACAACAGAAGAAATTGATGTCAACAGCAACGACAAGCACGACAATCGTTGGTATTATGTTAATCATCTACAAAAAATTCAAGGAAAATACGAAACGGTATGCAACTGGGTTGAACAAGTTCGAGTATGGTTTATCGAAGCGCAGCGTATTCGAAAATGGATTGCAGAACGTATTGATATCATTGAACAACGGGATGGCCTTATGGATGATGTTGATCCTCTCAGTATACAACTTTCTCTTTCAGATGGAAAAATCAAGATTTTATACGATGAACATCAAACGCTTCGTGAAGAGATCGAAAAATTTGATGCAGATGATATGACTCGATTACGTACCCATGTCAAGACACTAACCGGTGCTGAACGAGAAAAGGATTTAAGTCCAGCCGATACATCTACCATTGAAATCACGTTGACGACGCTTAACATGCTCAATCGATTGATGCATTTACTTGGTAATCGATCTATTTTATTGGATATGCTCATGTTACGAATTCAATGGGAAAATCTATTCGCCGATGCTGTCAAATGGGTCGCGTCCACTGATGAAGAAATGAATGTATTCTTACACGCGAGTGCACGTTGGTCTGAAAATACTGGAGATAATGAAGGAGATGCGTCTTCTTTACCTTCAACAAGTATTGAAGAAGTCATCCAAACATTGGTATATTTGGAACGAAAAATTGCTGATTTTGATCAAGAAGATTATTCGCACGTATTGGATGCATATCAAGAAATGGATGAATTGAATCATTCTAGCGCAGATGATTTACCCGATTATTTGGAAAAACGTCAAGAAGGGTTCGAAAAGGCATTTGAAGATTTGATGAAGCGATGTGCATTTTGTCGTAAAGTTGTGGAACAACATCTCAAGGTCATGGAAGTGGTAGGTCAATTCCGACAGATTAAAGATCAGGGCGAAACGCTACGTCAAGCCATGATGGAAACAACCACCAGCGGTGATAATGGTGATGGTACCATTAGTCGTAATCATGGTGGAGGTGGTTTCATGGTCAATATCAATGAAGAAGAAATGTTTGCTGAAAAAGTTCAAGTGTTCAAGGAGCGATCCGCCTATTTAATTACTCATTTTGCCGCTCAAGTTCCTTATCCTGATGCACCTATTATGAGTACAGCGATTGGCACCGGTGATGAACAAAACAATCAGGTTGCCAATGAATCGATCAAAAGTACTATCAGCGCTTATGGTATGTCTTTAGCACTCTTGGCTGATGGTTTGGATCAACTTTTAGCTAGTCGACAATATATTCTGTCACTTCATCAACGGTCCAAGGGAGCCTATGATAAGATGGCACGTTTGGCCGCATGGATGGAAGAACGTACTCGAACACTCAACAAGACTAAAATTGATATTTGTGATCACGCCAATATGAGTGATATGGATGAAGAAGAAGTTACTCGAATGGAAAAGGAGCGTGATGGTATTGCTACTCGTTTGGCACAAATCGAACAAGAAGATCTCGCCACAGTTCTTCAAGAAGTACGAGAATTGGAAGATGATATTGATACTTCTAATGCAGTATCTGTTGACCGGCATTCATTGGTGAGCAGTATTGAATGTCTTGAAGGAGCTCACCAACAGCTACAGCAAATTCTTTCGCAACGTGCATTTCATATGGACATGGTAAAACGATATATTTGTTGGCAAGGTAGTTGGACCCGATCGAACCATTTGATTTTGACTGCTGGACGCAAGATTTGGGACTTATGTATTAAAAGGGCGCGTTTTGATCCAAGTAGAGAAGATGTGGATAAACCATCCTATGCTCATGACAATGAAAATGCACAAGCTGTTCAACTGCTCCAGGACCGTGTGATGGAGATTGGTGAACGCCACATGTCTGGATTATCGGATATGCATCAGACTTTCGTTGAAAAGTATACCGATATGCAAGTACAAATGGTGCGCAACTACAGTAACCAAAGCGGCATTAGCATAAGAAGTAATGGAAGTGGTAATGTACCGGATGTTACGACGCTTCAATTTTTAACGGATAAACAAGGAGAAGTCGAACAAAAATACAAGGATTTGCAACATTTGTTAACATACACCACTGAATTAATGACTCAACGGTCTATTATTACTGAATTTCTTTTACGTGTTCAAGATGCTCAGCGGGACGGTGAAAAGATTCGGGATGCTATCACCAAAATGACACGTCGTATTATGGAAGATCAAGAAGCTCACTTGGTGGTATCACGTGCGCAATCATTTCGACAAGCGATTGATGCCATTTGGCAAGAGTGTGGTCAGATCATGCCATATCCAGCTTATAATGGATCAGGTCTTTTACGTTCATTACAACCTACCGAAACGGCAAATTACAATGCTCAAATCAAGGCACAAATTAAAGCATTGCTTGATCGAAAAATGGACGAGTTGCAGGGATTACGAGAATCTATTGATCAATTGCTCGAAGCATATCATCGTGCCAATCATTCCAAGACATTGGCTGGAGAATATGATAATGAGGCTTCTGAATTAAAATCATGGATTGATGCACAAGCAGCTCAACTTAAGCAACAACATATTGACATTACTGCGGATAATGCAACATTTGTTACCACTATTTCAGATGAGTTAATGCATGATTTGGAAAACAAACATGGTGTGTTAGTGGGAACACTAAAGCAATTTGAAATGGTGCGACTGAAAGAATTACATGACAAAATAGCCAATCTTATGGAGTCAACAAGTAAAGCCGATATCAAGTCTGTGGATATTACTGTTCCTGTACGACGTCTTGGTGAAGTTATGAGTAATTTGGAACAGCTTAAACATTCCTTCGCAGATCATAGAGTGACAATGGAAGCTGCATCCAAACGTATTACTTGGCAAAAGAAATTACAAGCTGGTAGAGACCAACTCGAAAAAATGAGCGAACAATTACGTGCATTTAATACCAATAAGAACAGATGGATTGCTCAAGATGATTTTGGTCACCAACATGTTGAGCAACTGGAAGCTGAATGGGACGATTTAATTCAGCAAAAAGACAAGTTTATGATGGATACGTTACCAGAGATTGAACAAAGCTATGACACATTTGTTAAGTATTTTGCAAAATTAGCACGGCCCATGGCAACGCCTGATCATATTGAAGCATGGATGGAGTCATTGAACCGAGCAACAAATCGTTTTGAAGAGAATTTGAGTGCGCGATCTAAGGAGTTGGATTTGGTACGGCAACGACTGTCATTTGATGATCGATTACAAGGTTCGTTAACCTGGTTGGAAAAACATCAAGAAAGTGTGGATCGGTTTATTGAAGATCGTGCACGATGGACAGCAACATCTGCGTCATCAACAACAAATGCAACATCAATTGCTACTGACTACAATTACAGTAATGATGAATTAAGAGATGCATGGATGAATTTAAACGAACAGTATAGACAGCATTGTGACAAAGTGATCGATCAAGTACTGAACGATTTGAACGAATTACGTGAAGCATCGTCAACAGCGTCAACGAACATGTTACTTGTTTCAGATGCACTTAATGCTAAAATGCAGCACCTTGATAAACTCCAAAAACGTATTCCACTTGATCTAGCCTTTGCTGAAGGTATTGTTGCACAGCGATGTTTGATGGTTGAATTTTTGAATCATACTGCCGCATTGGAACAGTCAGCCGAGCAAATCCGCGAAGAAATTGCAATGTTAACTAGAGACAAAAACAACAACAACAGAAATAACGACGAAGAAACAGGTGTCCGTACATTTAATCGTATTCAAGAATTGGAATCTAATGTACAAACCATCGATCGTGATATATCTTCTAAAGTTCCTTATCCAACACGACGAGAAGTCTATTCAGAATTATCATTAGATCTGACGCAACAGCATGTCAAAGATGATGTCATGAATGCGTTGGTACGTGATACAATTGAAATCAAGAGTAGACGATTGGCTGGATTGATTGAAGGTATGGAAAAGTTGCTAGAGTCTAAGGAAAATATTTCTCGGCGGAAGATGGCTATCGAAGCATATTGTAAAGAGTTGGAAACGTGTAGGGAGTGGATTGATACACGTAATGGGATGTTGTTCAAAGCACGGGAACATGCGGAGCCATATTGTAATATACCAGGTTTACGTGATGGTATCAGTTTGACTGATAGTATACAATCCACATGTTGCTTCGTCAATGAAAATGCAATGACGACTCTCAAGACTGCTTTTGACAAATGTGCAACTGTCTGTTCAGAAGACGAAATGCCAGTGGATAAACAAGCAGCAATCGAAAAAGCATGGGACGATTTAATAGATGAAACAGCCCGCACAAAAGATATTTTAATGGCAGCATTGGTTCCGGCAGAAATTCAAGAACGTGCTCAAAAACTTCTGTTGACATTCAAAAAGTTGGAAAAAACGATTGAGGATGCAGACACACTGACTATCACGGATGAACAAATATCCCAATGGCAAAAACAAGTAGATGAACTTGAATCGCGCGATTATGAACAGTTGCAAAAGGATGCTATGAAGTTATCTAATGACAGCAGTACAACAACAAACATCAAGGAACGGCTGGACAGCGTGGCAGAAAGTGCTGTTCAAGTGCGAAGATCCATTACATCTCTTTATGATGCAGTTAATACGAGTCGGTTGCAAAAGACACACGGTGAAAATGCTAATGTGGTACAAGCTCGTTTAGAACAAGTTGCTGCATTGATACAAGAGGCACAAGGAACACACCAACATATTGATGATGCCAAGGGGGATATGCGACAACAATATCAACAACTTGTGAGGGTGCATAAAGAAGTGTTACGCCAACAAGATGATTGCAAAGAAGCACATAATGATCTTGTATCGTACTATCAATTTATTCAGACTCAAATTGATGTAGATGATGTGACTAAGGAGCGACAAGCAAGCATTGATGCGCAATGGGCGGATCTTGAGGCAGCAAGTAATGGGTTATCACAACTTGTCAATGATATGGCGAAATGGGTGGATGGCCATGAAACGCTTACGGAGCTTGAATCGAATATTTCCAAGGTTAAGAAGGATGTTGATATATTTGATACTTCAAATAAAACAGCGGATGTTGGAGTATTGGATACGGCTTCTCGACAATTACAAACCATTGTTCATGCACTTGATGAGCTGGCTCATGGTGTTACTTTAGCTGGTGGCGACAATGAACGTAAAAACCATCTGTTGAAGCGGCATGCCCAAGTTAAGAAAAATGCACGTACGGTGAGCAAGTCCATTGATATTTATCGTACTGAACATTTGCAGCAATTAGCTATGGATAGCATAAAGAAACAAGCCAAAGATATTGAATCAGGCTGTATGGAACAATTAACAAAAATCCAAAAATGTACGATAACAAATATTGATGACTTAAACGCTGTGGATAATTTTGTTGATGTTCATGGCAAGATATTAGCAACAGCAAGAAATAAACTGAATGCATCACAAGATGAACTTGATGGTGTATTTTCAGAACAATGCAAGCAATTAACAGAGAAGCTCAAGATGAATGACAAGATCGTGGAAGGTGTACGACAACTTGTGGTCGATGTCATTGAGAAATTAGATACCACCGTTACTGACGAACAAGGCTACCTGGAGCTTATGAAAGAATATTCCAAGTATAACAAATTATGTGGTAATGTTCGTGGCTCATTGGATACATTGAAATTGAATATTACCAGTACAAATAATAGCGAGAAAGAAATTTTGATTTCTGATATGCAACGATCCATCGAAGAGTCGATCCAAACAGTAGAAGAACAGGTAAACCAAGTAGTTGCATTAACAAAGGAATATTCCAAGGATAAACGATATACAACGGTTGCCAAGACTGTAGAAGGTAGATTACAGTCGCTCAAGAAAGAATATGATCAACTCATGTCTATGGTTTCTGAAACATTGTCACGTATGGAAAAGGCCAAGAAACACCGTGATGTATCTACCAAATTGACAGAAACCATGCGTTACGTTGACAAGTTGAAGGACCGTGCCAATGCATTACAACTTTCTTGCTCAAATGATGATAAGAGTATGATCAATGTCGAGCAAGAAGAGTTGCATGAAATTGAACAAGAGGTTGAAAAGTTAGCTTCACAGAATGTGTCTACAATTAACGACGATGATGACGATGAGGGCTTAAAGATTCAACGAGTATCACTGGAATACAGTGTTAGCGAATTACAAAGTTTACTGGCAACACGTCGTAGTGAAGCAACAACTCAAGGCAACATTAGTGTATTTATGAGAGTTGTAGACAAGCTTGAAAAACAAGCGCAATTATTACAAATAGCTATTGATGATGCCGCACCTCATCACGCACCTATTGTTAATAACAAGTTTAGTAAAACTGATCTCCAGTCATTGTTAAAGGATTTGATTGCATCGTACAAAAAGTATGAACCTGATATGACCAAACTTGTAAAAAAGGCGAAATCTGAAGCAGGAAAACATACAAGTGATGACCGTGTATCGGAACGATTGGCTCGCGCATTAGCACGTTGTAACAAGATTAAAGCAGCTGCAGCAGCAAGAGAACGGGAATTACAAACATGTATTAATCAATTGGATCATGACTTCTTTACCAAGTTGGCAGTCGCAAAAACAACGTCCACCAAACGTCGCGGCGCTAGTGGTAGTGGCGTTGGACCTTCTGGACCAAGCAGCAGTAATGCTAAACGAAGTGGTAATACATTACCCCCTCCTTTACCATCCACAGCCGCGGGCGTGTCCATGTCACGCAGATCATCAAGTCAAGGCAGTACAGCAAGTAATACACGACATAATCGAACTTCTTTACGACCATCTAAAACGCCAATTCCATCACGTTCAGTATCACGTACAAAATATGTTGCTGATCCAAAGAATGAGTTGGATATGGAATTAGGTCGGATTGTCAATGAAAATCTGTATCGTGTTAAAGTTAAGATGGTACCTGGTGAAGTTGGAAAATATTGGTTTGGTGAAGTTAACCCTCGATTAGTTTACTGTCGAATCTTACCTAGCAAGTTGGTTATGGTAAGAGTTGGTGGTGGTAAGTACCTTTCATATAAGTATTAATCCTGAAAGTACATAAAAAAATATCGATGATTAAAGTGAAACTAAATTTTTTTTTATTTAATTTCAAAGGTTGGCAAGAACTCTCCCAGTAAGTGCCTCTCTTTTTTAAATTTTGAGTAATAGTGAATTGATTGAAATGGGACACATAGAGTAAAATAAATAATTTATGAATTAATTTATTATTTTAAGGTTTTTACGTGCTCACAAGTTGACGGAAGGAAGCGCCCGTCAAACAACCGATGATATCGTTTCTAGTACAAGCAGCAGTGGATCGTCAGGTGCTTCATCATCTACTTCTACTCCTTTTCAATCTGGAACTCTTGCTTATCATACCACACGATGTATATCACCTTCGGGACGTATTACTGTCCGAGGTGGTGGCGGTAATGGTATCGTGAGTGCAACAAATAGTACAGATAATGTGTTATCAACTACATGGTCAACATCAAGTCGTCGTTCATCCAAAACACCCGCTCCTCGCAGCGGTCATCTAGACGGGGATAAATACATTCGTCTTGACGAGGCAGGAAATCAAGTTACAGTTAAAATGACTAAGGCTGAAGATGGTGCAAAAATGCCCATTATTACTCGAAGACGTGGATAATTATTTTCCTTCCCTCTTTAATTTTCTTTATAAATATATACATACCTCTCCTCCTCCTCTTTCTCCTCAACAGTCTTACAAAAATTGATATATATCCCTTTTCTTTTGTATTAATACATATTACTATTCCCAACACTCAAATGTTATACTACTCATTTTTTTCTGTTATTCGCACAAATAACAAACACACACTTTCTGTTTTCATTCTTATTCTTTTTAGCTTTAATATTACCCTATATCTTTATCTCTCAGCACATATACATCCATAGTTAGACATTCAAAAACAACTTTAAAAAGTGTTATTCCCTCTCTATCAATAATATAACCGGCATTTATATCGTTTTATCATATTTTATATTTTATATTTGGTTTCGTTTTTGATCTCATATTGAAATATAGTGGATGCTTCAATGTCATTAAAGGTTGAGTGGAAAGTTAAGTATGTTCACTTCCACAAGGCACGCGTCAGAAGTTGAAATATGTTAGATTTATTCACCCAAAGTTCAAGGGGTCTTGGTAACTAAACCTTGGCGGCGTTTCCTCGTATTTAAACATTTTCTTTCTTTCTTTTGGGCATGTAACAAGCTTTTTTTTAATAATTTCCATTTATTGTATTGTATGCATAAGTAGGTAAAATATATTTCCAAGTAATAGGCACTCGCACTTTATTATACTCAGTATTATTTTAATCCCATCAATGTAGAACAAAAAATAATAAAAAGTGAGCAGAAAGGTGATTAATTCTTTTTGCTTCGTGCCACATAATTATCACACATTTTGTAATTAAAACAAAAAAATTTTAGCCAGCGAATAATGGTAACATATACATTCTATATGACAAAGCTAACCAATTTAGGAAAAAAGGCCACTAAAGAGGTAGGGGCATGGTAAAAGTAAATTCTGTTAATGGTTGTTTTGTGTGTGACATTTGCCTCCATCAGAAATTAATCATAGTAATTTACTCTAATAAAACAGCGATAACATGGTTATTATCAATTATTAATTTATTCATCTTTTTATCTTAGTATTAAAACTAATACCAATAGTTTATCTTTGTTGCAATCATGTGCATTGATTTATATGTCTGTTTAGGTAAAAGAGTTACTAATAAACAATGAATTATTAAAGAATAAAATATTTCTTTTCTTTCCTATTTATTGGCAAGATAAGTCATTTAAAAAAGTAAATATGCTGATTATAAAAAATAAAATAACAATTATACTCATGCTCATTTGGATTTAAAATAATTCTCGAGTTTTATTCACATTTATTCATACAATTCTACATCTTATGGCTGTTCTACCAACCATCATTATATTTATCGTAATTTTTTTTTATAAATATATGTTTCACATTACACAAATCCATAATAAAGTCATTATATTACTCATCCCAATCGTACATGATGTATGTTAGTGCTCTTCCTGCTTTTCTTGAAATGCATGAACCCTTCTTTTTTCTAGCATAGCATCTAGAAAATTATTGAAAGAATCTATCGCAGCTAACCTTCTTTTTTCCAGGTAGTTTTTTTAAGTAGAATTTGTTTAGAGAGGTGTGATAAAGTATATTGGAAGACCCTTGTGAAACCTATCTCGAATGGCAATTTACTTTATTATACAAGAAAGAAACCTTAAAATTGATTAATTATAAATAGTAGTAGATAAAATACAAAAGCAATTTTTTTTGTTGCTTTTGCATATCTCTGATCTCTATTTTTTTATACCCCACCTTTCCTACGTATTAGCCTTTTTGTTTATAAAACAAGAATGGTTTGGTCATCACCAAAGTTACTTATTACAACAATTGCTGCAACATTATTGACTGCTCAAGCTGCTATTCAAGAGCTCGATGCAAGTCAGTTTAAATTGCTCGGGAAACCTGGTCATTATGAAGCCTTAATTGAAAAGTTAGATGGGGTCCTCCCTAATACTTCAGTAGCTAAAGTTATTCAAAATACTAATCATCCGAATCTTGCTTATAATGGTCTTTCTCAATTTATTCGTTCTTATACGTATGTGCTCTGTTATTTTGATATCTCTACTATTTGTACTTGCTGTATTTCTAGTGGAATGGAATTGAATTAAATATACTTAATATTATACATACTAGGTGGGATAAAAAAACCGGTTATGATGATATTAACACCGACAAATGGTATCCTCAAGGTGTTACTTCTTCATCTGATGCTTATGACAAAGGGACATACGGTGACAATAATATTATGCTAGTATCATGGTATGACCATACAGTACCAGCAAGTGATCCAGCAAATAAGGGGGTTCGTATCTCATTTGTTGATATGAATAAAGAACAGCATAATTATCGTAATGTACTTTTGGTTGTTCCAGAAGAAACATCATCTGGTGCGCCATCGTTTCATCCTGTCCGAATTCATGCTGGTGGTATTATGTGGTATGGTGACAAGTTATATGTGGTTGATACAAATGCAGGTGTGCGTATCTTTGATTTAGGTCATATTTATGAAGTTACTGTTGGTGATCAGATTGGCTATGTGAGCAGTGGTAGATATGAAGCTGCAAATTACAAGTATGTTTTGTTTATTAAGCTTTATCAGAAAACACAGTAAAATGACAATATCCAAAATATGTTTTAAACTGTTTTGTTATTTGTATTAGATACGTTATTCCTCAGTGGGGCCATTACTTGGCTAATTCAGATGTAGCAAAAGACTTTCGCTATTCGTTTATAAGTCTGGACCGTACTACTACTCCTGATTCTTTCGTAATGGGCCAATACGATTCATCAGGCGTTAATAATCGTATTGTGCGATTTGATCTTGATTATAACACACGTCTTCCTGTCCATAGTTCCGATACGTATGCTACTGCCACCGAATTTTACAATGTCGGATTAAAATCAATGCAAGGTGCTACTTCTGTTACCAAGAACGGTGTTCAAAAGTACTACTTTTCGTGTTCCCGTGGCGAAAATACAAATGGTGATTTATATACATGGGATCGCAGCACAGATGCTTTACAACAGTATACCGGAGAACTTTCAAAAGGGCCTGAAGATCTTACTTACCGACAACAAGGTGATGAATTATGGACTATTGGTGAACATCCCGGTGAAAGACCTGTCTATGCGCTTTCTGCTAATAAATATTAAAAAAAAAGATATAGCAATAATATCAGGTGTCTAATATAGTCTATAAATGACCAAAAATACTATCTTATAAATAAAGTCGCCATTAATTTTTATATCTATTACTATTATCTATCTATTTTGAATATTACTCAATGTGTTAACTAACCCTGTAGTATATGATCGTATTGTATTATCTCCATAATTTTTTTTAAAAAACCATGCGACTAATTGATTTATTAGTCTAATAAATAATATGATACAGAGAAATGACTAAGAGGTATAGTTGTAACAGCTTATATAGTTATGTGAGTTAAAACTTTGTAGTTGTCTGTAATTATTATTTGCATTGATAGAGCTGTCACTGTGAAGTGTTTAATGATTTATTATGTTTAATAAGGAAAGTGCATGGCTATAAAGTCTTTGCAAATTTTTCTTTCCGTTTGCCACAGCAACAACTTGATGTTAAAGAGTAGCCTTAGCAGAACATTTTTATAAAGAGTATAGCAGTACTTCATTTTTAAAATATACTATAAACACTGAGTTATATTAAAAAGTATTAAATGTATGATATCCTTTGTCAATCAGTTTTGGAATGTGTTGAAGCCCAAAACAAAATAATATAATGGTTGATCACATGCGCCTTTTGTGAAACCATTCAGTAGCTGTGGTGGCACTGAAAAAGAAAAAAAATAATCAGTATCACCCCAGCCTATATTTTTGAGAAAAAAGAATCAAGCATAATACTCATCCTTTTTCTTTCCTAAACATTTTTTTCTTTGCTACTACTTTTTTTTTTTTACTACGTTGCTATTAGAATATATTATGAATGATTTGATATTTCCATTTACACACTGGGTCGGTTTTATGGAGTCATTTCCAAAGATGCTTAAAAATCTCAATAACGCTATAGACAGCCGCGACTACAAACAAATAATCCAACTTTCAACTGAAGCAATTGATTATATATACCAACAGCAAAAACCAATTCTCCTAGCTTTTCTCGAAACTCGTGCGCATGCCTACTCAATGAGTGGTCAGTTTGATTTGGGATTCGCAGACGGAAAGACAATGATTGAATACGTACCAACATCACCCACAGGATATATTTATAAAGCAAACATACTTTCCATGTATGGGCAGCATAATAATGCAATAGAAATCTACGATGAAGGATTTAAACTTGTACAGTCATATCAGCACAAGGAAATCGAAGCGTTAAAAGTGGGAAAACACTTGGCCGATAAACAATTTCAAAAACGGGTTGACCCAGTTCATATCTTGCCCACTGAGATCACCAACAAAATTTTTTCGTTATTACCACAAAAGGGATTGGTAAACAGCATGCAAGTCTCAAGTCTGTGGCGTGGACATATTTTACAATGTGGTGACGCATGGTGTGATTTATTGGTTGAAGGTGGACCAGACGATGTAACCTTGGCGCGTGTAACACCTAGCATTGGTAACTATGTAAAGCATATGACAATAAATACTACCTCCGAAAAAATTCGTTTTGCGTTTATAAAAAAAATAAAAGAAGCCCAGTTCAATAAAATTCAATCGCTATACTTAACAGGTAATAACTTCTCAAAAATAATAATAATGGTGGGATCGAGCTAACGTGAGGATAAATATGAGTAACAGTATTAACAATAACCCTAGTACTCGGAACTGCGTATATGCGAAGCTATATTGCTCCCACCACAACTGCTTTATGGCAAATACGAAATACGTTGACTAGTTTTCACTTCGATATTGATAGTAACGAGAATGTTATTTCAATAGCAGAAATTTTATCATCGTGCAGCAACTTATCCGATCTCTTCTATTCGACAGCATGCCCCTTATCAACACAATCTACAGATTTTACATTATTAGAAGAAAATAATTTTTATAATTTAATCAACTTGAAAATAAAGTCGTCGTCTATTACAGAAAGTGATATTGAGCGCATACTAAAAAGATGCCCAAAAATACGACGCCTTCTTATGAATGGATGTGATGATATTTCAATCTTGAATAGAGTTGATCAACTAACATCACCAAATCTTGAGATATTAGGATTTAACCATCCTGATAATACAACATTTCCTATTCCCGAGCTAAACAAAGAGACAACGACAACAGCTGCTATAAAAAAAGACGCAGGACTAAGAGTTTTATACACCAATAATGACGGTACAGTATTCCCTGCATCCGCAATATTACCTCTCATATATAAAAGCCGAACAACATTAGAAGACCTAGTAGTCAATATGTCAGACGTATCACCAGAAGAGCTCCAGCAATTTAAGACACAATACCCCAACTTCAGATTACCTAACTTGACATCACTTGTCACTTGGCCATTCAGAGGAATCCAAGATATTATTATGCCCTTTATTCGTTATTCCACTAAGCTGGAAACATTGTATACAATTAATGTATATGATATGGATGAATTGATAAACGCACTCATGGATATGGTGACACCGCTCACGGACCTCACAATATCATTTCCACACCGGATTACAGCAGAATTTGTACGTCTATTCGAAAATTATGCTCGACTTTCAAAAGAAGCACAACCATCTTTAGAATATATCAAGCTTCGACATTTTGAAGAAATAACAGATCAAACGCTTGCAATATTTGGAAACATCAAAACACTGCGCAAAATAAATTTTGAAGAATTAAATAATGTTTCTGCCGATGGCGTTCTGAATCTGATTAAACAACTTGAGCAAAGATTAACATACGTACGCCTGGCAGAAATGGAAATAGTGGACGATGGGATGATTAATTATCTCAGTGATATCGAAGGCTTAACTTTTATGAAGCTCAATGGCTTGAAAAACGTGACAGATCAAGGTATACGAGCTGTGGTTGATAAGAAGTCAAATTTAATGTCATTTGAGTTGGAAGTGACAAACTGTCCACTTGTTACCGAAGAATGTATTTCTTATGCTAAACAGAACCTGAAGAAATTTTCTAGTACATATGAGCTATATAATTGATAAAAATAAAACAAAAGTACATTCATATTTATACCAATGCGCCTGAATTTTGCTAATGTCTTAATTTTTTCTGTAAAGTTCCATATTGTACATAATATATTGTCTATATAAATACTAAATAATTATTGTACAACCACCTTCGTTGTTATAAAAGATGGCCGTGTTCCAAAATACTAACTTGAGAAAAGGAATTAGGTACGGTATTTCTTTTTCTATTAACTGGTCAGAAGGTTAAGTTCTAATGAATTATAAAGGGTATTGTCTTTTTATACTAGAAGAGACGCAAAAGTAAACCGTATTTGCAATCCTATTAAGGTTATGCAACACAAGGAAGGTCGATAATAGCGTTTGTAAAGCTGATAAATAAGTCTCGTCCATAATAAATAATCACATTTAATCTTTGTGCGTTCTTGTTTTATATTAGTAACAATGATAATGACTTTTTGTTTTGTTTTGTGTTGAGTGTATATTATGAATATAGTAAAATATTGTTTTTATTTTATAATTTTTAATTTAGTGCAAAAAAAAAAGTTGGATAAATAAATAACATTACATAAAGTAACATAAATAAATAATAACACAAGAGTATCGTACAATTCATACACTAATGATTTCTAGTAAACAAATGCCATATAGCTTTTCCTTGAACCCGAAGTAAAGCATTACCCAAAATACCAGCAGACAAAGATATAATCCCAAGAATTAAAAATGATATTTCGAAGTTTGGTTGGAGTTGACGGAACATTAAGTTAAACACAAGACCACCAATATTTCCTCCCGCTCCGACTAAGCCTATTACTTTACCATTGTTTACAGGGTCGACAAATGGAACAATACCAAAGGTTGATCCACAAACGGCTTGTACAAAGAAAGAAAAAAAAATCATGAGTGTAATGGATGTGGGTAGATTGACAAAACCAAAGCTAAAACCAATAAGAAAAATTCCTTCCAAACACATCAGTATAAAATGTGCAAATATACGACCAGGTATATGCCATTTCTTAGCCAACCAATCAGAGAATAAGCCCCTATTACAAATATACGTAAGCATGCCGATAATAAATATAATAACAATAAGAATTGATAGCTGTTTTTTACTAGTATGTATTTTATCTTCTACTGTTAATGTTGTAATGCTTTGTGCCATTCCATTCCATTTAGTGTACTTACCCAAATAAACGTGAACAAATATTAAGTAATCCAAATACGGAGCCAATATAAGCAGATGTAGAATTATCAAGAGCAAATTTTTCACGAAAAACATGTCCAATAATATTATCAATGGATAATTCGGTACCAAGCGAACAAGCATAGTGAATTATCATAATAAGGGCGGCAGGATTACATAACACCTTGCCAAAACTAATGATGATGTCTCGTATAGATTGATTTCGCTCTACTTCTCCAATCCTATTTGCATCATCATCGACATGGCTATGTTGTTGATCAGTCACTTCTTCTGATGACAGTTTAATACCCCCTTTTCCATTTTGTGTTCAGCTGTTTGCATAGATGATACTGAAGTGCTGCTAGAACTAATATTCTGCTTATCACTGTTCTTGATACTATTACGGTATTCGAGCCAATCACCATGTGGTGTATCTGTAGCAAGAAAATAATCTGCTGCAGCAACAAGAAGACAAATTGCAGCAGGCACAACAAATGTTATACGCCAAGCCATCTCGCTTCCTATATGTGATGCGATACCATCATAAATTGCAGGCATGAGTAAATATGTAATACCTGCACCCATATTACCCCAACCGGCTGAAATCGAGTTTGCAGTTCCAACAATAGATGGAGAAAACATCTGTGTTGTCCAAAATTGACATGGCACAAATGAACCTCCGAGTATACCAATAAAGGCTCTATAGATATATTAATTAGTAGTTAGCTATATTGTAACAATAATAAGTATCTAAGTTATTGTCTTGTACAATTATAAAATAAATAAATACACCTACCGAACAGTAATTAAACCAGGACCATTCTGAATAAGGCCAGTGAAACCACAAGGAATAGAACCACAAACAAGAATGGCACACATAATACGACGTGGGCCATAACGTTCACAAAGCGGACCAATAACAACACGGGCAACAATTGTTAATGCTACGCTGACCATATTAGAGTCATAAATTTCTTCATCTGATATACTAAGATTTTCAGATATATGATATATAATAGGTGGAATGGCATACCAAGACATAAATGCTACCATAAACGAAATCCATGCCTACATTGGCATTAGTAGTAAGATATAAATAGGTGTATTATCTATCAATAGCTTTAGCATTGTCTAAAATACTCACCAGATGCAGTGCTCTCATTTGCGGAAACTGAAGACTATGTAATCTAAAGTTAGTGGCTTTATTATGCTGATCCACTGATAGCTCTTTTGCAAAAAAATTCATAATAAATTATACAATCGATATAAAAAGTTTTTTTTTTGAAAATAAAAGGCAAAAAAAAAAAAAAAAAAAAATAACACCGCAAAGTGATAACCCTTTTATACTAGTTAGCACAACAAAATTCCTTTGATGAAGAGCGCATGAAAGAAGAATGACAATAGAGAGACAAAAGTAAATAAATAAAGTTTGTTTGCTTTATGTTATTATCAAGCTACGTATTATATTGAATATTTATTTTTGTTTTTTCTACCTGACAAAATGGAAAAGTAGCCGGAAGGTTTAATGTTTTGATCTATTCATTACAGCAGTAATATCTATAAAAATCAATCGAATCAACTCGAATATTATGATGGACTATACAATTAACAACATTATTCACACGTATATATTACACAATTACCATATTGCGACAGTTAGATACCATTATTTTAACTTACACCATAATCTGTTTTTTTTTTCATATACAGTAATAAATAAAGTGAAATAACTTTCAAATCTTTTTACAATGATGATGCTGTAACAAATACCTTTTTTGGATACCCTTGATCTGCACCAAACCTTTTCTTTTTAAGAAATCTTTATATGTCGTTACTTAAAACATATAAACAGTTTTATTTAAAGCTTAATAGTAGAGTGTACTGTAAAAATATAAAATGGTTTGCGCTTTGAATCGTTGAAACGAAAAAAAGAAAATTGGAAATAAAATAAAATAAAGTTTAACTCTTACGGGAGTCCATTTAAGGTTTTCTTTTTTGATATGACAAATATAAAGTTATGTGAACTGTTCATGCGATGCTAACTTTTTTTTAATTAATATTCCGGGTTATTATTACTTGTCCCAAAATAAGTTAGATATAGATTATGCTTCTACATTTTATAGAAATATTGTATACCCCAAATAGACGTTAGCAACGCTGATAATTCAAATAAATTAGTAGCTCGCATTAATAATAATAATAATAACAACAATAGTGCTAGACAATGGCAGTAAGAAGACCATCATTTTGGTTTCACCAATAAAAAGTAACAGTTCGGTCATGCGGCACTTAGATGTCTCAACAAAACAGAAGAAACAAATTAAAGTTAATATAATAATATCTTCCTTAATGGCTTATTCGTGCCATTTATCGGTTGAAACACATGTATTTATACTAGCAAATACTGCATATTATTATCTCTTTTTAAAATACAGAATATATATATAGATATGGTAAAGATATCAATCAAATAATGGTTTGCTTATTTATTATAATTTTATGGCTGTAATATTGAAGAAAATCTTGCCAATGATGATAAATTCACTCAACGATTTATTTCCTTTATGATACCTATCAAATGATTTTTTTTATTGAAAAATAAAATGCGGTAGTACAAGTTCATTTTAAACGCAAACAAATAGTAAACAAATTATGGGCTTCTATTAAAAATAGCGTACCATGTGTTGTGTTTTGGCAGCATCCAACACGCAGCGCCATAAAACAGCACCCTTTTTTTTTTTTTTTTTTTTTTTTTTGAAAAAAAAGAGATGAAAAGAAAATAAATGTTTGTGAGGCAGTATAAAAAAACAAAAACTCCACGGGACAGATAATCAACTAGTAATTTACTTTATTTTTATTGCTGCTGATTACAAAAAAAAGGGAAAGTGCAATGTTCAATATAGAAGAGCCCTGAAAAGTAATATAATGATCATTATTCTAAATAAATACCACACACGTCAGCGGGTGGATACACTGACGTCCAAGAAAGCTTTCACATGACCTCAAGAAACGCCAAAAAATGATACAAACTGGGTGTGGTTACGTAGAGATAAAAGGAAGCTTGAAAACATATGATATTCCAGTTTTTAATCATTTAGTATTGATGACAAGATAATATTAGTATATAGTACTCGGAACCATAACTGTTGCTGTTGATTATTACCACATACTGTACTTTATTAGTAGTTACTATGATCATCATTGGTGAACAGCAAATGTTTATATGCGTGATAATAATGATTTAAGGCTTTAACATTATTTAGCACATCACTCTAGGATAACGAATGTTTATTAATTAATTACAAAATTATGATATATATTTATATATATCTTTTACAGTAGATTACCACATAATTGGACGCACAAAGTAAAAAGAAAAGTACAAAAAATTGGCGAAAATCTGGAGGAAAATAATTAGCAAAAAGGATATATTTATATAATATGTATGGGTAATAAAATAAAAGATTATAAAGATAATTTATAACCTAAAGGTAGGATAATATATGGTTAGACATAACGATCATTAAACAAATGCCATATGATTTTGTCTTGAGCACAAAGTACCAAGCTTCCCGCAATATCTGCACCTAAAATAACACATTGCAAACATGAAAAGGCGCTTTTGGGGTCGGGTTGAAATTAGCAAAACATAAGATTAAAAATGATATCGTCAATGTAACCACCTGCACCAACCATGTCCATCACTTTGCCGTTATTCAGGGGATCAACAAATAAAATGATACTGAATGTGGAACCACATACAGTTTGTACAAAAGTTTAGAAAAGTACCATCGACAATGG
Organism: Circinella umbellata; assembly: GCA_025093555.1. Lineage (NCBI taxonomy): Eukaryota > Fungi > Mucoromycota > Mucoromycetes > Mucorales > Lichtheimiaceae > Circinella > Circinella umbellata. The sequence goes on along the minus strand of JAIWNF010000005.1, from coordinate 1,086,569 downwards.
CGGATGGTAAATTTGCGTTGAGATCAAAGCTGAACCCAACAAGAAAAGTCAGTCCCAAACATATTACAAGAATACAACCACTTAAATGCCAACGTTTAACAAGATATCTGATAATAAACCACTAATGAAAAGAAAAGCTAGAAAATGTTTTAGTGTCAAAAAATAAAGCGAAAGCAACTTTTGGAATTGATATATAGATGTATATTATACTATATAATAAAACAGATAACAATTTACCCGCATAATCGTGAAAATAAGTTGAGCAAACCAAGATTGAATTAATATAAGCTGCAGTAGATAAATTTAAATCAAAATGAGTTCAGAGATACCAACAATGACATTGTCAATAGCTAAGTTTCTTTTTCATTTTTATATTATACTTGAATATTGATCGATTCTCTCGTTATAACAATTGATTTTGAATTATTCTGTTATAAAAATCTCCAGCTATTTTATTAAGTGCATTAACGCTAAAAAAATGTATATAAAGTAACTTTATTTTGAAATGCTCCCATATTCTTATTGCGTAAAAAATAATAAAATACGCATCTTTGATCATATAGTGATAAATAAGAGAGAGGGGAGTTTTAACAGACGAAGAGCATCGAAGATCATTAGCTCTGAGATAAATGCGAGTAGTAAAATAGCAAGATGGGACTAAAGTAAGTATAGTTGAGAATCTGTTTATTCCTGAAATAAAATAAATACTCTTTTATATCTTTTTTAAATTATGTAACTATCTTATTTAATCCGATCATAGTTGACAATGTTTTATACGAATGAATGAGAGGACCTATTATATCTGTTCAAGTATATAACAATTCTAGATCATTCTCTGATCCCGTTTATAATAGTTGTTACCAATTGCATTCTTTCTTTGATGTTTATTTTTTATTCGGATTAATAATAAGAACAAATCAAAGTAAATAATAGTGTTCAATTGGTTGTATCTTTTATCCTTGACGGAATGATGTTTGGCCGATTCATTATTCGTGAATAGATGGAATATATGTTTTATTATGGTGGTTCACCACAAGCACGATTATTTTCTACTCACCCAAAACTGTTAAGGTCCGTTACCAAGGAAACGCTCTTTTTTTCCTCCCATATCCTGTGATAACTGATAAGCAGCATACTGGGTCGCAGTAAACTGCAGCTGCTTTTTGCAGGCCAGTAATACAACTGACCACTGATAACAGCATGTATACGTAAAAAAAATTGCATAGATCCTTACAAGTTTATTTCAGAATATCTTTTATAATAATCTGACTAGTTTATCTCAGATGCAAAACAAATGTTACCATGAAACTGACTAATAAAATTTATTTGTTACCATCTTAGTCCTATTGATCAACGCCTAGATACTCATTTTGCACATATTTTTAGATAGCAAATAATTGATAAATTTCCAAAAGAGCTCATCCATTTATGTCATTTTAAGACAGTACGTAGCCATCTCCTTAATTTTTTTTCCCTTTTTCGACGTTGTTCCTACATTTACTTTAGATATGTTACGAAAAAATCGTTGCTTACGATATTATTACAATCTAATTCAATTATAATTAGTAAGAGTAGCTTCTTTCTTATAACCATAACAAGTATATCGTATCGTATTGTGTTTTGAAGTTGTTGTTTTTATTTTATTTTTAAAACTTCCCTTGTTTCTGTTTAGATTAAGTGTGTAGCTGGAAATATTTTATACAAAATATTGCTGGTGTTAAAGGAATGGAAATGGCTAGAAGCTCGCCAATTCTGAGCCGGCATCTTAGTAACATGGCGCACCCTTGTTTTACGACTTTAAGTATTTGGCCCGCCTTTCATTTATTCTCCTTCTAGATCTTTACAATCTCAGTAATAATTATTAGCAATATGTTTAACGTATTCTGTCAATTGAACCATTATAGTTACTTTCTCTTTTTAGCCATAAAACATACTCAAAAAATCACCAATACATCATGTTATTTATACTGATGGGCCAGAAATATGGTTAACAATGGTATATGGGTGACTCAATTGATACACCCAGACACTTTGTATGGACATGTTCTATTAAACAATTAGTCTGGCAAACCGTTGCATCCCGTTATTTGGTCTCTCCTAATACGCTCACTATAGATCATATTATATCACTTTCTCTTCCTGATTTACCAGTACGTCCTGAATTCAAACTCGCCTTTTTTGACATTTTTGCCACCACATTGTTCCAAATTTGGTCCGCTCATTGGCAATTCGTCTTTCACCAAACTACTTTCTGGTCACACGGTGTCATAGCCAAAACAATTCTTCATCTACGCAAAATTCATTTGGAACAGCAGCATGCGTTTAGCCAATGCGCTTAGTCATATACCCTTGCTGTTTTCTCTCCTTTATTAGCTTAGTCAAATTTTTATTTCAAATTCATAACATCCCTAATTTTGGGAAAATAAATTTTCTTCTACAAAAAAAAAAAAGCAATGGTATATGGTTTGAAAATTTTGCTGACATTGTGAAAGCCGATTGTGGTGTTAATAAATCGGGGTACCGTACCATGAAAAAAAATGTTCAATCAAATATTTTCACTTGATCCCTGGATGCTTTACTCTGATTACGTCGGATTATCTTCTTGGTAGATGTGTTTTTTTATGGCGTTTATCTTCATGGGAGAGGTAAGCAAACTGTAAAGTCTTCATTGTTAATCAGAACTCAGTTTTCGATACTAAATCAGGCGTTAGTTTTTTGAATGGTATTAATATAGTGGATGTAGTAATCTTGGGAGATTTAACATCAATGGGTTCAAAACTCTTTGTTGTTACTATATATCAATATATTTATATTACTTTCTATATTTTCACGCCTACACTTATGAAAGCTGTTTGCGAAAAGAGGCGTTACTTTTGTTTACTGACTTCAAGAGACAAATCTTTTCCTTGAATTATTAAGTTTGCTGCCGTAATACGAGAGAATTAATTTCGATCTTTTTTTTTATTTGGCCCTAATTACTGTTGTTGTTTGTGATTGTTATATTAACGAGTGTATTTGCTTTGATGGTTTTAGTAAGAATACTTACTTTCAGCACAGAAAAACTAGTGGCATCAGCCTTATAATAGTAAAAGTCAACGTTTCCCTATACAACAATGTAAAGCGATTGCTTTTTGGACATATCAATCATTGTTCATTAATTTTTTGTCAGCTACGTACATTTCCTTTAACATCATCTTTCAATAAAATTACATGCCAGCAGATGTCTCTGACTGTAATAATCTATATTGCATTTTTGGTTACTATGAAGTAACATAATCATGACAGAGACAATATGCTTATTTCGGCAGGTAAAGCACATATTATTGGGACAACTTACGTCTCTAACAGTATCACAGTAACTTTTAAGAGTTATGAGAGCAACAGAAAAAGAATTAAGATATACTTTGTTCTTTTTTTAGAATTGACGGTAATGATTATCACTTTTCACTATAAACTTACTATAAAAACTAATGATGGATATACTATTTAAAGGCAACGCATGTCGAGCAAAAAAAAAAGCAATATTGCAATTTATAACAAAGAGGAGTGATACTTAAATATCTTTATACCGTACATGGATAAGAATGTCATTCAAATGTGATTGTAAGCTACTGATGTTTAAATACTTATTGCAATTTAAAGTTCCATTTATGCTGTACCCCTACGCTTACAAGGCTCGGTCTTATCCTCTATTCTTTATTCTCACTATATAAACTCTCTACCATCCCTGCTGCGTGGTGTGGAAATACAATGGCTTAACGAGGAATACGACGATTTTCAACAACAACCTAGTTTGAAATATAGTGGCTTACATATCAACTGTCTGCTATATGCAGATGATATCGCATTAATTGGTACTTGGGAAACAATTCCTCTATCATTGAAGGCATGCGAAGAACATAGTATTGCACTTGGTTTCCAATGGAATCCGAATAAATGCATGTATATGTCTACCACAGCACCACCAACAAATTATACACCAAAACTTTATGATACCGACATACAAAGAACAAATAATTTTACATATGTAGGTGTCCCGTTTAATCAAGCTGGTTTAATCCACACAAAAGCACTTGTAGAACATAATACCACAGCAACAACAACAGCGATAAATGTATTAGCATCAATAGGTGTTCGGGCACGATGCTTTGAAAAATTATTATGTACACGTCTCTATCGCCAATTTTTACGACCAAAAATGGAATACGGTCTAGCAATCACAAACCTCACAAATGACGATAATAAGTTACTACAAGAAGCTCAACAAACTTGTATGGAACGCGCAATAATTGATCTATGGCGGTTATACACCATCTTGAAAATTTAGAATATATGACTGAACGCATAACCATATTACAAGCCAAATTCATCTTTCGATCTCATTACACGCCTGATGAAGCTCTGTTCCCAATGTTACGACCATATATAATTCTTTCTAAAGGGACTAATGCGTGGAACACCCTAGTAAAGAAAAATAACATCTGGAACTCAATAACAATTGACACTGAGGATATTACAACAACGGATATCAAAACAGCAATTAAACATCATCGACAACAAGCATATGAAAAACGATGTGAACGTAAACACAGCATTTTATTGAATGCTTGTCGTAACCGTGTAGGAATTGACCCTATTCTTTGGATACCAATGTCACCATCGGAACGTATATTATGTATACATTATCGACTAGACTGAATTATCAATCATCAGCAACAATCCTGTCCGAACTGCAACAACATCACTCGTTTATCCAAATAACATCTAATACAATGCTTTAATGTCCATTCTGTACTTTCCATCTCTCCTAATATCAAAGATCCAATTTCTTATATTTTCATTCGCTTGCCGAAGTCACCACCAACTGCATTACACAGACAACGCTATTACAACATAGTATGGCCTAAAGTATGCTACCTTTTACATCAATGCCACCGTACCTGTCGTCCAGATCAATACACCACATCATCATCATCAGCATCTCAACAATTTGGACAACTTTTTCTCGAATAGATTAAACCATCAGCCAAGCCTTTTTCCGCATCACCAGTAACCTCATAAATTATCTATACATATAAAATAAAATAAAATAAAATAAAATAAAAAAAACGCAAACTGATACTAATACCTCTTCTCATTACCCCTTTGAATGCACTCCTCACCAGATTTCTTCTTTATTTTGTTTCTACTTATTTACTAGTACATCACTACAAGACTCTTTTATTTCTAAGCACCTCTCCTTTTTATTTCATCCTTCCCACCCTTTTTTCCTGCTGACCAGCAGGTTTTTCAGGACAGAGCTTTGTTTTTCTTTGAACTGACGAGAGCAATAAGCTGAGATCAGCACGTGCTCACTTAATTTCGTCTTAATAAATATATAAATTTCAACGTACCCCTACGCCTTGCCACTGACTCCGAATCTTTCATTAGTAGAAAAATGGTTCTCTCAGGAACCACGTATAAAAACAATAGATTAATCGTATTATCATTATGGTTATAACATTTAGCAATCTTAATTATTATTACTGTACTACTATATGATTTAACTACAGTATTTTGGTACTAATCATTACTGTACCAACTGATTAAAACAAAATACACATAATATAAAAAAAGGATACTGTGATGTATGCTTTAATTCTGCCAGGGCACATAAGTACTGAGTATGTGGATGTGGGTAGTGAGATGTAATACATAGATATAGGTAAAAGAGGGGAGAATTTGTCAAAGAAAAGAGTCATCTGCAATTTTATTTGAAGACTTGGGATTTCTATTTCACTTCTCCAGAGCTGTTTACCAACTTTTACGTTGACTATCAAGATCTATTAACATGTGTACTTATATATTATGTTATCGTACTTTCCAAAAGTGATTCAAATTTCGAATGGCTTTGTCTTTGAACTCAAGGTTTCTTTTGTGATTAACTATTACATTGTTGATTATGATATCTATAAAATACAATATCCAGTTAAAAATGCCACACGAGCTACAATAGATGTATACTTAAATAATAAATATTCAAATCTAAACATAATAAAGAGATTAGAAGATAATTGGATATGTCTCAAAACCTTATGATTGCCGTGTACTGTAAGCATTTCTTTTAATTCTACTTGTGGAAAATAGAAATCACAGATAGCTGGGAATTTAGTACTATGTTTGACTTAAAATAATACAAGAAAAAGAACACAAATCTATAATAATAGTCGTATTTGGAGTTTCTATAAGCACATTTTTTCTTACATATTTCCTTTTGTAATAAAATATATAGAATAAATGGAATGACTCTAAACCCCGTTCGAAAATTTTCGAGTATTTTTTTAAAAAAAAAATGGATTGGGGTTACACGACTCATTGTTTCTTGTCTCACTCATACTTTACGCTATATGGTATAGTATAGAATATTTTCTCACTTATACTTGGTAGTATTATATCTATATGCGTATTATTTTTCTTGTACTTTTTGCTTAAATCCATATCACCATGATCTTTCTTTATTAATATTGCTATTATGATAAAAAAAAAGTTTAATATTTATCTTATATATTTGTAATAATCCATGTCATATATATATATACATATATATTAGTCTCCTCGGAAAGAAGAAGGTATCTTACATGTAGAAGTGATGAGTAATAGTCGATTTAAGTTTATATATTTTTATAAGGCTGAAAACCTCGATCCAAGCAATAATTTTATTATGATAATTCAAATAGCAAAAGATAACAAAAAGAATATTGTAATTAGTTGAATATTGTTATTATGTTCAAGGTTTATTGATAATAAATACTAATTGACAAAAAGTGAATTTTATTATTTATAAATCATTTGACCATCTACCGGTGTTTCTTTTTATTCTTTTATTCTTTTAGAGAAGTCTTAAAAATCTTTTAATGAAAAGTACACTAAAACCTTCTTTTTTTTTCTCAATTCGGTTAAATGTCTCACAAAACTTGTGTTGTTCTTGCGATACAATTTTTTATTTATTTTACTGTGACACTTTATCTATGAAGGAAAATTAGGGCGGTGCTGAAGTACCTGGGGCCAATCATTTTATAAGTTAAGCAACAAATTCAGCCGATGAAATCATGATTTAACGTCTATGTGCGATCTGAGCTTATTTGTACTAAGATCGTTTATGCGCGTATGGAATTTTTAAGTTTGTTTTGTTAGTTTTTCTCTCTTGTTATAATATGGGTAACGACGACGTGTCTCTGCCAAAGAAACGCGGTCCTGGTAGACCGTGCAGTAGTAAAAACAAACCAAAATGTAAAAAACCTCTTCCTGCCTAGAATAGAACCTTAAGTTGTAGTGCTTGAATTGAAAAGTGGAAATTCATTTATCATAGGTGCAAGTCAGACATCCATTGTTATTCATGGACCATTTAAGAGCACTTATATTTTTCCCCTTCCAAAATTAGCAGACCAGATTTCTAATTGAAACACGGACCTTGAAGTTGATACACTGTGGCCAAAACAATAGCATGTGTATTATGAATCAAAACGAAAATGCTTTACTATATACAAATCCCAATAGATGAAAGCGTCAGAAAAAGAGGCACATTTGTTTTCTTGCATTTTATTTCACTGAAGCTCACTTAAAACTTCAATAGAATTCCACTTTTCTATCTTTATTATTATTAGGAATATCCGATAATTGTTTAAATAAACCTTCTTTGGGTCTATCTTTAGTTTCAAAAGCTTTTACTTTTTTAAGAGTTAAATAATGGGCCAGATAGTAGTTTCGTTTGAGTAAGTAACTCATGAAATGATTCCTTTTGTAGATTCGGGCGCAACCTTTATGAACAAAAAAGCTTTCATATTAAAATTCTGCATGATTAATTTTTCAAATAATTTTGTCTAGATACAAACCTATAGTATAAATTTTTATTAATAAGTGTTTCAGTCACACATTGAGGGTTCCACTTTGTATCAAGTACTACAGTTGAACAAATAAGAGAGAGAGAGAGAGAGAAATAGAAGTGTATGAACATTTTTGAGGTTTTCTATCACAAAAAAAATTAAAAAAGAAGAGAGAGTACAGGTGTGATAAGATAGACTAGTTTCCAGATTTTCCGCTTCAGCATCATCTTCTGGATCAGTTATAATGTGCTTTTGTCTTCTTTTTTTCTGGGCACATTTTTGGTGACGGTCTGCATGATTAATAAATTTATTTGTTCAATTGGATCAAAATGGGCTTCATGCCGACATTGGACGCAACCATATAGCTCTTTCCAATTGTATGTATATTCTGTTAGTGTTTGAGCCACAAATATCAGAAAAATCATATAAAAACCGTTATACAAGCTACCTATTTTTGGCTTGCATACGTAATAATGTATATTCTCTAAGGTTATTTGGAAGTTGTGACTACTTGAGTCGGTTTTCATATCTGATCTCGTCAAGTTGCAGTTTATCAAAATAATCCTTCCATTCAGCAGAATGAGGATACGTTATCACTGGGTGGGAAGAACCGCACACACACACACATACACACACACATATATATATATAAAGTTAGATCGAAGTCGTGATAAGTAGTTTCCATATATTTTATAGTAACTATGATATATACAGATGATGCATGTTTTATTTTTCGTTTCCCCTTATTTTATATACTACCTGTTTTGTTTTTATCATTATCACGCCCATAAGCAACACCTTTTGGCTTCGCCAATAATTGAGTCATACATGCCTTAGATCTACTTTTACTGTTCTAGTAAAGGTTTAATGTTGCTGTATGGCTAGAATGATAATATTATATTTTTTTGGTGGTTTTGGTAGGTGCTATTCTTACCTTTGCCTATGTTGTTTTCATTATCTGCTACCGATGCGAAGGCTCTAATTTGCGGGTAGAAGAAGTATTTTTTGACTGCTTTTATTACTACCTCTATCTCTATCTCTATTATTACTATTATTATTATTGGTTTTACTTATTGATGACGACGCTGGGAGGTGGAATAGCGATGATTTGATTACTGTAATTATTTTTTGTCAAAGAGTGTTTCTTTTGGCTGTTCAATTACACCAATGCCTCGGAATCGTTTTAGCTTTTTATAAGCATATTTTCAAGAGTTAGAATTGCCATCTATCTAATTTTTAAAAAGCATGTTAGCTACATATTATATAGTTTACACAGATATTTACCAAGTTTACGTCAATGTCAATGGTGCATATCAATCTTCTATTTTAAAATAATCACTTCAGTATAAAGTTCTTCCAAGAGCTCGGCTAAAAGTTGTAAGCTTACAGTGGAACTTTTATTACTCGTTTGGAAGAGCTCTTATGATCTCACGTCATTCTATCGTCGTGTAAGTCAACAATATAATAAAAAGCTGGCTATAAAGTAGCAACAACTCCTTAAATTATGCATTGTTATTGTTATTGTAGTTTTTTTATTATTATTATTCCACGCTTGTCAAAAATTCTAATGCTGGATTAATACAAGTTATGCAGATATTTACTACTCAATATTACAGTAAAGAATACGTCATAATGTAAAAAAAAGGTAGACAAACAGATAATACAAGAAAGTAAGGAGAGATTAACAGTAAAATTTATTGAGATGGTGTGATTACTAATACACCAATTAAATTAATAGAAGGAAGAAAACTTGATATTATTTAGAGGAGCTTTATAAAAGACATAGTATGCATCTTTTTATATAGAAAATACTTTCATACGTCTGTTTGGTAATATTTTACAGATAGTATAAGCCTAGTGAACATCATCAGAGAGTAATCATACAAAAATAGGAGATGATATTGTGTATATAGTTTAATTAATATTTGAAACGATATTACAAGCCATGGACGTATCTATTATCTACTTTTGTATACAACAAAAAAAATAGTGTGTTACCCTCTCCTTAATTAATATCCGGTAACAATAGAAACGCACCCACATTTGCAATATAGTGGTGGTCTATAGACTTTCTATTTAGCCAATTTGTTTATACCTATTGTGGCTCTTTTATTTTCATATGTTTGACTAATCGTTCAGCATTCTTGCTATTTCTGGTGTTTGTATTGGTTGGCTAAATATAAGTTGGAACTATTTTAGCAACAAAAATGCATTTCTAAATAAAATACGTATATATAACGTTTGAAGTTTTCTTGGCTCGGATATATTATAGCCGTGTTATTGTTTTGGTTATCATGAATTGGCTTTAAGGCCACTATGCTTATTAAAAATGTATTTTGTTTTCAAAATAATAGCTCATACTTATTTTGTACAGTCCAAACTTTGAATATTTCAATTCACTCAACACATAAAAACAAAAGTGAGTATCAATATTATCAGCACTTCAATAGTAAACAAAAAAACAAAACAAAAGTATAGCTTCTAAGAGTAATAAAAAACCTATTCAAGTGTTAAACGAGAAAAATAGAGCGAGTATATGGTATATATAGAAATGAAAATTATACTTGCCTGAATAAAAAAAAAGGCACTTGGATCTAGTGTGTAAAAATCATTAGAAAGGACCCCCAAAAACTCCGTTTCTCCTTTAAGGTGACATTTTAGAGCGTACAGACTGTCCTGATCTTTCTTTTTTTCCTAAATATTTCATTTGTGTAATACATCTTATTATGGCAAGTCAGTTGAGCAAAATAGAAAAAATGTATATCCTAGCGAGCACAGAATTCTTTTTAATTCCAAATCTGGTAAAATTAGTCAGGTTCAGCCTTGCCTCCTAAAAAAACCTTTATATAGATATGCACCAATGTGTTGAATACAACCTAATGGCATATTATACGCTCAGAATTATAGTGTGGTGAGATTGTTATTTATGGTGACAAATATTATACTCCGAGTTTTGGATATTTATATTATGAATCAATAATAGTATGGAAAAGTAACCAGAAGAAAAAAAAAAGGTAAAGAACTTACACACACTTTTTTTTATCGTCCTTTTTCTCTTTTGAATGATAATATATCATCAAATAAGGTAAAGAAATTAAAGAAAAAGGCAATAATGAGATTGTATATGAAGCATATTATAAGCCTCGTTTTTCAATTTCCCCTTTTATAACCATTTTTTCCTATATTTCCATTAAAAAAATATGAGTAACCCCGGGTCCTGGGTACATGTGCATTATATTCGTGGTTTTTTTTATTAGCGTATGTTATACACATTTGAGCTATTATACACATAAAATAGAAAAGCGACAAAATTCTCTTGGTTTTTTATATATATATATAAAAAAAAGAAGCGTCGGCTTCCATATACAGTTTCTTGATGTTCTCTTTCTCCAAATAAATTTTCTGTTGTTGTCCGGCAAAACGGTCGTTTTATGTATTAAAACTTTGATTTCGGCATATAACAATATTTTAGATCATTTGTTCTCCTCTTATGGACAGGATTTTTCACATTATATTTTGGTTGCTAAGTGATTATATTTATTTATCTAATATTATTTGTTATGTCTTGGCAACTAAAAAAAGTCTTGAAGATACTGTCACAATTTTATTCATTTGTTATTGTTGATTCATAATGAAAATATAGTAGTTCCCATAGTGTTTATAAAAATGTTGTTTATGATCATAATAGAACATCAAACGCCGCAGAATTGGATTATCATAAAACAGCTTTACTTTCCTTTGGCTCCATGCGGTTTTTCAAAAAAAAAAAAAAAAAAAAAAAAAAAAAAAAAAAAAGAATGTTAAAATTGTGTGTACCTTTTTGTTTCAGCAAAGTCATGTCAATAATGCTGCTTTATAAATCAGATTGACAAGAAGAAATATGTATATATATAGCGATGTTTATATTGTGTTATATAAAGTTGTAACACAACTTATCATAAACTCCAAAAAATACTTATTTAAGTTTATTTTTCTCTTGCGGGCTTAAATGGTAATACCAAAAAAATAAATAAATAAAATGTATAACTCAGATTATCAGCCTCTCAGCTTGTCTAAAATGGGGCCCCCCAACTCAGCCTTCTCGCCACCTACATATTTGTATATAGCAAATCTTTTATTATTTGTCGATCATCTTTATCTCTCTAAATTTGTCTTTACCGAGATTTTTCTTAAAAGCATAAAAATAATTTATGATTGATAATACAAATAGAAAAGTTACTATGATGCATTTTACATCTGGATTAACCAATTAAGCAATACAAAAGTAATTTTACGTTTTGCTTCAACATTGTTTCTTACTTTTCTGTAGATTTTTATATCTTGTATATTTTGTGATTATAAAATGATCTTGCGCCTCGATATAAATACATTCTTTAAAATGTCATGATTGAACATGTGAAGATTGCCTTAAAAAGATGATTTACGTTCCCAATTGTTCCTGCGTACTACTGAATAAATGATTATTATTATACTTTTGACTGGAAAACTTTAATACATATAAAAAATAATTGATATAAACTTTTTTTTTCTTGATCACATAATCTTTAATAAATAATTTAAAAAGAATAAAAGGAAATATTATGACGGCTACTTCATCATTTGCCCCTATCGATGCCTTTTCTCTCAGAAAGCAATAAATAATTTAGTGGCTCTTTGTATATATATATATATATATATATTATTCATTGATGTCAAAACATCTAGTACACGTTGATTAAGAGATTCAGGATAAATAAATAAACAAACAAAATAAACGAAGTGAGCAAAAGTAATAATAATGCGCTGGAAAGGTATAAGTAGTATGAATAAGGAAGATAGAGTTATAAAGAAGTAAAAAGAAGGTGTTTGATAAATTTTTCGGGGGGGGGGGCAATAAGAAGTGAGGGAAATGGTATAGTGAGAAAGTGAGGATGTACCACATCACAATAGCACACAACCATAAAAAAAAGCTCGAGAAGTATGAGAAGAGACGGAAACGGTACTTTAATTTTGATTGGGTATAGAATCCTTCTTGTAGTTCTTTTTGGCTGTACTGGTCTGGAAATCTCATTTTCTTCATATTTGGTATAAATCCTGGGTTTCTTTTTTTTTTAACTCTTTTTTTTCCTTCTTTTACCTGGTAAATTATAATTTTCTTTTTTAGTTTTCTTTTCTTTTTCTTTTCTTCTTTCCTTTTTGTTTAATCCTATTTTATTATTATTATTATTATTTCGTAAAACATATATATATCAAAATATGCAACAACCAACGCTACCACCAATTTCTCATCTATTACATCCATCTTCTCCACCTGCAAATCCACAACAAAAGGAAAATAGTGAACAAACAACAACTTCAACAGGATTAAATGTAAATTTAACGCCTGCCTCTCCTGTATCGCCACGACCATCAATATCATTTCCATTTCATCAACAGAAAGATAAATATTTAAGTCCTGGTCTTCCATTGATTGATTGCCATAAGACTTCTGGTTATGTTTCTACTCGACAGCATCCACCTTCTCCTTTATCTCCGTCACCTCCATCTCCGTTACCAGTTCCAAATACTACTATTACTACCACAAATAGTAATAAAAATGATCATGATAATAATGCAGCTTCATTACCACCGCTTCAGGGGATGGATCCGCCAAGACCGCTTCGAACTCACCAACAACCCCCGTCAGAAGTTGCTCCTTGGGCTATGAATCAACAACAACAAGAACTAAGCTCACAGCCTCCTTATGACAGCAATAACAATTATTACAATAGTAAGGATTCTCATCATCCTCAGCATAATACACAACATCAACATTATCGTTCAAGCGTTTCACCTCAACCACAATCACAACAGCTTTATTCTTCAACGGGTGCTTTATCTCAACAGCAAATGCAACAACATCCATATCATCATTCTTATCATTATCCTCACCAACATCAACATAAACAATACCAACACCAACATTCTTCTATATCAGTAACGTCGTCTGCGACTGTTTCACGACCTCTTCCTACACATCAGCATTATAACCAGTGTAATCATAATGATCTTTCTACTACTCCTACCACAGCAACAACAGTAACATCTCCTGCTCAAATTCCATCACCAACATCCTCCAGCTCTTCACTTTACAATAAAAGTCATGTATCGCCATCAATGACTGCTACGATGAACAGTAATGACATTATTTCATCACCACAATCACCTCCTGAACCAGAACTTTCACATTCAAGAACAGTATCGTCTTCTTCAACCACTTCAACGGTCAGTACAAAAGCTGTACCGGCATTAACTGTCTCTAAAAATAATGAAAAATCACTTCCAGCCCCATCAACCCAAATATTATTTACAGCATCTGGTGAACCAATTCTCAAACGTCGTCGAGGTCGTCCTCCAAACATGCGTGAACCAGCTTGGCAAGGCGGTTTTACATTTTTGCAACCAACAGTAAGTTTTTAATTTTGTATTTGATATCAATCATTTTTTTTTGTAACAGAGTGTATCAAAGCAAAAATATTCATCCAAAACGAAATTTGTAGGTATGGACTGTCAATGCGCCTACTGATAGTAATAATGGTAGTGGAGAATCCAATAATAATACCAGTGCTACGCAAGCATCATCCAACAATACATTAACATCAAATGCAGCAAATGATGTTATGGATGGATCAATGGCAGCCTTCACGAGTTCAGACATGGATACAGTATTACAAATGCCTAAAAAGAAACGGGGAAGAAAACCAAAGACCCATATTGCTGGTAATTCATGTTTTGTATGGAAAGAATTGACTGCTACACGATCTACAAAATCTACAGCAAAAGCAAAAGCTACCGCTGCTTTAAATCGAAAAGCAGCACAAGCAGCCATGGCTAAAAATACTGAAGCGGCTTCTCCTTCACCTTCACCTTCTTTCTCTTCAATTACCAAATCACCTTCACCGGCAGCATTGTCGGATAAAGATGTTATAATGACATCTGTATCTGATGATGATAATAAGAGTACATCACCTATATCACCAGCATTGTCACCCAAAGAACAAAATATTATACCTGACCCAGAACCGATGGAAACTTCTTGATTACCTCTTTTTCTTTTCTTTTTTTTTTTTGGCATTTTTAATTTTATTTATTACAGAAAGCATATTCATATTTTACACACTCCCTCATACGCGCATCATGACTTTTTTTTATTAATATTCCATAGCTTATAAATACACGCTTATATATATTATAAACATTTTCGAGGGCATCCCTTTTTTTATTCCATTACATGTAAATTTTCACTATAAATATTACTACTAGCAACCAGTAACTACCACATTATAAATATTGTATTACCCCACATTATATTACCGACTTTATTATATGGCTTATTATTATTATTATTATTATTATGTATTTGTTTTTCATTATTAGCATCACTTCCCATTCCTTTTTATATAAATATTCCATTGTATACAAATGTATCAATAATTGCATTATATATGGTCTTTTTTTTTACATATGCAATTTGAGCTTAACTTTCTTTGAATTCTTTTACTTAATTGGCCTCAGTACACAAAAATCCGAATACTTCATTTATAAAACCAATTATCCGTTTCACATAGTATTCTGGCTTCCCATATCCACAAATAATACTTTGTATGGCCTGATTTTGCCTAAATAATTTCTTTTATCCCTGTCTTTTCTTTATCTTTGCTAGAATTGAGGTTTTTTAAGCTAAAGTTATTGATACTTTTTTTGTGATACAGGGCGTTGTATAAAATTGGAAGTATGTGTTGGTCTTCGACAGTGGAAATAGCGGAAAACCCAATAACCGAAACCATTAACGCAAATATATTTACTAATAGTAGATTATAATATTTGCTGTCAGAGCATAGTATTAAATATATACAGTACTGCAACATATGCCTGAGAAGTTTTCTATCACGATCTAGTGGCGTTCATCTTATATATTATATATATAATCTTGAGCTAAAAAAAAAAAGGTTGTCACATTTCCTAGTAGTGATCGTAATATTTTTTTTTTGTTATTAGCAAATGATACCAAGATTATAAAATACAATAGTAACACGCTATTACATATATCTATAGAAATTATGAATGAAGGTGTTGCTACATGACACATCTATCATTTTAGTTGGCTTGCAGTTGTCCAGAATCAATAAAAAAAATATGTAAGAAATTATCTTGTCCAAGAAACCTTCAACAATTATTATGGTTATATATATTAAATATTAAACAGGTTAAATGATCTATTTTTTTAGTGAGATTGTGAAACTCATTCGAAACCAGGTCCTTCTATTTTCAAATATAGTTTAGACATGCATCAAATCAATACTTCATTTTTTTCGTAATTATGCTTGAGAAATGACGCTGATATCTATTATAAACCATATTAACCTTTTTACGAAGTATATAGTATAACTATTCCTAACTAGATAGTTCATGGTCAATAGATGTTACTGTTTTGAGATTACTAACAGTTGTATTTGATAATTCCTCTTTTTGTTATCTAGGTGTGTTACATAAATAGCGTGGTATTTGTCCAGAAACTTTAGTGATATCAAATGGTGTGAGGTATTCCCCAGATTGATTGATGCAGGGACTTGCAGATCTCTTTTCTTTCATGGGATTTTTCAAGTCATAACTTTATTGAGTTCAATAAACAATTAATCTTAAATCTCTAAATGGTGTTCTTTCCCTCAGACAGAAACCTTGTCCCGACTGCCTGAGTATGGATTCTACTAAATCGTTGACTATTATAAATTAATTACATATATCATTCCCTTTTTTATCTTTCTTTGTATATTTTATAATGTTACGTCAATCACTATTCCGTCGTTCATTTTCAACAAGTTCAGCAATTAAAACTTGGTCAGCCAATTCACCTTCATTAACTGTCCCACTTTCTTACACCAAATATCCAACTTCAGAAAAAAACCAGACGAGCCATAATGCCCCCCTTATTGTATGTCATGGATTATTTGGATCTAAACAGAATTGGAGAAGTCTTGCCCGTTCAATGAGTCAACGATTATCTCGGGACATTTATACACTTGTGAGTTGAATGATTCATTTTCTCTTTTTTTTCGTGAATTTTGTTAACAATATATGTTGTATATATATAGGATATGAGAAATCATGGCGAGAGGTAAATAACAAGCTGGAAAAGTCATTACTGCCGAAAAAAAAAAAAAAATACTAATTAAAACCTTGTTTTTTGTCTTGATAGTCCTCATGCCGAATTGCATACTTATGACGCTATGGCCAATGATTTAGTTGCTTTTATGGAACATCATAAACTCGAAAACCCTATTCTACTGGGTCATTCCATGTAAGTATATTATTACAAAAAATAAGCGAAGAAAGTGAGGTAAAAAGGATAAATTAGGTAAAAGGTTGAGAGAAAAGTGGGCGAGGAGAAAAGTGAAGAAATCTTATCAAATATGTACCGACTTGATATTCATAAAAACAATAAAATATGTTTCATTATAGGGGCGGTAAAGTAGTTATGGCAACGGCATTACAACATCCACAACTTGTTAAAAAGCTCGTCGTTGTAGATATCGCTCCCTTTTCATTACCCTTATCGAATGATTTTGCATCTTATATTGATGCTATGCGTAAAATCGATCAAGCTAATGTAAAAAAACAAAGTCAAGCTGATGAAATATTACAAGAATTCGAACCAGATATGGGTATTCGTATGTTTATTTTGACTAATTTAAAACGACAATCGGATGGTCACTATAAATTCCGTATCCCTTATGATATTTTGGGAAAAGCATTGGGTCATGTGGGCGATTTTACCAAGGGCGAGGGTCAATACCCAGGTCCCACTCAATTTATTGCTGGTGGTAATAGCAATTATTGTAAACCTTTACAACAGTATCCTGACGAATTAAAGGCCATGTTTCCCGATCATCGGATTGATGTTGTCGAAAACGCTGGTCATTGGGGTAGGTTATATAATATTATTTTTGCTTTTATCAATTATGGATAATGCTTTTTCCATTATGTTATATTCTTTTTTTTTAATGGGCGGATGATTAATTAATGGATAACAATAATGTGGGGAGATTGAACAAAGTTCTTATTTATATGTGTAATATTATTATCTGTGTATTAAAAACACGCTAAAACTTTTCATTCTCTCTCAATCATCTAGTGCATGCCGAAAAACCTGATGTATTCATGAAATACTTGATCGACTTTGTGGGTTCAAAAGATTAGAGAGGATTTATGTATATTATAGACCCTGTTTATTGATCTACCACTGTCATTTAGATAGGACGTGATAAAAAGGGGGATGGGGGTCAAGGGAAGGGCTGTTCTTATGTATTACTAATATTCAGGAACCTTAATATAATAAGAAGAGTTATAAATAAAAATAATATAGATGCCATTTATTAGAATATTTTGTATAAATAATACGTACGCGTAATCAATCTATATATATTTATATAGATATAAGAAAGCATATATTATATATACACTCCTTGATTATTCTTTTTATTTCTTATTTAACCCTCCTCTTTTATTTTACACTGATGTATCTATTCCGTCTTCTCCTCCTCCCTTTTTTCTCAGTTATTCTTCATCTCATAAACGCCAAACGTTGACGTAATCTCATTTTTATTCAATTAGGAGATTTTCTTTTACTCGTGATCATAAGCATATAGAGCATCATCAATTTATCTATATAGATGGTGTGATGTAGAAAATGTATTATATCTTTATCGTCATGACCTTCTCCCAGCCCCTGACTCCCAAGAGTTTTTATTTCATGGAGCTTTAAGAAAATAGGGTTTGACTTGCAAGATGGATGTTATATACTTTGGTTTTTGGTTTTTACTACTACATGAACGAAAGTAAGAGGGAGAGTGAGGTTTCACCCCACACAATTAGTTTATTTGATAATAGTTTAAACATAAGGCATTTATATATTATAAATCTACTTAAACTTTGTTATTATTTTGGTCCATAGCAATTACTATTATACTAAAATAAGAAGCTAGTTTATATTACTAAGAGTCAACTAAATGAAGATGAATACTTTTTATTTTTCAGGTTATTTGTTTGTCTGAGTGTGTAAAAATTCTCAATGTTAATAGAAAAAAATATATGCAGGGCTGTTTCAAAGAAGACAAAACATTTATAAAAAAAAGGAATAATAATAATAATAGTATAAACAACCAGAGCGTTTTTTTTATAAGAAAAAAAGAGAGAAATCTGAAAAAATAAAGAAACTTTTGATGATGGTATTAATTAATCTCGAGAATAAGATGAGAATCTGTGTGAAGCATTAGATGGAAAATGTATAGAAGTTGTTGAATGATGATATTGTTGTTGTTGTTGTCGCATGATATTACTGCTTCCTGGTATAGGACGATTTATTGCATCAATAACAGCTTCTGAATTCACAGGGCATGTTTTATGTACTAACAACATGGATTTTAATTCAATCAATTGTTCACGTAATGCATTATTTTGCATTTGTAATTGTTCATTATCTGTTGATAAATATTCCACTTTGTCTTGAAGGTTTTGTAACCATTGTTTCTTTCTTTGACGACATTTCAGTGCCGCTACACATCAATTAAAGTATAAAAATAGTTAGCCAATTAAATTTTTTGTTGCTACAAGTATTAAATCATTATGACCGAGGCATTACCTAATCTGTTTCTTTCTAAAAAGTTTTTACGCTTTTCTTCATCATCCATTAAAGTGTTACTAGTCGAAGGTGTGGTACTGGATTGTGTTCTACGTTTTATATCAGGTCTTTCAAAATCATTATCATAATCATCAGAATCATTATCTCCATTTTGTTGGCGAAGATGAATGCTTTCCAGAGTTGGTTCAGTATGCATACGTTTCACAGACGGACTTTGGTGTTGTGCACGGTTCACTGTAACAGCATGTTGATGATGATTATTGTATTTTACAAATCCTAACATTCCCAATTTTTGAGTTTTTTGTTGTTGTTATTTTTATATGTGTAAATAATGAGATGACTTTTTTTTTTTTACCTGTATAACTATGATGATTCGATGTTATGATTCCTTCACCTGCAGATGAAGTAGTCGAAGATATTGAAGATGTTGAAGATAATGAAGATGATGTTGATGTACGTTGTTTATTTCCAGCAGGGCCCAATAGCATGGAAGGAGATAAGGGACCAGCTCGTAAAGAATCCCACAATGTGGTCTTATGAAGGCCTGGACTTTCAATAGAAGATACAGGTGGTAAGACTGGTTTTGAAAAACTTTGTTCAAATGGATTGGGTTCTTCTTCCAATTTAGTTGTTCGTGGCAATGTGGCATACGTAGGTGGTAAGGAAGATGGAGAAGGATTTCCCGAAGCTGTTGTTGTTGTTGTAATAGTCGAGGAGGTTGTAAGTGAAGGAGCTAAAAAAACAGTAGTATCAATAATTTAATATAAGAGTTTGTTTTTTCCCCTTTTTTATAAAAAAAAAATTGTCTGTGCTAATAGTAAAAACAATAAATAATCACTTACGATTATTATTTGAATGATAGAAGTGGTTACTATGTGGTTGCGTTGTTGTGGTCAACATGTCATTAGGCGATGTCGATGAAGTGCTGTTTGTCGTCGTCGTCGTCGTTGTCATAGTAGTATCAAAGTAACTACTATTGTTATTATTACTATTATTAGCTGTGTTTGAAGTTGCAGTAAGCATATTATCTCATTAAATAATATATTTTTTTTTTGAGAGGTTAAAAAAAATACTTGAACAAGAAGAACTGAAATAAAAAGAGTGGAAAAAAGTAAAAGAAGAATAAGAGAAGTGAAGAGTGTTTAAAAAGAAAAATAAAAAATAATGTTGATTTTGTGTATTTGTACGAGAAATTTTAAGTTGGGTGGCCCTTTCCCCGTTTTTATTTTATTGTTTTACTTAATGAAAAGCTCCGCATATTTTTTTTTTATTTTTTTTTGCAACATGATTATTATACATGTATAAAAAAAAGGGTTGTTGGGTCATATAATACAGGTTTTTTTTCCCAAATTATTTGTGTTGCCTGGAAAATAAATTTATGCCAGTAATTTTGTTTTCCTAACTTTGAGCTTATGTTTGTGCGTTGTATGTTTTTATCGTCTTTTTTTAACCCCTGACTGTCGTAATAGAAGTAGTAATCGATCACAACATGATGCAATATCATTGATACCAGCACCCCGAGCGTCAGTTATTAATAGACCATTTACAGCTGTCAGTCGACATAGAAGCCATACGAATATTGATGAAATAAATATTTAACCAATTGATAGCAGTAGCAATAATTTCATTGTGATAATAGAAGTACCTTACTTCTGAAATCATAATCCAGTGTGATATCGGGAGAGTGGAATAATAATAATATTACATAATAATAATTTCCAAAAATACTAATCCTAATCTCGGTGGTCCCATGTGAGAACATAATCATAGATAAACACACCAATATACAGGTATTCCGAACAGTGCTTCTACTGATCCTTCTTCGACATACTTTAGTCTCTCAGCAAGTGACCGAGCTTTTATTAACTTTACTCGTTGTTTACATTAAACCAAGCTTTTTGTCAGAAGGCTATAGTAATACAGTAGTCCTATATGTCCAGTCTTATGATTCTCATCATTCAATATTCAGTGTCGTCATCGTTACCCAATCCATGGCTATCTTCAGAAGAGTTTGATTACCATGTCCGTCAATATTTGGATAATACTTCTCACGTTAATATAAAATACTTTAATTTATTTTGAAACGAATCAAACGGTACAGTATCATATAAATGTAGATTGACTGTTCTCGAATAGAAGTTTAGTAACAAATGCAATTGATAACTATGCAAAAGAAGCGCCAGTATAATATAATTCACAACATATCGATTCTGCTGTTCGTAATATCGATAGTAATAATAGTACCATTATTAATAATAGTCGCCCATTATCCAGCTCATCATCATCATCATCATCACCTACTTCTAAACCATTATTATACCTTCAATACCAAATAATAATCATAGTGATCGTAGAAGTATTACTTTTCACATCGATACGAACCTTATCAGCATATGGATCCACTTCATCCGCTGCATATCTTTTTTTTATTGAAAAGGTGTATGTATAGAGTTATCCAAATATTATATATTTTTCCTTTCGCGAATTTTTTTGTATTATGATTCTCCTACATCTTATCTCTGTGTGTGAATGTTTCTTCTTTTTTTTTTAGCATAACTATTTCTTAACCTCCCCCCAACAAGCACCATTTTTATTAAGTACATCTGTACCTGTGAGAAAGTTAACTGGAAAAAATGGAAGAAATTTATGAGTCGATAAAGTAGAAACTAGAAACGAAATCAAAAATAAATAAATATATAGTTCGAATTTGCTCCACGTTCTCTTGTATTGACTCTTAGCAAAACCATATACCAAGATGATTGCCAAAAACACACTAAATTATTAAGTTCGCATCCTGCGTAAACATTAAATCAGCTAATATTTTATACAAGAACTGCTTCGATTTTCACACTAACGTTGTATATAATACTTATTAATATTATTATTATTAACAAGATTAACTAACATAGCAATGTGGAAAAGACAAAAGGATCTAGCTCCCGTCTCAGTGCTCTTCAAGTAGTGCTTGCAAAGCTTTGAAGTTCATGAGCATTTATAAATAGCATTATGCCAGACGGACGCTCAAATGCTTGCTACCAGGGAGTCGAAGTAGTGTCGATATCTACTGCTGTCATTTTTACAAAGGAGTAAAAAAGAAAAAAAACGGTGATTTTCAATTTTACCCTTAATAAGAGAGCTGTTGTCCTACATAAGAAAAACAAAGCCACTCCTGCTAATTAATATAAATATTCCTTTAAGTATAATATGTCAATATGGGATATATTTCTTGATACCGATCAAGTTACTGGAAATATGATTTTGTTAAAAAAAACTATTTTGAGGTTTTTTTTTTCAAACATTTATTCCGGGTATTTGGATGTTGCCTATGCTAGCAACAATAGATTTATTTAGTGTTTTTATTACTCCTATTGTTTTAAATTAATGTTCATGTTTTCTCGTCGACAATTTTAACAAAAAGTCGATAGTGGTTGGTGTATTGTAAAGTCATATTAAAAGTAGAGAGTGTAATGTTTCCAACCTTTTCAAGGACTGAAAATGAGTTATCATAGAAGAAAAGCTACGGAGGAAGGTCGTGTGTGCGTAAATAATATATTTTTTATGATCCTTGACACAAAAAAAAAACGTCTACCATTCAAATTGAATTTTATGTAAGCACCCCTGAAATAGTTCAATAGAACGTTCTGGAGGTTTATCATAAATCTTTGTTTTCATACAGTAGTTGGATTCGATTCGATTATATGACTGATTTATAAGAATTTGTCGTTTGTACTGTCCTTGAACAGAAATGATTGATATTATTAAGTCAGTATTCATTGATGCACAATACCCAACTAAACCCTCTAATATTCCTGTTGCTAGCTTGATGATATGATATTCCACCACTAATGGGCTTTCTATGTCGACCGACAGGTGTAACTGATTAACCAATAATTTGCTGTTTGAATGCTAATATCTATAATATTGTATTATGTTGTGATCAATTACTACTACTACTACAATCAGAAGCTAAAAAAGGTCAAGTAAAAATATAACGGACAAACACAGGCTCAAAGTTAGTAAAGCAAAATCACTGGCACAAGATTTTATTTCTATTCGACCCAAAAAAAAAAAAAAATCCTGTAGAATATATAATGTTTGTTACACTAAAATAAACTATAAAGTGTTCCAAGTGATTCACTTTATAATCCGCATGACATTTAAATACTAAAAAAGTAATAATTTTCCGTTGACTTGGGCTGAAAAAAAAATCTCCTCTTTTTGCTTTCTCTTCTATGCTCCTTATTCTTTTTTTCTACTTTCTCTCCTTCTCTTCTTGTTCTCCCGTTATATATACTCATACATTTCCTCTTCTTCACTCGGATGAAATAAATCCTTCTATTTCTCTTTTTTTTTAATTTAAAAAAAAGGAGTGTATAGTTGTATTTTATTTTAAAAAAGAAATATGATCTCATTCAATGGTGAAACATTAGATACGTTTTGTTTTCGTTGGCCAGATTTTCATTGCTATGTGTTAGTCAGAGTATTAGATCACCATATCATTGCTTTACTCCCATTTCGTTCTCGACATGCTTTTTTATATTTTCATCATGCCCCATTACCAAGTCGACCCAGTCAATTTATTACATCCTCGAAAACAACAAAAAAACGATTACATCGTTTATTCAGCTATCAAAATCATCATAATACCAGAAAATTATCTTCTACATCATCTACGTCTTCTACTACTCATGTTTCTCGATCATCTTCTACTTCGTCATCATCATCATCATCATCATCATCAAGAAAAATCCAAGCAATGTTTAGTCCATGGAAATATACATTAGCATTATCAGATCATTCTTCAACAAAAAGTAGTCGCAGTAACAGTATAAAATCATCTTCATCATTCGCATCAACAGCAATATCTGGTACTACTATACCAATAACAGTGACACCAATGGTGCATATGCAGGGTAATAATAATAATAATAATCTTGACGTCCCTCATCACCTGAAACCTCAACCTCAACAGCTGCAACAGCCACATCAACAAGTGGAAGAAGAAGAAGAAGAAGAGCCAGTTGAAGTCACTTTGGAAGACGTATTATATAATGTTCAACATCACGATCAATGGATCCAAGCATCATGTAATGTTAAACCCGATAAAAAAGATCATACCGCTATTATTTTAGAAACATTTCAAAACAATACGTTTATCATCTTAAGAGCACGATCATCCCATGACCGTCAATTGTTCCTCAACCTCGTTCGTCTCACAAATTCACCTTTACGTCGACGTGATCTTAATATGGGTCGTCAAAAGATTGTCATTGATAGAAATAACATGTGAGTTTTTAATTTTAATTTTTTTTTGGACGTTATTTATTTTATTTTTGTTCATGTAGAGATATAGAGTCACTAATTGATAAACAATTATTAATAAGCTCAACACATGAATTGGTGGAAAAACTGGAAAAACAATGTCAAGAAGGATCTGCTGAAATGTTACAATTAGCAGCTCAAGTCGCTCGATCAAAAAAGGAAATTGCTTCTTATACAGATCTTTTGATACAATTAGATCAATCTTCATCACAATTGAAATCTTCTCTACAAGAATTTCTATCATTGGATCATCAAGCATTCCGTGTTCTTTATAATATTCAAGAACAAATTGAGGGAGCCAGAGCGAATTTTGATGAATTTCGACATAAGAAGCATCGATTGGAAGTGTGGTTAGCAAATAATCCAGATATTGTGGGTGCAGCAAGAGTAAGGCTTATGTTGGACCATGTACATGTATCGCGTAGACGATTTCGACTTTATTTATGTAAGTCTTTTTAAATGTAATAAAAAAAAAATACAATTAATTCGAGGTAAACAATTTCAACTTACTGATTTCATATCCGTAATTATATATTTATGATAAAAAAAAGTGAGTACAATTATTATGATTATAGCCGTAGTTGCTTTATGGAGAAAATGCTAGGATATTATTTTTATTTTTAATGCGAAGGAGAGAGAGAGAGAGAAAATGGGGGGGGGGGATTTGATTTGATTTGTTTGTAAAGAAATGTAAGAAGAATATATATATATATGTATATAAGAAAATAAGAGATAACGAATAAAATGAAATAGATGAGGAAGGTTATACAAGAGTTTATAAAGAGTGTCTGAAAGGGATGATAAAAAATGAGAGAGAGTGTGTGAGAGAAAGAGACAGACTGAGAGGAGAGGGGAGAGGAAAAGAAATGAATTTATAAAATAAAATGGATTATTTAACCGCTGCAGCTAATACAAGCATCTTTGTTTTCAAGTGAACAAACCATAGCTGCTTCATTATCTTCTTCTGCGGTCTTTCTTTCTCGGTACTCCTTCAATGACAATTGATCCACTGTAAACTTAATAGCATCGACAGCAGGTCTTGTACGTAAATAATACATGCCTGTCTTTAATCCCTTCTTCCAACCATAAAAGTGCATACTTGTCAATTTTCCAAAGTTAGGTTCACCAATGAAAATATTCAAACTTTGACTTTGATCGATAAAAGCACCACGCTCTGCGGCCATATCAATAATAGTACGTTGTCTTAATTCCCATACGGTCTTGTAAAGTTGCTTCAAATGATCAGGAATATTAGGAATACGTTGAATAGAACCACTATCAGACATAATCATATTCTTGACATCGTCATTCCAAAGACCTAATTCAACCAAATCCTTCAATAACCAAGGATTAACAATTTGGAATTCACCGGCGAGCACACGGCGTGTATATAAGTTGGAAGTATAAGGTTCGAAACATTCATTATAACCCAAAATTTGAGATGTAGATGCTGTTGGCATAGGTGCAACCAAAAGAGAGTTTCGAAGACCATGTTTAGCAATATCTTGTTTAAGTGATTTCCAATCCCACAAATCGGTAGGTGTGACACCCCAGAAATCATATTGTAAAGTTCCCTTAGATGCAGGAGAGCCTTCATACGATTCATAAGTACCATGTTCTTGAGCTAATTCACAAGAAGCTTCCAAAGCAGCATGATAAATGGTTTCAAAGATTTGAATATTAAGTTTTTGTGCTTCTTCGGAATCAAAGGGGTAACGCATTAACATAAATGCATCAGCAAGACCTTGAACACCAAGACCAATAGGTCGATGACGCATGTTGGATCGCTTGGCTTCAGGGACAGGATAGTAATTTACATCGATGATCTTGTTAAGGTTTCGAGTAATCACCTTGGTAACCTGTTTATTATTATTATTATTATTATTAAGAGCAAGCAAGGAAAGAGGTAAAGAGAGAATGAGTTAATAATTTGTAAGTAGATTTAAAAAAGAAAATAATTATTATTATATTACTTACATCGTGCAACTTTTTGAAATCATAACTTTCACGATTGACAACAAAGCTTGGTAAAGCAACACTAGCCAAGTTACAAACAGCTACTTCATCAGGACTTGAGTATTCAACAATTTCGGTACACAAGTTACTACACTTGATAGTACCAAGATTTTGTTGATTGGATTTACGATTGCATGCATCCTTGTATAACATGAATGGACCACCAGTCTCAGTTTGTGCTTCAAGAATAGCATACCATAACTTTTGAGCTTTGATGGTCTTGCGTGCACGTCCTTCACGTTCATATTTATGATATAATTCCTAAATAATTTGTTCATTGAGTTAAAAAGCCTGTTCCAGTAATTACATAGTATGATAGCAGCATTTTTTTTTCGATATTGTAGTTATCCAAGTAAATATAATTATTTATTACCTCGAACTTTTCACCCCAAACTTCATGCAAACCGGGAGCTTCACTTGGACAAAACAAGGACCAGTCACCATTATCTTCAACACGTTGCATGAATAAATCAGGAATCCACAATGCATAAAACAAATCTCTGGCACGATTTTCTTCTTTACCAGTATTCTTGCGCAAATCCAAAAAGTCAAAGACATCAGGATGCCAAGGTTCCAAATACATAGCAAATGCACCAGGGCGCTTATTACCACCTTGATCAACATAACGAGCAGTATTATTAAAAACACGTAACATGGGAACAATACCATTGGAGTAACCATTGGTACCGGCAATATATGATCCAGATGCACGAATTTGATGAATATTCAAACCAATACCACCAGCCGTCTTTGAAATTTGAGAACAAATCTTGAGTGTTTCATAAATACCCTCAATCGAATCCTCCTTCATGGTCAATAAGAAACAAGATGAAAGTTGAGGTCTTGGTGTACCAGCATTAAACAAGGTAGGACTGGCATGTGTAAAATGGCGGGCTGACATTAAATTATAAGTTTCAATAGCCCCTTCAATATCTCGACCATGAATACCAACCGAGACACGCATCAACATATGTTGAGGACGTTCAGCAATTTTGCCATTGATTTTTAGAAGATAAGAGCGTTCCAATGTTTTGAATCCAAAGAAATTGTATCCATAATCACGATCGTAAATAATGGCCGAGTTAAGACGTTCTGCATTTTCCATAATAATTGTATGAGTTTCGGTTGAAATCATAGGTGAATGCTTGGATGTCTTTGGATTGACATAAGTATATAAATCATCAACGACTTGAGAGAAAACCTTTTTGGTTTCCTTGTGAACATTGGAAATAGCAATACGAGCAGCTAAGGTAGCATAATCTGGATGACGCGTGGTCATATAAGCAGCAGTTTCAGAAGCTAAATTATCCAATTCAACAGTAGTAACACCTTGATAGACACCAGAAATGACTTTTTGTGTAATGGTAATAGGATCCACATAAGTCATATTTAATCCATAACATAACTTGTTAATTCTAGCTGTGATCTATTAAAAAAAAAGTTCAAGTCGGAAAATAAAAATATAAAAAAACACGTCAAAAAAAAAAAAGGACGCGTGCCGCGTAAAACGCGTTAGAAAATTTAGCGGGATTGAATTTTTTTTTTCGTGTTCAAAAAAAGAAAAACGGGCGAAAAAAATTATTTTTTCTTACCTTATCAAACGCAACGCGTTCATGACGACCATCTATTTTATGATATATATTTATATCATTAATACTTTTAAAGTACGTATAATAGTAATAAGATATAATATTGATATTATAAATTACCTCTTTTGACGACAAACATGAGTGAAGGTATATGTTTATGATTTTGGTTATTATTATTATTATTATTATTACTAATTGCCTGCATTATTATAGAAAAGGGGTTTATAAAGTATTTTTGATATAAATAGTCAGAAAATAATAGTGTTGATATATAGTAATTATGGTATAATATATAGAATAAAATAAAGTATCGAGCAAAACTGTAATATTTATAAGAACTAACCAAAGCCTTTTCTTTTTTTGGTTTTCTTTATTTTTTTGAACGAACTTGCGGAAGAGAGAAGAAAAAGGAGAAGGAAGGGGGGTCTTCAGAAAATAAAGAGTTCGGAATTGAATGGCCGTTTCCGACCAGCAGTCCACCAAAAAAAAAAAAAAATTAATCACGACACGCAATACAACGCGTTTCTATTTTATCTTCAATAACCTTCTTTTTGATGACAAATGACTGACTTGTTCATTTATTTACATTTACAGAAGAATAATAAAATTATTTGAGTCTCAATTATTATTTTCGAAGCCAATGACCTTTTTTTTTTTCAATTTTTTTCAAGACTAACACCATGAACGTTTTAGTATAGACCATTTGGAAAAAAGACAATTTGAAGAAACATTACAAGAGATATTATTTGAATATAGAATATCGTATTAATTGTAATATAGTAAACAAAGTGGAAAAATTCTTAAAATGGTATAAGGGTCTGGGAGGAACATACATGTATAAATATATCTTGCTCATATATGAATATTTTAAATTTATGTAATGTTAATATTACATCATATTTGAAATATCAAATGAGTTTTATGAGCTGTTGATTTTAACAACTGATAGATTATTGTGTTTTGTTATTTGTGGGAAATAAAAAGGATATGCTATATCTTGCTTCAAAAGAAAATAGGATAGTCTTTTGCAAGACTCGGGCGTTAAGACAAAATGGTTGCTAAGGAAATAACGAAAATAGTATAATCAATAATAATATAACGGCTTGTATTGCTTAGCATATCAATAATGATTTTTATGTATACAATCAATATGCTAAATGGAACTTACACGATTAATTTTATTATTACTAATATAATATCTAACATATATGAAAGCTGTTTGATTTTTTTCTATCGTATTAAATCCCAATACTCAAGCTTACTCTTGTCTGATCCAAAAATCACAGAATCTCAAAACAGCAAGTCTGTGTTTTGCTTATGCAAACTTCCTTATGTTTTGAAACACCGCTTTCGTTCGACCAAGAGTCTTTTTTTGACACGACCGTTATGAAGTGTCTAGTAAAAGAGATTGGGCAACATAATAGTCATGAAAAGATGAGATACAAAAAGCAAAAGATTGTCAACTAAAAATAAAACTTTCAACCAGGTAATTTCCTTCCAAGTCGTTGATCCATTATTCCAGAATGTCTCAAAATTTAAAAGGTTCATATGGGTAAGTCGTATTAGTATATTTGAGACGAGAGTTGGAAGTGTGGGGAACTCACTAACGCTAGTGAAAGTATCATGGGGAATACTGTAGAGTTGGAGTAATGATTTGAAACTCGTGTGTTTCTTTGTAGTGTGATTTCTTTGAAAATTTTATATTTTGTTACTTTAGACTTCTTGCTCCTCCAAAACAAGCAAAAAAAAAAAAATCTTGATATTCCATTTTTTTTTTCAAGACTCATACTCATTTACCATCGAGATCAAATTCTACCATAAAAATGAATAATCTTGAAAAGCCTGCTATATTACAGTAATTTTTTCTTGAGCTTTATATATTTGTACCAGTGAGGGCACTTTTGAATATAATTAACACTCATCAATAGAATACAGTGATTATTTGGCTGATGACATAATACATACCATACTATGACGACCAACTACTTTTTTAATAAACCTACTTACATTTTTATATATAAACATTATATTATTATAAAGATGACGATATAATCTTCGAAACAGTAAAAGAAAAAAAAAGCAAATTTATTTATATTAATAATAATGATAATAAAAGACAGAAAAAACTATGTTCGAAGCAAAAGTTTAAACATGGCGTACAAAAATCCATTGACTTTTGATTAAATGAAAATAATAATAATAATAAAAGTTTGCAATGCTCTTGGCCGCAACCTTTTTTTAATCAAGGTTACGTGGACAGGTCACTACCAACGTGGAGGTGGCATTGCGTCAGGACCCAACCTCCCCAGTGCCTAAACCTGGATCATCGGCCCCTTTACTATCCGAAGATAATAAAGAGTAAGGCATCGTCGTCGTTCAGTGCTGGGTTGTTGTTGACGTTGCTGTGATGACAACACAAGATTGAAACAAAAACTTCAAAAAGTCCCAATATTGAACATTGCGGGCCATGTAGTGAGAATATAAAGTCGGTGCGCAAGGATTGGCCCAAGGAGACTGGGCCCCAAATGAGTCACTCCTTACTCGAGAACCTAAAAAGCCATGTAAAGAGCTCACTTTATAGTTCCTCTGTAGATACGCAAGATAAAAAACACAATGAGCAATATCAGAGTTATCCAAAGTAGTTGTCCATCATGGTTGTCATCTGTTGAAGGGTGTTGTTGTAATTGGTGTTGTGGTCCGAATGGCAAATTACAAGTATGATCAAACGCCACGCCCCAAAAAGTCCCAATCCTAATCATTGCCGGCCGGTATACGTAAAAAGTCGTTCCGCAAGGTCTGGCCCAAGGAGACTGGGCCCCAAATGAGTCATTCCTTACTCGAGAATCAGAAAAGCCATGTAAAGAGCTCACTTAACGTTCCTCTGAGATAGTCAAGAAAAGAACACAATGACCAGTCTTAGCGTCATCCGAAGCATGTGTCTAACCATACTTGTAATCCGCCATATTAATACTGTCGTTTGGTGTTGGTGTTGGTGTTGTTGTCATAAGTTGTTGTCTATCATATATATATATATATTTATAAAAAAAAGAGTCAGTAAAAATATTATTTATAGTTAGGAAAAAAAAAAGTACGTAAAAAACTAAAAAAATGAAAAAGGAAACAGAGAAAAAGTAGGTACAGGACCCGTTAAGAGAGAAGACTAAAAATAAAGCAGTACTTACCGTGTTGTTGTTGTTGTTGTTGGAAAAGTGCGAGAAACAGGAAAAAGAGAGATTTTTAAAAAAACTGCGGAAAACGCGTTTTTATAAACCGAAAATTGGCCCGCTTAGCCAATCAAATAAGTTGCTTGGACCGGTTAAATCATCTACCATGTCTACGCTTCTATAGTGAGATGTCAAGAAAATGGCAATGCTATTAAATAACATGTTATTTTGGTTAGTTTACAATGTTCATTTAACTAAGAGAATAAAGGTACTTGGTATTTGTAACGAAATTGGTAGATTTGTTATAGAGTTGTACTCGATGGAGTGTTATAAGTCAAGTCTGAACGTGTTTATTATATAAAGTTATATAAGATTCCCAACAATCGTAAGGTTGTTACTATGACAACAAACAGATTGTTATGACAAGAGTAAAAAAAAATAAGAGAAAAAAAGTAGTAAAGTATTCTTTTTTGAAAAAAAGACTATGTTCATTAAGAAGATCTCACAATACGTTTTTTCTCAAAGGAGATCACGTTGGAGAACCTTATCATACGCGAAAATAATATTATGAAACAGTAAAAGGAACAAACACACAAGAAGCCCCTGTGTTGTGGCGCGATTATGGGTACTGTCTTTTTTTCTTTCAGGTGTATGATTATTGTACTTTTTTTTTTGTTCGACTAAATTGTGAGCTTATTGATATTGCATTACAAAAACGATGTTAGACCTGTTTTGTTACATTAAGCTCGAAAGTAATCAAGGCACACAAGACTTAAGTATGTTATATTACAGTTTTGACCTGCATTCAAAAAAACGTTAATGTTTCAAGAGTAGAATATTATCAACAAAGGTATGCACATATATATATATATATATATATATATATATATATATATATACAACCAAACTTTTTTTTTATTTTTGGTTTTGGCAATTGAATGAACAAAAGTTGCGATCTTCACAGAAATAGCAGGTGTTTTCGGCAATACTAATGTGCACCACGATGAATAAAAATCTCGCAAACAGCTATGAAGTCAAACAGTCAGCGTGGTGACTGTATCGAATCTAAATGTCAAGGTAGTTTGAAGGTAGGCGTGGGTGCTAACATTGTATTAGAAAGTTGAAAAATATATATGTGTGTAGATGGTGAAAGAATTTAGAATGGTTGTCAAGTGTGATTTCTTGCTGCCATAACTATACGATAGGTTTGTTTTATTATACTTTATTTGGGCTCTTTAGAGATGTTGCTATATTGAATGCTATATAGATTATTTAGATGGGCTTTTTTTTTGATAATTTCCATTCTCCCTTTCATCTTATAACACATTATTTAAAGTAAGTCCATTATTGATGAGCTACCATTTATGATGAATGTTTTGATCACACAAATTTGCATGTGGAAACAATACGTATTTCAGGAAAAATCATCTTTTTATTTCTATTTATTAAAAATAATAGACCCATGGATCAGTGGACTGTATTTAATATAATTGGTTAAATAATAAATTATGGTTACGATATTCTAAAAAAAGAAGCAAGTGTTAGGGAACAGCTGTTGATAGCTTTCACGAGTTACGTACCTATGGTATATATACTTAAGGTGTATCCTGACTTAAACCGTCAAAATGTGGGTTAGACAAAAAATTGTCAGAAATGAGAAGCTATAAACCTTTGAACCGTAATATATTCTAATTGAAGTAATTCTGAAGAGATGTTACGGAACAGTTTTTATCATAAAAAAAACATTTCCCATCGAGAAGTGTTATTTAGAGTTTTGTCAAAATATACCCCAATATTTCAACAAAGGGAGAAGTATTGTGTAATATAAAAGTGAATGAATTAATTATATTTACACAAGGTTCCTACTTATTGATTATAGCCCCTGATTTTTACCGGTCCATTTTTTTTAAGTATGAGAAGTCTCAATAAAAAAGAAAATAGACATAAAAACAAGGATAAAACTCAAAAAATAGTTTTTTTTTAATGCAGTATTGTTTGCATGAAGATACTATCATTTATAATACGTACCAATAAGAATTCAAATGATTTCCAGGCTGTTGTTGAATAGCAACCAAATGAAACTATAGTCGGATCCCCCATTTTTAGATAAACAACTAGAACCAGGCTCTCGCAAAATATACTGTATATGATTTGTGACCAGCACCATAAATACATCATGCATTTAGTGTTTTTGGAAATACAAAACCGATAATACATGTATTTTGTCTATGACTCGCGGTGACTCAGCTGAAATATATATATATTTGGCATACTGTATGTTATAATCTTATAACATAACTCTACGAATACAGGTTCATTATTGAGCATAGATGTAAATTTATTTTTGTTATATGTACAAATGTAACATACAATCAAGATATCGTTTCTTATTTTTATTTTTTAACACTCTTGTTTGATAAAGTATAGTAAAGCTTTTAACAAAATTAAATTATACAGTTTTTGTTTGTGCAACAATATTAATTCTCTCATAGAAACCATATGTATTTTTTTTTTGATTTCCTGACAGTAAATTTAATTCAGGTTATTGTGCTTTTAATCATTATACAATCTTTACAACAAATGCTCCTCTTGTTTCATCTATAAAAAACGTGGTCATTTAGTAAAGCCTTGTTACCTCTTACTATTAATGGTCTTCCTTTTATTGATTTCATTTATATTACCCATGTATTATCCACAAAGATCTCGATAAATCTATTGTCTTTTTTTCCACCTGTAATAGTTTGATTTCATTGTTTTCCATTTACTATAATTTTGAAACAGTCCAAGCGCCCTGCCATCATCATAAATTCTTTCCCACGGAATCGGCGTATCTTTATTCAATTGAGACAAGCGTTCTTGTACATATTCCCAATGCCGACTAACATTGCTGTTATTATTTGTATTTGTATTTGTACTGGTATCGGAATTGGTATTGGTATTGGTATTGATATTGGTATTGGTATTGGTACCAGTTGGTATGTCACGAGATGATGATTCCTCCGAATCTGCAATTGATTCATATTTTCTTTTAAGAGTTATTGGAATAAGTTTTCCGTCATCCAGAATCTTTTTAGTTCGACTCCACTTGGAAACGTCAGGTATTTCTTGAAGTAATGTATCTATTGCTTGTTTGATTGTGTTTTCGGTTTTATTGCATACTAATAATAAATCATCTACAGGTTTTTGACCTTCATTGATTTGTTCTCGAAAGACGCGTGTTGCAATAGAGTATAGTAGTTGGATTGTGGTATCTGTATTATAAGGATTGACGGAGAGCGATGGATGTTGCCCGAAAATAAATGTAGATAAAGCAACAAAGGGAGGTAAAGGTAACTCTAAGCTTGATTTTATAGATGATTCAGTTACAAAGTAGCATGCTTTGGCCCAGGGTTGACAAGAATATTGTAAAAGATAAGGATGTTTTTTGCTGCGGGTAGTTTTCTTTGATACTTCATATTTCATGGATGATATTACAAATGTTAAAATGATTGGAGGAGCTTTGTTATATTGACGATAAACGGAAATGGCATAAGTCATAAGTCTCAGTATAAAATCATTATCAACCATGTGTTGGACTTCAATTAGTACAGGAGGGAAATTGTCATTGGGAGAATTGGGTAAATAAAGAACATCTGAAATCGTCGGGTTTGGCCATTCGGTGGGCCGAGGTGAGTAGTGATTTCTGGCATTTGGATTGATAAGAGCGTCAATAACCATGTTTATAACGGCGGGATCAAGTAAAATATGTTTTGACATCAAATCTGTGACGGGTCGTAGTTTATGGGGTAGTTGTAAAGTTAAAAGATCAGTGGGCGGGTGTGGCATTTTAATGTTTTAGATATGATACCAAGTAAAGTGAAAAAAGAGTGATACCTGGTATCCATTGATACCAACCGAAGTGAAAAAATCACCACACCTGGTATCAACCCCGTTCGTTTTTGCTTTTTGGCCAATTATGTTTCAGCATTTAATTGATACCAGACGAGGTGAAAAAAGCACGACAGCTGGTATCAACCCCGTTCGCTTTTGCTTTTTGCTCAATTGATACCAACTAAAGTGTAAAACTAGTGATACAGTTACATGGCATGGTTCAAAATAAAAGTAGAAAAATCTATAAAATTGATTCACTTTTTACATTTATAGATACCCTGTAAAAGTTCACACAATCTTTTATTCATGTCTTATATAAAAAACTATAGTATTGTAGTCTTTAAAAAAATAATCTTCTTTTGGAATCGTCTTGTTTTCAGGTTACAATCCTGTAAGCTTGTTTAAATAACCCCAGTATTGGCTTTCTTTTTTTTTTCATAAACAACATACAAAAATAAATCAATATGGAGTTTACAAATCAGATAAGTTATCGTTGTAAATCTCATCATGGCACGCCAGTCTGCGCTTTCTACTTTTACTTGTTTTGGTTCCACTCCTTAAACAGCGCTATCGCAAAAGACGATCCAAATACCTTGCGGTTCCGTTTAAAGAAAGACATAACATCTGTCAGTGAAGTTCCTTAATTTATTAATTAAGGTATGGTCAAGGTTTGAATTTGGTTTTTGTATAGAGTGGAGAAGCTTAGTTGTTTGTGAGGCCAAAACGCGCCAACTATGAGTGAACTTATCTAACAACAAAGAGAAATCCGAACTTAACAAAACAATACAAGTGTCGTCAACCAGAGGAAAACACCCTTCTTAGTGACTACAGAATGATTTAAGAATTGAGAAAAGTTGGCAACATAATATGTATAAAAGACGGATAGGTTCTATCATAATGAGAACAAGGAGTTATTTGGAACGGGATACGTATAGGTATTCTTTTCGCATCTGATAACGAAATATACAGGGGGAATCACAAATTCAGGCGAGTTAGGGAATCAATTTATTGTGGTATTTATGGATATGAATTTAACAGGAAAATAAGGTAAGGATAAAAAATGATAACAGAATAGGTCTTGTGAGAATCCTTCAGGTATTTTATTATATGAAAAATGATATCAAGATACGTAAAAGATAAAGATCCTTATTTCTATTACAAGTAAGTTTTATATATATGTGCATTTTCCTGTATTTGTAGATATTGTTATATGATGTTAAATTGTGTATTATGTGATTATGAATAAATAAATTATGTTTGATTGTTATATTTGTATATTGTTTATAAAGTATCATTGTGGTAGAATTATTATTTGTGTCTTTAAAAGGAATTGATGTGAGATTATTTTGGTTTTTTTACATTTAGTTTATATTTGTCTGATTATCTGAGATGAAGATTGACGTGCCATACGACATTTATAACAGTCGTATTATATCTTTTTGATACATATACGCATTATAAAAAGATATCCAATGAACTAAGGGTGCTAGAATAATAAAAAAAACAGTACGTACCATAGTTACCACTGGGCGAATAGTGAGATATAAATAAATAAGTTATAGTCAGTATATTCAGGAACCATACGTATATGGTATTTGTATTTGTTGATTTCTTTTATATTTCATACGTATATACGGAACACACTGACTTAAACCGACCGTCCTTTGTCGAAAATCGAGATGTTTTCAAACACTGTCGGGCAATAATAGTGTCGTCAAATTCTACTCGCCATAGATAAGCCTGTGAAATACTACAGAAATTTATTATATATTTTATAAAAAAGGATAGAAAGAAAAGAGAGTGTGTGTATGTGTGTAATTTTGAGAAGTATATAGCGATTTTCCTACTCTTTTTCTTTTTCTCTATTGCTTGGCTTTCATGCTTAGTCCAATCTCATATTTCTATTACTTCCCAGTATTTTAAGCGAGAACCTGGTTTCATTTGTTTTATTAAGTGAATGAAGATACGTAGGTGGGCTATATTTTCACCTGGTTGCTAGTCAACAAGAACCTGGAAATCATTTGGATCTTCTTTGGTATATTACGTAGATGATAGTATCTACATGTAATCAATATTTGAAACAACCATTTTTCAAAATTTATTATGGTTCCTATATCTATTTTGCTCTTTATTGAGACTTCCCAATTCCCACAGTCAAAAAAATGAAACCCTTTACCTACACAATCCCTAGCCCTAAATTAGCATATCTTTTCTACTACTCCATTAGCAGCTTCTTTCCTCTTTCTTTTTTTTATTTTTTATTTTTTATTACTTTCCAGTCGCCAAACTTTTTTCTCTCATCAATTTAACTTTTTGCCATACTAAGTTTTTTCAGTTTTTATTTTCTACCCCTGTAATTATATGTATATTACATTTAATCTGAAAAATGGATGAATAAGATCAAAAATAGGGGGTTTTCATGGTATTAAACAAATTAACGCCATCTGAGGAATAATAAAATTGATCTCGTCATTGTCATTATATTGCATACTTATTTTTTGCTCGGGTAAACTCGACTGATTCATGCAACCACGTATAAATCCATTATCAATAGCCATTATCTCTCTTTTTTCCTAGGAGGTCATACATAGTTAACCATGTACCTAAATATATCAATAACTAATCTATAAACGGTCGCAAACTATATTTTATTCCTTATTACTTCTTCTTTCATCATTCTTTTCACAACCTCCATACTGTGATATGTCATTCTTGACATTTAATAATATACAAATATTACATATGGATAGGGATAAAAAAAATGATATGAAAGATGGGCATCGGACCAAATGGATCTATTGTCATTGTTTTCATGGAATGGATAAAACTACAAGCAAAATTTAGCTCTCTACGTATGAGGAATAATAATCATAATATTGTAGTACGTAATATGGTTCCCTTTATAGCTTTTGCAAAAAGCCTTTGAATTAGAGATCATGTCTGGGTTTAACTTTTCAATATATATTTTTCATACGTAATATAGTAAAAGGTTTCACTTCATGGGTTTATAAGAATCAGTAATTACTGTAGTAAGTTCCTTATTGAATTCTTTTCATATCATAATCAAATATAATACCTACATGTAAGGCTTCTATGTTTTTTATGGTCTATCGAAATATTCATGAAGCGAATAAATCGAAAATAAGCTTTGAGCTATGTGCAAATTCTATATTATAATTGTTCTATTATGTACTCTCTCTATAACATTGATTTCTCTTTAACTGGTAACCCGCTTAATAGGTATTCCGCTACACCGGTTAGCGTTTCTGAAACAAATTCTATGTGTAATTTTACTAGAGAAACCAAGTAAAGAAAAAGATTCAAGAGAGAAAGAAGGATAGTAGCAGCTTCAGATTGACAGACTCTTGCCCTTTGTTAGCACTGACTCTCCCTAAACCAATACTATTACAAGAAAACCTAGAGAAGAATGAATTATACAAAAGTATTTTTGTTAGTACGAAAAAAGAAAACAGTAACAAAATTATAGCTACTACGTACTATACAAAATTATTTGTTTATACGTACAGTACTGATAAATTTGTTTTCTACTTGTATAAAAGCTTTTTTTTATATGTTTGTAGTATAATTTATGTGTATTTCATGACAGCAGTAAAAGTTCGATACAGGGATACTTTTTGTATATGACGAACCAGAACTATTTATCATGACTTATTCTAAGGTTTTACACATTAAATATAAAAGAAACCAAATTCCCCGAACAAAACTTTTTTTGCTGAGTACTTCTTTTTGTCGGATCCAATTTTTGCTTATAATTCGATGCCGCAGTCACTGTGAATGTGTTTTTTTCCTTCCAAAACTAACTTTAGCGATATCCTTAACCTCAACTTTTTTTTTCCATTTAATTCTTCGAGATTCTCTCTTTCTACATACATACTCAATTACCATAACAACAGACGAAGAACAGACGACATAATGCCACCAAAACAACAAAAGTCAAAAGCCGATAAAAAGAAGGCTCAAAAGGCCACAGAAGATAAAACTTTTGGCATGAAAAATAAAAATAAATCTGCAAAGGTTCAACGTTATGTTCAACAAGTACAGAGTCAAGCCATACAAAATGCTTCTCAATCTGTAAATATTTTATTTTAAATTTTTTTTCTACTTTATTATGGGGTTTTTTTTAGTTAATATAAAAGGGTCAATAGTATATGGTTTCGAAGAG
This sequence comes from Circinella umbellata, assembly GCA_025093555.1. Taxonomy (NCBI): domain Eukaryota; kingdom Fungi; phylum Mucoromycota; class Mucoromycetes; order Mucorales; family Lichtheimiaceae; genus Circinella; species Circinella umbellata. The sequence goes on along the minus strand of JAIWNF010000005.1, from coordinate 1,046,907 downwards.
AGAGAGAAAGAAAATAATAATAATATTTAGTTTTGCTGGAGTCACACAAATGAAATACTATATCACTTACAAATAAATATATATAAATTTTTTTTTTGAAATGAATAGGATAAAGAAAAGGCTAAATTAAAAGCTAAAGAAGAACTTGCAGCAAAGAAAGCAGCAGAAGCGAAACGAAAAGCAGAAATGGATGAATTGTTTAAACCTGTACAAGTACCACAAAAGGTACCTTTTGGTACTGATCCTAAGACTGTACTCTGTATTTATTTCAAGCAAGGTCATTGTGATCGAGGGGCCAAATGTAAATTCTCTCACGATCTCAATATTGAACGTAAATCACAAAAGAAGGATTTGTATACTGATTCTCGAGAAGATGATAAGAAGAATGGTAAAAGTTTTAAGCTTTATTTTATATATAAATATATTAGAGTGATGATGATAATGATTGGGGGGGATGATAACTGGCCAGGTACACTTAAACTAACCAAAAATGATAACTTTTTTTTTTCAATTAATAGATACGATGGAAGATTGGGATCAAAAGAAATTGGAAGAGGTTGTTCAAAGTAAAGCAGGCAAACAACCCCCAACAGATATTGTGTGCAAGTACTTTTTGGAAGCAATTGAATCTAGCAAGTATGGTTGGTTTTGGGAATGTCCAAATGGCGGTGTAAACTGTAAATATCGTCATGCTTTACCACCTGGTTTTGTTTTGAAATCTAAGCAAAACAAGAAGGAAAAGGAAGAGATTTCATTAGAAGAATTCTTAGATTCAGAGGTAAATGAATGATTAGTTTGATTTGGGTTGGATGAGTTAGATGATATATATAATATATATAACTAAACAAACTTCAAATATATGTATATATCTATAGCGTCATAAATTGGGATCCAATTTAACACCTGTTACGTTGGAAAGTTTCAATCAATGGAAGAAGGATCGTATTGCAAAGAAGGATGCAGTTGAAGCAGCTGAACGTAAACAAAAGGAAAATCGTATGAAAGCAGGTCGTAATCAAGGCATGTCTGGTAAAGATCTATTCGACTTTAATCCTGATCTGGGTATTGATGAAGATGATGAAGAGGATGCTATTGATTTATCACAATATGAACGTAAAGAGGAAGGAGAAGATAATCTTGACAAGGGACTTTCTGATTTATCTTTAAAAGTGTACAGCTAAATAATGAAAACTGAAAAGAAAAAAATTCATATAAAATAAAATTAATTATACACACACACACACACACACACACACACACGCGCGCGCACACGCACACACACACACACACTTCAGAGGAGAGACAAAATCAACCACCCTCTTTTTTTTTTGAAACAAAATTTTATAAGGATTTATTTTCCTCTATTACCTTTTATATTTTTTTACTGTTATTTTTTTTTTTCGATTATACATAAAGGAAAACAAAATAAAAAAATGTCTATTTCTGAATCAAACATGTTTAATTCCACTTCAGAAGAAGAAGAATATGAAGTAGAACGAATTCTTGATCATCGTAGACGTGGTGGAAAGGTAAATTACTTTTTGCTCCTATTTTTTTTTTTTGTATTCACGCGTATCATTGGTGTCAAAAAAATAAAGTTATATTGGTTTCAATTCACAAATTGTTTTTTTTAGCTCCAATACGAAATTAAGTGGAAGGATTATAGTGACGAAGATAATACTTGGGAAAATGAAGCAAACGTGTAATACATATTTTGTCTTTTTTTTTTCAATAGTATAGGGTTCTCAAGAAACTTACATGTCCTTTTTTTTACTTTGTTTATCATTTATAGATTTGCAATTGATCTTATTAATACTTATTGGGATTCACGAGGTGGTCAAGAAGCTTTGAAAGCTGCTCGTAGTGGTAAAAAAGTAAAAAAAGTTAACAGTCCTGGTATAAAAGATAAAGGGAAACAATCAAGAAGAGCATCATCATCATCATCATCACCAGCAGCAGCAGGAGTGAAACGTACTCGAACCCCTGATATTTCATTACCATCATCTTCTGGGACATCTGAGCGATTATCAAAGCAGGCACGGACAGAAGATAGTGGAAAAGAAAATGAAGACAAAATCAATACTAGTAATATATCTTTTTATTTTATTTTATTTATGTTTATGTTCAATAGATAATTATACGATTATATTCTGAAAAATATACAATTGAAGTTGACAATGTTATATTAGGTTCAATTACTACCGATCAGCAACAGCAACAACAGGAAGAATCTGCAATTGAATACTATACATCACTATCTCCATCATCGTTATCATCATTATCACCATCATTATCACTGGGATCATCTCCACCACCACTTCAGCAACAGCAACAAAACACTTTCACAACACCGTCATCGTCATCATCATCATTACACCAACATCCAACTACAGAATCATTACCATCGTCACAAACTTCAGAGGATAATCAACAAAATTTACCGTTAGCAACATCATTAAAGCAAAAGGATTCGATACTTTCAAAATCATCTCAAGCAGGAACAGAGGATATCCATAAAGAAAATGATAACGAAGCTATTCAACATCCAGATTCATATATTAATGATGAAATGTCAGTAACAACGACAACCGAAAAGGAAACAGAAGTATCTGATAAGAGGGATGAACATAATAGTGAAACAATTGCACCTTCTTTATTAGAGAACACGATAGTCAATAAAAAGGACACATTTTCTCCCACGTCACCGCCATTTTCTAATTCTTTCGATACTACCAATGTATCAGTAGCAGGAGAAAAGGAACCTATGACATTGGAGTCTTCTAATTCACAAAACGTCTCAGAACAACAGCAACAACAAACTATTAATAACAATGTTGAAACGGAGAACATCGTAACAACAACAGAGAATGATGAGAATGAAATGATGACTGAATTGGATGAACCAACTTCAGTAATATCTCCTGGAACTTTACAAGATGCAGGTATGATGCTGGATATAATGGATGAAGACCCATTTACACCTACTCCTCCACCAGCAGATAAACCAGCTATTACCATTACTACTGATAATAGTACTGACAAAGCTACTAATCATACTGCAAATGAAGAGCAACAAACAGTATCAATAGCAACAGAGACAGAAGTACCAAGAACAACAGCTAAATCATCATCAATTTCTAAAGAAAAAGAAATTGGAGAAAATCGCAAAATGATAAGGGACACTAGTAAGCAACCATCCGAAAATGGTGACATTGAACAAGATCCAGTAACAAGTAAATTTACACGTCGTGAAAAATACATGAAAGGAATGGAAGAAATTAATGAGGATGATGTTATTTATGATGATAATTTTCCTGCTCATCAAGATGATTGGGTCAATGTTAAAGAAGTTGTTGCTGTAACTCAAGTACCACATGGTAGTCTTGACAGCGAAGTATTTGCAGTAGTTCGATGGTAATTGTTTATTTTTATTTTGAAAATTATTGGAATTGATTAAAAGGAAAACTAATCATATAGAAACATGTGTATATATATATTTATAGGGAGAATAATTTATTATCAATGCACCCGAGTAAAGATGTTCGTAAATATTGTCCACACCAGGTAAAAAATAAAACAATAGAGAGGGGGAAGGTGGTTTCTCAAACATTATAATATTGTAAATACTAAATTTTATTAACACTTTTTCTATATGGTCATAATAGCTTATTGAATTTTATGAAAAGTCTATTAAATTTATTGTATAATTTTCTGTATCTGTTTTTTTTATTAGTACTGTTATTTTCATATAAATAAATAAATAAAAAAAAAATTGGCCTAAAAAGTATTATATAATGAGTATTTGGCATGCTTCGACTGGGCTAAAATAAAAGAAAATTCACAATTTAAACTTTGTCAGCTAAATTCATCCAAATTGCCTTATTTAATTAGAAATTTGATTGCCTACTGTGTTTATCTCTTTTACTATTATATTCAAATAAAACATGGATTTCAAAAACTTATTTGACGTTAAGGACAAGGTAAACAATATATAAACAATATATATATATATATATACTATATTTCATATAGATTATTTGATAAACAAAAAAAAAAATTCACCAGTTTCTTGTTTGGGTTACTATGGGTTCATATAGGTTGTCTTAGTAACTGGTGGTTCTCGTGGCATCGGTGAGATGATTGCAACTGTAAGGTTTCTTTTATAAAGACTCTCCCTTGACTTTTTTTTCATTGTCTTTTGACATTTCTAATATAATGAATTTTGTTTTTGTTTTAGGGTTTTGTAGGTGGTGGTGCCAAAGTATACATTACCAGCCGATCAGCTGATGCTTGTGATAAGGTATTTTTGCATAAAAGTGGAATAAAGGAATAGGAAAAAGAAAGAGAAAGAAAGGTGTGGGGTGGGGTAGGGAAAAGAAAGAAAAGAAGAACATAACCACCACCTATATAAACCATTAGAGTTTTTAACTAAAGAAAATTGTTTATGAATTAAAAAGGTGGCCAAGGAATTAAATGAACGTGGTCCTGGTCAATGTATTCCTATTCCTGCTGATTTACAAAGTTATGAAGAAGTTCAACGATTAGCAAGTGAACTTGGTAAACGTGAAGATCACTTGGATGTTTTAGTTAACAATGCTGGTGCCAATTGGAATGCTAGTTTCCATGATTATGCTGATAAGGCATTTGAAAAAGTTATTAACTTGAACTTGAAACGTATCTTTAGTTTATCTCAAGCGTAAGTGTATTCTCTCTCTCTCTCTGTTTTTTTTTCTATTAAGAGCGTAAGCTATAATGACGAATTTCAAAATATAATAGTGTTTTGCCTTTGTTGACTGCCAAGGCATCTCCCGAAAGTCACTCCGCTATTATTAACATTGGATCCATTGATGGTATTCGTGTTCCTCCACAAGATACTTATGCGTATTCTGCTTCTAAAGCTGGCCTTCATCATCTTACTCGTCATATGGCCGCAAAATTAGGTAGTGACCATGTTTTATGTAATGCTATTGCTCCTGGTGCTTTCCAATCAAAGATGATGAAGGCTACTTTAGATAATTTTGGAGAAATTATTAAATCAAAGATCCCTACTGGTCGTATTGGATCACCTGAAGATATTGCTGGTACTTGTATCTACTTGTCTTCTCGTGCTGGTCAATATACAAATGGTGCTACTATTACCGTTGATGGTGGTGCTGCTATATTTGCTAGCCTTTAATTTAAATTTGATTTTGCTTTTTTTGTATTACCATTCTCCATTTCCAACCGCCTTAACATTATAACCTTTTGAGTTTTTTTTTTTTTTGTATCAAAAATAAAAATAGATAAATAAATGAAAAGAAAAACCAACAATTTTTATTTTGTTCTATTTTATTATTAAGTTTCTAAATATTTTATATTTACGTGCGAGAAAAAATGTGTGTTTTTTTTTAATCTAAATGTTGTACCATTTTTTATAACCATTGTAACAGTTATTATTAGTTCCTCCTCAAATGATTCTTGTTGGTATCGAAAATTATATACATTAATGTTGAGTGTACGTATGTATGTGTTCTGTGTCTATATGTTTATGTGTTCAATTAATTTGTAGCAGGTGGAAGAGATGAACCACCCGCTGCTCCTCCCTGATTAGCAGTAGCAGCAGCTGCAGCTGCTGCCATTGAATTACTTCGACCACTCAATTGACGACTTAATCTACGTGTTTGTTCTTTGGATAATCGAGGTCGATGAAGACTTGCCAATGATTGCAAACGACGAGAATAGTAACGAGATGATGTGGATGTCGATATCGCAGAAGCTCGGCGAGAAGGAGCATGATGTAATGCTTCTTCTGGGCCCACTTTACGTCGGTCAAAGATACGTTGCATACCAAACTTGACAATATCCAAAGGACAAAACCAAATAAAATTCCATATCCAGGCAACACCAGCCCAATGCCAACCACATCCTTCAATTTCCGTAAAACCCCAGTTGGCATAAACGGAAATAAACGTAGCAACCAATTGAGCCACAACAAATGCACACATGAGAAGAATTGAAGGACGTTCAGTAAAGAACCAACCTTGAGATCTTGTGATAAAAATCAATGCTTGAGAAATAGTTGATACTTGTAAATAAATAATTGAATGTAATTTTCGATGGTTTGGTGAATCAAATTGTTCGAGACCAAATTTACGATGGAAAAATGTGGTATAGTAAATGGTAGCGAAAAAGGCAATCGTGGAGGCTGCCAAATAAATACCATAAACAATTGCATAAGAGAAAATTTCAAACAAATTCCATTGATCTGGATGAGGAGAAGGCTTTACACGATCTTTGGAAATAGTCATGATGGTACCATCGTTCAACATGGCTAAAATCAGTACCATAAATGGAGGAAAGTCGAATTGAAAGGCAAATACCATGATGGAAAAACCGACAACAATACGGATTGTAACGGAACATGTATACATGGAATAATTACGAGCACGTTGGAAAATTTGTCGAGAATTAATCAATGCTTCAATAATAACGGATAAACCAGGTTCAGTCAACACGATATCAGCAGCTGATCGTGCAGCATCTGATGCATCAGCAACAGCAACGCCTACATTAGCCTTGGAAAGAGCAGGAGCATCATTAACACCATCACCCGTCATGGCCACCATATGTCCCATATTTTGTAATCTCTCGACAATTTCATACTTGTGTTCTGGATAAACACCAGCAAAACCATCAGCACCCATGACCAATTCATCCACAGAAGAATACCCACTACCAGCTGGAGGGCCTTCTTTGAGTGTAGTAGAAAGAAACATATTATCACCCATTCCAAGACGACGACCTGTTTCTTTAGCAATAGCCAACTGATCACCTGTAATCATCTTGACTTGTACACCTAATTCAATAGCTCGATCAATTGTTTCTTTGGTGTCAGATCGTGGTGGATCATAAATAGGTAACAAACCGATGAGACGGAATCCAAGGCCTTCACCATCTACCTCGCCACTGGGTACTTCATCGATAGCAACGGCTAATGCACGAAGACCTCTTCTAGCAAATTCATCCACATCATCATTTAATGCCTTGATTTGTGCTTCGTCCTTGTCACGTGTACACAAGTCCAAAACAAAATGTGACATACCCTTGGTAGCGCGGAATACCTTTCCATCAGATTCTCGTCTATACGTAATTTCTGTTCGTTTGATGACTGGGTTAAATGGTTTAAACTCAAGCTCGTCAATACCTTCACGTGCAGCTTTGGGATCCTTGAGTGCATTGACGATACAAAAATCAATAGCGTCTTGATTTTCCATTCGTGAAGCATACGCAGCAACACGCATTACATCTTCCACACTGTAATCCGATGTATATGTACGTAAAGTAGGTTGATCCACAATCAACTTATTCAAGGTCAAAGTACCAGTTTTATCAGAACAAAGAATAGTAACAGCAGCCATTTCTTCAATAGCGGTAATACGAGTAACAATAGCTTTGTGTTCAGCCAATTGCTTAGCACCGATCGCCAAAGTGACTGACAAGACTGTTGGCATAGCAATAGGAATACCACCAATGAGCAACACCAAAATATTATCAATACCACGTCGATAAGCGTACCGATAAGCAGCATACATGACTAGAATTTCCACGACTAAAAAGATACCGATACTGCACAAACAGAAATTACCGATTTTGGCCAAAATTGTTTGTAAATGACCAATACCTTCATTGGCTTCACCTACCAATCGAGCAGCACGACCGAAGAATGTATTTGATCCAGTACCAATAACAATAGCTTCTGCTTCACCTTGTTTCATGGTTGAACCAGAAAATACTTCATCACCTGCATCTTTAGTCACAGGTAAAGATTCACCTGTCAAAGCAGCTTGATCAATAGAGACTTCACCATGAGCACGGATAAGTCGACCATCTGCAGGAATCACATCACCTAATTTGGTAGCAATGACATCACCTGGCACCAAATCAGAAGCTTCAATCGATTTCCATTCTCCATCACGTTTAACTTTAGCTTCGGGTGCTAAAGACTCCATTAAAGCTTTAACTGCATTACCAGCTTGTCGTTCTTCCAAAAAACCGATAATAGAATTGGCTAAAAGAAGGATAACAATACCAATAAAATCAGGATAATCTGGAGGACGTCCTCCACCATTGGATACACCAATAGCAACAATAGCAGCAGCTTCCATGACCCACGACAAGGGGTTCCACATAAATCCTAAAAATTGTAAGATAGGGTTTTGCTCTTTTTCTTGAATACGATTCGGTCCAAAATGTTGCATACGAGCTTCAGCTTCTTGTGAAGTTAATCCATCTGTAGTTGTTCTATATTATTAAATGGAAAATTTAAAGTTATTAAAGCTGTACAAACAATTATATAATATTTGTAAAGTTAATGATGATCATGATAAATAACATACTCTAATAGACGAAATAAATCCGTTGGTTCCATCTTTGTTAAATCATAATGATCATGATCATAAAGTTGTTCAATAGGAATATCTTTTAATGGTGGGAAACTTCCATGTTGTTGTGGTGGAGCTTTTTCATTTAATTCTTTATCATTATTATTATCTTGAACACGACTAGGTTGATTGCTTGAAGATCTAAGAGTTGTTGTCGTTGTTTCATGTGATGGACGTACTTTAGACTCGTCACTTGGTCTTGAAGTAGATGCACCTTGAGCTGCTGTAGCAGCGGCAGCAGCGGCAGCTTTTTCAGGATCGTCTGCCATCTTTTTTCTTTTAATGTATTAGATCAAAAAAAAAAAAAAGATCAAAAAAAGAAAGGGAAGAAGTACACATATAACACAAAATAGTTAAAACGATGGGTATGACAATCATTAAAATATTCACCGAGCTACTGGATCCATGATTTTTTTTTTTTTGGTTTCAGTTTACGATATATATTTATATTATCAATAATAATAATTATTATAATGGAAACTTGATGTCATCATTGTTAATAGAAATGAGTAAAACATTCTTTTCAAAAGGGTTCAAATTTTCTTGTAGATAACAAGTTTTTTTTTTGATTAACATTTAAAGCCATTTAGAAGAAAGGACCGAAAAGAAAGTAAAAATGATTTTCATTGGCTGTTATTTTATTTTTTTTTGTTTGTTTATGCAAATAATTTTCTCAAAAGTTATTGCCACCCCCTCCCCCCCCCAAAAAAAAAATAACTTTCACCCCCCTCCTCGAAAGAACAAAAACCTTTTTACATGTGCGAAATAAGTGAATGCAGGCGGCCTAAAAACAGGTTTTTTTTAGGTGCCTGTTGTTTGTTACAAGAGTTAGAAGGAAAAAAAAAGAGTGTATGTGGTACCTTGAACTGGGAACATTTTTATCTTATTGTTGTCATAATAATATAAAGGCTCTATGTTGTTTTTGTTTTTGTTGTTGTTGTTAATGTATCATATCTCTTAACCAATGGGCTAGATTTACCATAAACAATAACTTTTTTTTTTCAAACTCTCTTTTTCACCCACACACATCTTACGCACGCAAAGCCTTTTTTTTCCCTCTTACTTTTAACTTTACTGTCAAAAAAAAAAAAAACAGAGGACCAGCCTTTTTTTTCTTTCTTTTTCTTTCTTTTATTTTTTCTTTTATTTTTTGCTTTAATAAGAAAAAAAAGCGGATGGAAAATATGAATAATCCATTTAATCATCATCATCCAACAATGGAAGATCCAAATTATTGTACTGCAGATAACATGCAAGACCTTTTGACATCTTCTGTTATTATGTCTTCAGCTTCTAATACAAAGTTTATGACTCAACATGAACAACATCATTCAAATACAACAGCAATAACAACACAACAACTAACATCTTCTCCTTTTCATCATCATCATCATCACCATATTGAATCTACTACTACAAATCCAGGTACATCTATTACTGACCCATCTTCTCTTATAGGAAGTATGTATTATACTACACAATCACCACCACCACTTCAGCTCTCATATGAAGAGCCTCATCATTCTCATTTTCAACATACGCAAGAAGTAGAACAAGAACTAAGTCAACAACCACAAATAACAACAATTTCAACAGAACAGCAAGAACAACAAGAACAAAAATTTGATACTACTATTACAACTACTATGACAAAGGACACTGAAACAACAATAGCCACGTCACCAACAATATTATCAAATCAACAATATGAACAAGAAGATAGTTCATCACAATCTGAAAAAACATTATCAACAAGTCGAAAACATCAAGGTAATTTATTATTAGTGGATCGTTTTTTTTTTTTTTTATGTTTTTGACTACATAAAAATTAATTTATCATTATTATTTAATAGAAACGTCATCAATAGCACTTCCTTCACATAATAGGCGTTGGACAGATGAAGAAGATTTACTCTTACAAAAAGGATTGGTAATATATTATTTTTTTTATTTTATTTTTACTGATCATTATAAACTTATCAAACAAATCATTCTCTTGTGCTTTTATATATATAGTTGGAGTTTGGTTATGGAAAATGGATAGCTATCTCCGAGCGTGTCAAAACACGAAACCCACTTCAATGTAAAAACCATGCACGTCATTGGCTATTGACTGAAAAGGTAAAGAAAAAAAAACAATAAACAATAAAAAAAACGCCTCTAAAATATACTTTTGTCCCTCCCTCTCCCCCCCTTTTTTTTTACTCCCTCTTATCTTCTTCTTCATCTTCTTCTTTTTCCTAATTTATCATTTTATATATACTTTTAGATGGATGAAAATGTTCCTAATCAACCAACAGTAAATAAATCCGAAACTGATAATAAAAAGATTAAAAAAAATAAAGAATCATGGCAAGAAAAAACTTTAACAACACCCATGACAATGATGGAAACATCTGAACCACCTTCTTCACCACAACCTGGTCCACTTTTTTCTGAAGAACAAGTAACCTCAATAGCAGTAAATCAGGGTATTTCTTTGAATGATAATACTTTCAATATTTCACAAGATGAAAATACTATTATCACTACGGCTGATAATAACGAGAATAAGAATGATAATGTTATGACGAACAATAATACTTTTGTTGTAAGTAATATATATATATATATATTTGATCAAAGAAAAAAAAAGAATAACTAATTTAAATAACATATAATTATATATTCAAGTCACAAGAAGAAAAAGAAGATAATGAAGAGGAATGTCATCACCTTGACAGAAATATAATTACTGAAGATGAAAAAAAGAATAACCCTGAATGGTTTTGTGACTCGAAATCTAGTGCTAAATCACCTGAACGTTACATGAAAATTCGAAATCATATTTTGGATAGTTGGCATCGTGTTTATAAACCAGAATATATGACTAAAACTGCTGCACGTAAAAGCTTAAAAGATTGTGGTGATGTAAATGCTATTGGACGTGTTCATGCTTATCTTGAAAAGATAAAAGCTATTAATGTCGGTTGTGTAACTAATACAAAACCTCGAGCTCCAAGACGCGTTCAAACTACTTCATCATCATCATCATCGTCGAGACGAGGTTATTTTTATTATGAAGAATCAGATGGTGAAGATGATGGTAACGAAACGTAAGTGTATAATGTTAAAATAACATTTCCAAATGTTAATACAGTGTAGATTAATAAGTATTTAACTGGCTCTTGATATATATAACGTCATTCAGTTTTCAGAAACGTAAATCAAGGTAAATATAATAAAGTTTCTCGATGTAAATTTACTAATATGAAGGAATAAGTGTATATGATAGGGGAAATAAATCTTTTTTTTTGACATCTAACAATATTATTTTCAATGTAGACCTGATGATGATTATGATGGACGTTCGAATACCAAAGGTAATGGAAGAAACAAACCACGACCAAGACGTGTTACCAAAAAACCTCAACATTATTATGATGAAAATGGTTCACGTGATACGGATGATCCATTTTGTCTTATACCTGTGGAAGAATATACTGATATCAATCCGCCATTTCATGTTGACGTTGCTAGTAATGCTTTGGTAAAGTATTTTTTTAAAAAATTTAATCTATTTATTATTAGCTTATTATATATATATATATTAGAAAAAAAACTAATACCAAATTATATATTATATTTCTGATATATATAACAAAAAAGCTTATGATGGATTTTCATTCTCACTTATCATATACTGAAATTATTGGTTTATTGGGGGGTCGATATGTACATGAAGAGCGAAAACTTTATGTTGAATGTGTTTTCCCTTGTCGTGGAACTAGTAGTACAGATATTGAGGTATATTTTTAACTTTAATTTTTTCTTTAACTTTGAGTAATTAATAATCATTTTATATAGTGTGAAATGGATCCAGAATCAGAAATGAAAGCACGAGAAGTATTTGCTCATAAAGGTCTTTCAGTAGTTGGTTGGTATCATTCTCATCCAACATTTGAACCAAATCCAAGTGTTCGTGATATAGAATACCAACAGCTTTATCAGGTAATATATATATATATATATATATATTTAATATTTATTTACGATTTATTTAAATAATAATAATTATAATTATTATTATATAGACACTCTTTCGAGATGATACAACAGGTGTTGAACCATTCATTGGAATTATTGTAAATCCATCATTTGCATTTGAAGGTGATATTTCCCGAATACAATATGTTCATATTGAACAACATCGAAAGAATCAAGGTAAATATATATATTGAAAATAATAATTGTATTGGCTATTAAAAATTATTATATCTTATTAACATAAAATCTTAAAAAAAAATAGGTATTCCATTTGCTTGTCCAATTACAATTTTACCAAATGATATTTTATCTTCAGAAGTTATTGAACAAATGACTAATTTGGTGAAACAGTTCAAAGGATCTGACAAGTAAGCTACATTGTTATCTTTTTATTTTTTGGCGAGGGACAAAAAAAAACCTTGATAATAAACAACAATAAAAATGAACTTTATATATTTATATACATAGTGATACAGATTTTGATGCTCGAATGGATAAAGTGATAGCATCATCACGTGCAAATCTTCCAGTAATGACAGAACAAATGATAAATTTACTTAATAATTTACGTGCATTAATGCATGAAAATGATCAACCAACAACGGAAGAACCTTCTTCTTCTGGTCCAGTTAGTGTGATGTAGGGTATTAGTTTAATTATGAAGAATTTTATACAAGTAGTTGCAAGACACTAAAAAAAAAAGTTTATTTTGAATATAATTGTATTACATTACTTTTATGAATTATATTTTTCTTTTTCTTTCTTCAATAAAACATCAAATATATAAACACATTTTTTATCCTTTTACAAAGTATTTGTTATACGTAGAGAAAAATATGAGTTTTGCTTTTTCTGTTTTTTTTTTGTTGTGAAAATCGGATTAAGCTACACAGTTCTAAAAAGTCATTACTGTATTAGGCGATACATACATTTCTAGTAGCAAGAGCGCCATTATAAGTATCATGCAATAATGTATTTTACTTGTGTTAGAATAAACCATATTGAGTAAAAAAAAAAACCATTGATGTGAGTGGATTCAAAATACCCTGATGGTAAATGCTCAATACAGATAATGTAATCTTAAGAAAAAGATATAGTATCTAGTATGTATTGAAAATTCAGAGGTCATTATTCATGAACAGTCCTAATATATTCGTTTTGAACAGGTATTTTGAACTTTATTTGCTATGACTGAGTCTTTTATTTTATTTTATTTTTGTGTTTTTTAATGGCCTTTGTAAATAATATGTAAAAACAAGGGTTTCAAATAAAAATAAAGTGTATTAATAACGAGTAATTGAACTAAAGATAGAATACAGCATAATGTAATAAAAAAAAGTAATAGGTTATAGATTGGACGGAATTATAATAGTGTCCCCTTTATTTTTTTCAAACAAGTTGTAAATAAATATTTATGTACAAGTCCCATTTTTAAAATAACTTACTATTATATGATAACTAACTTACCATTGGTCAAAGGTTTAGTTGATATTTATGTAAATTATGCCCCTCGTGGTAAAATAAAATCACTGTAACGTCAATGACTACAACAGAGCTTTGTATTATAAACTCAATAAAATATATGTCAGATTCGAGGAATCGTGTGATACATAATCTTTTTAAGAAAAAAAAAACTCAACTTTCTTTCTTCTTTGGGTAAAAAAAAATATAATTAATTATATTAATGACGTTTAGTGATAATATATTTATTAAGAGCTCTTCAATGTTCGGTTAGCCGTGTAAGACTCTCTCTATGATTGTTTAAAATAGTATTGTATTGATTATAGTAATATAAAATACGTAAGCGCACGTCCACACTACTAATTCACATATTCACTTAAAAAGTATGCATATATTTTTGCCAAACTCCTAAATAACAACTAACAAAGTAACCATGTTACACGAAGGGGGTGATCAATTCATAGCTCCCACTTACCATCATAACAACTAAACGGCTATAATGGTCCTGTAAGTACATTTGACTTGATTACACAAAGTGATTGATAGATTTTTTTTTTGTGTGTAATACATACACCTTTGATTAAAAAAGAAAGAAAGAAAACTACTATTATGATGTTGGGCTTATCAGATTTCACATTATATGCTTTAATAATATATTCTATTACCTAGTAGCAAGTATTACCTAGCAACAAGTATTACCTAGCAACAAGTATTACCTAGCAACAATGAACATTATGCTGGGAGTTTCATTCATATTAATTAACAAATACACTACTCGTTGTATTGTAATATATATACATATATATATAGGAATTATATTATGTCTAATAAATAAGATTGATTCGTTCTTAATAAATACTACTACCGCTACCCATTATTACTAGATAGAGTCAACTCACTATTATATATCAACTTCCTTTTTTTTCAGCGGAGAAGAAGAGTATTATATATAAAAAAAAATATTACATGTTATGATATGCCAAAATAAATCAAGTTTCACTGCATAAAAATAATGTACTACATCGATGACACTAAATAATTAACTCCCATTAAACACCACTAATAAAAGATATAATGTCTTTGGGGACCAATAAGCCGATTTTCCCTAATTCTCTACTTCCTCCCCCTCCTTTTCTCCTTTTTGTAATAATCTATTTTCCGCTCTAATACAAATATAGATAGAATATCCGAAGAAGACGAAAAGCTTGTAATCTCGGTGGAACCGAAACAATTTTATTAACTATTACAACTTACTTTAATGTGTTAAAACATATGATAGGTAAGAAGGGGGGGAGAGGGAGGAGGAAACGGAGCATAAAAAAAAGATAGTATTTTATGAAAAAGGTCGGATAAGTAATAAGTTCGAGTCGGTATTATTATTAAATAGTTGTTTGAATTAGTTGAAAGAAGGGAATTTTCTTTTTATTTGACGGGTTGGTGACATGTGTTACAAAGATAAATGTCTTGAATATAGGTACCATAAAACATCAAATGAGAATGAATACAACAAAAACCACTTAAACATTCAATATAAACTAGTTTTGTTATTGATGAAATATTTTTTTTTCATTTATGTTTTTTTATATAATAATTAAAAACAAATAAAAAATAAAAAGTAGAAGAAAAAAAATAAAAAGTGAAAATTAAATGCCTAAAAAGAAAATAAATGGGTACTATGTCCAACTTATAAATTAAGGGAAGATAGAAAAGGAAAAAAAAAAAGGTTTTTTTTTTTGTGGAATATGTATATAATCCCTCGAGATATAATGAAATAAAAAGAAACAATTAAGGGATATACACAAAAAAAAAATAGGTTAATTTTTTTTTCTTTTTGCTGTTTTGTTGTTTGTTGAGAGATCTATAAAAAAAACAAAAAAAAAACAGAAAAAAAAAAAGCTTGGGGAAAGGGGTGTGTGGTTTGGGAGAGTGGGAGTTTATGGGGGGGCATTAAATTGTTTTGAGCTTGTTTTGTCAATTAGAAATAATAAAGAAAAACATATCGACAAATTATGGAAAAGGTAAACAAAATTGAAAAGGGGGAAATGGGTTTTTTGTTTGTGCTATATAAAAAGAAAAGAAAAAAAAAAGAGTCGGGGGGCATGAAAAAAGAAATGATTTGAAAGTTGCTTGGAGAAAATAAAAAAGTAAGGTTTGACTTGTAAAAGGGAGAAAAAGGTAAAATGCAAAATTATGGTAAAAAAAAAAAGAAAAAGGAAAACGTTACAAATAAAAAAAAAAAGAGTTTGCTTGTGCTTGATATAAAGTTGAGAAAAAGTGCTTGAATTGTAATAAAAAGAAAAGGTAGCATGAAAAAGGATAATAATAAAATTTACATATTGCTCATGGAAGAATACATGTTCATATTTTCCAATGCTTGTTTTTGCAATACACCTTCTTGAAACTTACGAAGTTGTTCATTTTCATGTACCAATCGTTCAAGTTCAGCTAAAATGGTCATTTGTGTACTCTTAAGATGTTGAATATGTTGAACAGCTATAAAATGAAAACTATGTGTTATTTATTCATCTTACTTAGACCCCCCATGTATGCCCCGTTCCTAGACTACTTTCTCTTATCCCACTTCCAATCTTTTTCTTTTCACAATAGAACAAAAAATATTACTTACTGCGATGTAATAATGCTACTTTACTCATCTTTTTGTTAAGACAAGCAGGAAGTTCATTCCGTAAATCTTCAAAACCGTCTTTAATTTGAGCACGGCGTTTTTGTTCAGATTGGATATGAATTTGTCTTCGCATTTCAGCAGTAGACATATTACCTTGACTAAATAAAATATATAAAAATAAATAAAAATGAGTATAATTATATGACATGAGATACAAAAAAAATTTTTTTTTCTAATAATAATACATACGCAGCAGCAGCAGCTTCTTCATCAACAACACCTTGTTGTAAATTTTGTTGTTGTTGTTGAAGGTCTTCAGGTTGAGGCGATGAAGACTCTTCGTCTTCCATACAACGTCTCTTTTTATTACGATTCTGAGCACATTGTGGTTGCTCGAATGATTCTTTGGAGTATTGAAGAAACTCGGGATAAAATGATTCCGGCAAAGATGCTGCCTTGGCGATCGTTTGATTTAAATAAGCTGAAGATGATGATGATGAAGTTGTCGTAGAAGACGATGACGAAGCAACTAACATGGGAGGTTCAGCTGGTTTATGTGATAAAGCAGATGATGGTGGAGTAGATGGTGACATGCCGGACATGAACGAGTCTGGACTACCCATCACTGCTTGATCGTAATACATAGTAGTACCGTTACCAACAACTGACTGAGGTGGTGACGAAGCAGTTGTAGGCGTTGTTGCCATGGGATTCATGTAAAATGAAGGCGAACCTTTTTTTTTTTCAATAGATATAATATTTATATTATATTACATTGATAATTAAATATGTACATAGTGTATGTGTTTTTTTTGAAGAAAAAAAAAAGTAAGGTGAGGTTAGTTAAAAAGGTTCTATCTCTTTAGGTTGTGAGAAATTTTCTTATCGAGCATAATAAAAAAAAATTCACTATGCTATTTTTTTTGTTTTTTTTACCTGGATGGTACATGATGGGCTGATCTGCCGTCATTTTAGGATATTGATGTTGATGATGATGATAATCATTCATGTATTCGGAATTCAAGACAAGGTTGTTCATCTTTTAATAAATAGGAAGAGAGAGATATATAACGATTGAGAGAGGTTTGATTCGCAAGGAGGATTTGGAAAGAGAGAGAGAGAGAGAGAAAGAGAGATTGTATTTCAAAGACGTATTAAAAGGATTTATGTGATATATACGTAAAAAAAAAGTGTGAAGGGGAGGCTTTTTTGTATATATATTATTAGCAGGAAAGTATACGAGGGAAGGGGCGAATAACAGTAAGAAAGAGGGATGGATGTAAAGGGAATTTGTTGCTGTCGATTTGCGGTGAGGGAGAGAGAGGATTTATGTAAAAGATTAGGATAAAGGAAAGAGAATGAAGTGAAAAAGATTCTCTGATGTTGCTCGTTATTATGTTCAACTTGGATTGTTGGACCGGTAAAAAAAAAAAAAAAGTGCTACGAGAATGCTACGGTTTTTTTTATTCAGCTAACGCAGTATATATATATATATATATATATAAATCTATTTATCAATATAATAGAGAGTGAGAGTGAGAGAGAGAAAAAAATAATTAGTGTGTATAACATATACTATATAGAGAATGATAGAGAGTATGTGTGTGTGTGTGAGTGTGCCTCGCTTTTTTTCTTTGAAAGGGACAGTTTGTATTTTTCTCATGCACCGACATTCGTCAGTAAGGTTCTACAAGTGCAACGAAATCTTTTTCACTTGTTGGATTCCGACACTCTTCAAGTCCGCCCCCGGAACCTGGTTCCATGACATTTTATACTATTAACATGTTATTTTCCATCTTTCTCCAAGTCGTTAAATGTTAAGTGGGGGGGGGGGAAGAAAAAGAGAAATAGAAAAAGTGAGAGATTGTTGAAAAGAAAAAGCTGTAATTATTAGTAATATATTTATAAGGATAATTATAACTTGACCAAAAAAAAAAGGATCTTTATAGTAAATAAATAGAGAAAAGTTGTATTAGATCCTCATAAATTTTCATTGAACAAAACTTATTGTTTTACATCCTTTCATTCACCTTTACTTTTTTTATTATTTGAAAATGTTTTATCTCGATAATATAATCACAATAAATCATTTTCTCGAACATCTCCTTCTTCCTTCTCCCTCCTCTCCCCCCTTCTTTTCACTCAGAAGAGAAACGCTCTCTTGTAATCGGTCCGAGCCCCCAAAAAAGTGTAACCATAAAATGATTCTTCCGCGCTTGATAAAACTTTATTTTTTTTTTTTTGCACTTACTCAATCTCATTCGATTGTGTATGTAATATGTTCTTTCTATCTTTTGATAAGTGACTTTTATATATATTCATTTACAGTAATCATTGTCACTATACTATATAAATCATAATTATTATCTTGTTTTTTTTTCACCTCGCAAATGTAATAAAGAGGGAAGAACAAAAGAAAAAAAAAAGAATAGATGAAGTTATTACTTTATTCTCTCTCATTAAAATAAAGTCAGCAATCTTGATTGATTTATAACTCTTTTTGTTTTTTTTCTCACTGTCATAAAAAAAAAAGTAATAATAATAATATATGAACAAGTTATCATTATTATTATCATCCTATTCTATATTATAATTATTACTTGATATTATTGTATAAAGATACAAAATAATTATGGTTTATCATCGGAGTAACTTTGAAGTAATTTTCTCCTCTTTTCCCTCCCCCTTTTTGATTATAAGGGAACTTTTTTTTTAATACACTTAGCAATAAGTGACTCCAACACAGAAAAAACAAATGTAATTAAATCTCTTTCTTTCTTTCTTTCTTTTTCTCATAAATTCTCTCTATTATCTTTTATGCTTCATGCTATTGTCTTTCTCACACATATTCTTAAACTTTTTTTTGAACGGGTTCTCTCACAAGATAAAAAAAAAAATGTAACCCAAGGTTAAACCGTAGAAAAAAAGAAGGTTTTGATGTAAAGCCCCGATTCAAGTTGTAGATGAAGAGAGAGAAAAGATAGAGAAAGAATGAGAGAGGTGATCTAAGCTGTAATTGAACGTTGATATATATGTATCAACGATGTGATTTATGTAATTATATTTTAAATGTGTGCTTCACAATTTCGGACGTCGTAAAAAAAAAACGCTGAGATTCGTTTATGTTGCTTTAATCCTTTTTTGACACTTCCAAGTAAAATATATTAGTTAGAATGGTTATAAGATAATAGTTACAAATGTTTTTACTCTGTTATTTAAAGGCCTTTTATTAAACAATTATAAAAGAATGACACGTGTATATATCTTTTTTATTACATATTAAGTTAAAGTATACGTTTTATATATTCACTCCTTATTGTGTAAAAAAAAAAGGTTGTGTAATCGGGTGGGTAACTTATGGCTAAATGGATTTTTATTATTACCTTTAACAAAACAAGGTCTCCCCCCCCCCTAATCAAAAACTCGAAAAAGGACCGCACTCGTTCCCCACCCACTCCCCTCTCATTGATATATATAATATCTTTGTACAATGTGGAACATCAAGAAATTACCAAAACGTCATAAAATATTAACATTTTAACTTGTACTAAAAAAGTTGTTGTAATACGCGATCAGTTTGTCAATTTCCTCTTTAAAAAAACGACCTATCAAACTTTCTTTTTTTGGTTCACACACGCTTTGTTACATACACAACATAAATGGATCATCGATAATACATTTTAAGAAGGCGGAGATGATAATTTGAACCAACTCTCTGACAAGCTTTTTTTTTTTTGCACAACATTTGTTATAACTACTGCTCCGATTTTTTGTTGGAAAAAAAAAAAAAAAAAACTCGGAGCGATCTCCGAGTTCAATCTTTTTCTTTTTGAAAGAGCTCGAGCCCTTTTTTTCCTTCCCTGCGTCACTTGGTTCTCACCAAATTGATAATTTTTGAAATGGTTAACGGTAGAAGGACAAATGATAATGATTGAATATAATTTTTTTTCAAGCTAGTTTATTTTTAATATTGTAGAAATCAACTTTTATTGAAAACAAAATCTATTAATTACAAAATTCATTAATTGAATAGTTTTCGGTATGTTAGGAAAAAAGAAAAGAAATTTTTAATATGTAAATTTTCCTAATTATATAATCATGCATATACTCTATTCTTAGTATCATTACCAATGCAAAAAGAATATTTCTTTACGTAGAAAGATAATAGCATGAAGTATTCTTTTCAAGGAAAAGAACCAAAACACTATTGTTTTCAATTAAAGAAAATAGAATTGGGGCAAGTTTTGACAAGCTGGTTTTTATAGTTTATTGAAACAAAAGAAAAAAAAAAAAGTTTAATTTCTTGCCTTATAATGTCGGAAGGTTAATTAGAAAATTCTAATTGTTTACGCGTTTTCCTCTTCTTCTTAAGGTTCACCTACCAGTAACAAACATATATACTTTTTTTTTATTTCGCACGCACATACCCATCTCAAAATATGAAATCACTTTATTCCATATGTCTTGAAATTATTTCAGATCATGCCGATTGTATTTCTGATTGGATCGACATTCCTTTAGATCCTTTTATATTGGATATTCTTCAAACAATTCATCGTAAAGAATCCCGTATAAAACCCTCCATTTATGAAGGTATTGGTGTAGCACATGGGAGTCATTTACCTAATTACCTTGGTACTGTTAGCTTAGTGGGTCGTGATGCAACTGCTTTACGTACTGCCACGCAACTGATACCAAGATTTATTACCCATCTCAATATGTCAAATATGGATGGTATCAATGATCAAACTATCATACTTGTCAAACCTTGTATTCATCTTAAAGTACTTGATATATCTCATGTTAATGTTACTGATTTAGGTGTATCTCATCTTGTACGTATGGCAACCACCCCTGGATTATTGAATCAGTTACAAGTATTAGGTCTCTCAGCCAATAAGTTATCGGATAAATGCTTAAAATATTTAATCAAGGTTCCAACGTTGATAGGGGTTGATTTATCTTATACAAACGTGACCCATGTTGCTATCCGGTTTATGAAACAACATCAATTTAAAGCGCTCTATGCTCGTTCGTCTTCTTGCTTTGAAATATTACAATCTTTACACCCACGATTTCCCTATGAATCCAACATGGATTTTATAAAAGATGGTGAATTGGAACATGAAGATGTAGGGAATTATTCATTGATCACTTGGCATGATATATATGGAACAAATCAGCGACGATCAGGTGTGAAATATTTAGATAGTAAGAAACAGCAAAAGAATCCTGCATACAATATCAAGTTGAATTCATCCTTATTCAAGATAGTTGGACAACCTTTGATACCTTTAATATCTACACAGCAGCGTTCTCGACCTAAGTATGGACAGTTTTTTATTGATTTATGTTTTGTTCGATCCACAACAACAATGGACGAAGAAAAAAAGTCGAATACTTCTATTATTGGATCAAGAAAGAAAAGAGCACGTATTAGCAATGATTCATCTTCTTCTACATCCCCTTCAACTACACAAAAACAAAACTTGCCAAATGTAATGGATTATTTAAAGATGATTGAGAAAGATTTGGGAATATAATTTATATAAGGGAGGTAAATTGTCTACACTTGTTGATTATTTATATTATAAAATTCTTATATTCCAGACAACTTGATATAATTATACTCTATCTATGTTCCTAGTATTGATCCCTCTTTGGTTTCCATATATTATATATTCTTTTTTTCTTACATGACATTTTTTTTTGGTCATGTGGCCCTCCCTTTGGGAAAATAACTGTTTTCTCAATTTGGAAATCTGACCAGGTTGTATAAATATATATATCCATCGATATTTAACATTGTTAACTCCTTGGTAACTGTAAATAGTAACAACAACAACAACAATAATAATAAATAAAAATAATTTTGCCCAGATGATTATTCTGAGGACACAAGTTTATTCTTGGCAAGAAGTCAGAGTTTGAAATAACCAAAAATGAAAAGTTGTTGTTTACACTCCCTCCATTTATGGTACATTAAATCCTATAATTCATTAAAGAAAAAATAAAGAGAGAGAGAGAGAATTAGAGAGAAAGAAAGAGAGGTGATTTGTTTTCTCTTCAAAAAATACTATTTATTCTCTTGTTTTTCTCTTTGTCTATCCACCACTCCCTACCTTTTTTCTTGCTTCATTGTACGTAAAAAACAATCCAAAAAGAAATGATGAATGAACAACAACAAGTTGATTTATTAAGACAACAGCTGCTTACATCTTATTGGCAACAACAGCAACAGCAACAGGCAACACCTCCACCTATGCAAACATATTATAATATAGGACAAAATAATAATACGAATCCGAATATGATGCCATCATCGCCTTTAATGCAACAACAACAACCGAATCTTGCATCCATGTATGCACCTCAAACAGCAGCTCTTTTAACTGGATTACAGCAACAATATCAACAACAACATGGTGGCGTTACTCAACAACAACAACATCAACTACATCAACAACAGCAAGGATATGAAGGTAGTTACTATGGTGATAATGATGATGCTTTTTCGTGTATCACATCAACATATTCTGAAACACCTATTCAACAACAAAGAGGAGAAAGAAAAAGCAATTCAAAATTAAAAAAGAAAAAATCATTATCTCAATTGATGAGTAAAAAACCTTCATTGACACCTAAAACGCCCAGTTTTTGGAGTCCACGCGGAACAAAACAAAATAATAATAATAATAATAGTAATAGTGATAATAATCGTCGTCGTCCTGCTTCTGTACCACCACCCGGACCATCCCAATCATTTTCATCATCACCACCACCAAGTTATGAATCTTCAACTGCTAATAACAACAATAATAACCATATACCAAGAGGTTATCCAAATAGTACTCCAAGTACACCTGCGCCGCTGACATCATCAGCATCATCTACTCAGCAACAACAACAACAAGCGCCACCTCCTGCTCCACCATTTAGTTTGCCTCAAATTCCAGCAGGTGGATATTTATATTACTGTCCACCACATCAAGCGCCACCTGAGCCGCAGCAACAATCAGAACTTCCCGCTACACCAACGAATGTTGAAGAGAAGGGCGGATTGACTAAACGTAAAAGACAATATCAACCTACAGATGCTACCGTATATAACCCTCGTCAAATTGAAGGTGATCGTTGCACTATAATGTAATATGATCTCGACTAATTACTATTAAATTTCATTATTGTAGCATATCATCTTTTTCATTTTTTTTTTATTTGTCATTTTTTCTTTTGTTATTATAAATAAAGATCAGCCCAATTATTTTCTATCTGTTGATATATAAATTGCACATACGAATTCGTCACCTGGTATTTCAAAATAATAATAAGATTTGACAAATGATTCATTGTAATATGAAAACAAAACAAAAAAGAGAGAGAGAGAGAGAGAAACAATTACTAGGTAGTGTTTATATTTACTACTGCGTATCTATACAAAAATGATCAAGAACGATCTATTTGATATGTACTAGATAATAAAAAGAATGAATCCTGTGGCCCAGTTGTTTTTTTTTGCCTTGACCGTAATTATACTTACTTTGGTGTAATGTTGTTGCTCAATTGAAATTTGAATATAAATGTAACTACTTACTTTTTTCTGTTTATCTTTCTTTTTTTTCTTTCTTTTTTTTCTTTCTTTTTTTTTTTTCTTTCTCTCTCTCTCTCTCTTCTTATTCGAGTAGTTATTCTTTAACATTCCATTCACCAACCCTTTTTCTTTTGATTACGTACTATTATCACAAGCATAGAATTTCAACAAACCAATTTTTCTAGCTAATGCATCCGCATATGAATAATTTTATATTTTATCCTCCTCTATCAACTACACCTACAATGGCTGTCTCGGGACCCCTTCCAGTCGGTCTTGCTCCAAGTGGTGAAGGACCTCCTCCTTCTGGCCCACCAGCTGGTATGGCAATCATACCAGGAATTATGCAACCTTCTCCTGCTCCTCCTCTTCCTCAATCACCACCTCCTGATCCACCAAAACCACCACCACCTAATTTTGTTCAAGGAAAACCCCATTGGAGTCAACCAAGAGAACCAGGACAAGAAGGAGCCAAAATTAAACATGGAGAATGTATTATTTCATAATTCAAAAAAGCAAAGAAAACAATATATTATTTATGTTTATAATTAATTTACTCTTACAGAACAAAACAAAAAAGAAACCCCAATATTCGTTTTATACTTTATGTAATTCAAATTTGTTATTGTTGTTTTGTTTTTGGCATATTACCTAAATGAGTTATATATATTCATTTTTATACGTAGTAAAGAAGAAAGTCAAATCAATTCAGCTCTCTCTCTCTCTCTCTCTTATAACCATTAATATATAATAAGATAAAACTAAACTATTTTCGTCAATCTTTTTTTTTTTGTATATACGTATGTTTTTATTGTAATTTGTTATATTTCTTATTGTTAATGTTATCATGACTTGTAATTCAGAGGGAAAAAAATTAAAATAAAAAAATTAAAAAAAAATAGAACCTCATCCAGACCCTCACACAAGTATTTCGAACGCGTATAGGTAAAGCTCAATAAAAGAAAACGAGTGATAAAATAGAGTTTATTCCTTATTAGGGGCATCTGGAAGGAAAAATAAAAAAGTTACTTCATCAACTCAAACAATTTTTACACGTCATAATAATATGTGGTCCTTTTTTTTTTAACGTACCTGGCAAAATGCCTTGTTCAACAAGCTTTTCTGGGTCAGGTCTTTCAGTGATTTTGTTTTCCAAACTGTTTTGCATTTTTTCAAATGTAGCGCCCATTCTAGGTTCTAATAGTATAATGTACGTTCAAAGTGTGAGTTACCTTTTTCCTTCATCTTTTCAATATTAAATATAATACACTATCCTATTATTTTTCCTCTTTTTTTTTTTTAACTATATTTACCAAGAATTTTCTGATCAACAAGTTCTTCGCGAGTAGGACGATGATCAATTTTATGACGAAGAGAATCTTGAATTTTTGCTTTATTAAGTTCTTCTTTATGTTGCTGAAGTGCAGGTGCAACTTTTGGATCTATAATAACAAAATGTATAAAGTGTGTGTGTGTGTGTTAAAAAGTAATATGTATTAACAAATTTACTAGACTTTATAATATATATATATATATTACCCTTCATGATGCCTCTGTCAACCAACTCTTGTGCTTCAGGTCGGTGCGACAAAAGACTATCGAGATCCTTGTTTTCAGTAGCAGCTAAAATAATAATAATAATAATAAGAGTTATTTCATAATATACTTTTATAATATGGTGTAAAGTCAAAAGGTCGTAGAGATAAGAAAAAGAAAGAAATAGGGTTCTTTTCTTATAAATGAAACGATGTGTTTCTCCAACAAAGAAAAAGAAAAATGTGAAAAAAGCCAACTCGAGAAGTTTACTTACCCATCGAATAAAGTAAAAAGATTATGGGAAAAAAAAGAGAGAGAGAGAGAAAAAGAGAGAAAAGAAACAAGACAGAATGAACTGCATTTATGACCATCACACGTGCATTTGAGTAACCATCATGCGTAACTACGAATATAATTTTTTTTTTCATCTAAATATTATT
Source organism: Circinella umbellata (assembly GCA_025093555.1). Taxonomy (NCBI): domain Eukaryota; kingdom Fungi; phylum Mucoromycota; class Mucoromycetes; order Mucorales; family Lichtheimiaceae; genus Circinella; species Circinella umbellata. Next base: position 1,020,807 of record JAIWNF010000005.1, on the reverse strand, counting down.
TGATGCTACAACTATACTATCTTATGTTTTATATACAGAGACTGTATATAACATACATTTCTTATTCTTTTTCTTTTGTTGGAAAAAATAATACAAGATGTGTATTATATTGGAAGAGTTCGAGAATGTAAGTAATTTTTTTTTTTACCTGCACTTTCCTGCCGCACGTACACCTTCTCCTTTGATTCGTACTTTATTTATTTTTTATAAACCCGAAAAGTTTCGATTCCTGCAGGAGTTTAACATTTTTTTTATAAGAAAAAGGAGGTATTCTTTGTTTCACAAGAAAGATCTAAGCAAAGCCGAAAAAAAAAAACTTTCAAAACCAGTTAAGTGTTTTACAGTTCAAATATATATTATATAGGCAGATGCTACTGCCTCTCCCTGCCACAACCACCAAACGATCCTTTCCGTCGTTAACGCGTCTTGATTACCTTGTTGCTTACATTGGTGCTTCATTATTTGCCACTTTTCTTATTTCCTTATTATTTACTCGAACAGAATATAAGTTTCCTTTTCCACATGTCGTCAATTGTATTCAACTTTGTATAGCATGGTTAGTTTCAACAAAAACGCCCATTGCTTCTTTATTACCTTCATCATCACCATCTCATCCTATAACATCTTCAGCATCAACAAAAACTATAACTACAACAAAACTACTAGCACCTGTAACTGCAGCTTATGTTGGATGGCTAGTAGTGAATCCATTGTTTTTAACTCATGTCTCCATCAACGCGTATCATACTTTTACCGGACTTGCACTACCTTTTAGTCTTGTTCTCCTCTATATCCTCAAGTCATCATCAGAATCATTTTTACGTAAGCCACCATCGTCATTAATATCTGATATACCAATAGATACGATGATTACATGTGGTATATATTATTTTGGTTGTTGGATATCATCAGAAGGATTTCATAAGACGTCTTGGAAAGGAATATTTTTTGGTATTCTTAATGCATTGTTCTTTGCTCTTTATGGAGTTCTTACAAAACGTGCCTTGACGACCATTGATCCATGGTAACCTTGTTATTCTTATTTTAGACTTTGATGTTGTTATTGGTTACAGTAGTATTCATGGGTTTTTTTTTTACTTCATTTATTTAGGACATTGGTACGTCATAACACTGGATGGGGTTGTTTATTCATGATCCCCTTTGGTTTATATAATTGGTTTACTTGGCCAGGTCCAGTTCCAGCATTTATAAATGAATTAGGATTTTGGTTTCAAATGGTAAAAAGTCGACTTTCTTTTTTTTTTTCACTCCCCCTCTCTTAGTGGAATCAATACATTTTTGTGTATTTCGACGAGTTACTAAAATGAAGATTATTTATTATTAGGGACTTACTGGATTAATTGGTTTGGGATTACAAATGCTTACCATCGTTTTGATCAAGTTATCATCACCTATTATGCAAACATCAGCCGCAGGAGTCAAAGTATGCTTACAGGCTATTCTTGCAATAGTGATTCTTGGCAATCCATTGTCTAAATTGGTTCGTTTTTCGTTTTTTTTTTCTTTTTATCTTTTAATAACAAAGCTAACAATGAACAAAACTTATATAATAATCATTAATTATAGAATCTTTTTGGAATTGCAATAGCATTATCAGCTACATGCTATTCCTTGTATATTGAAGAAACAAAAACAAGTTTAATGTAATAATCAATCAAAAACTAAAAATAAAAGTATTCCTATTTTTACTTGTCTTTCTTATCTATAATATATATTATAAAAAACTTTACTTTTAATAAATAAATACTCTATCTTTAAATCAATGAATGGTATAATGGAACTATTATCCAGTCTTCTTGCATAATAATAATATAATCAACAAGATAACATTCATCGGTAGAACAGCACAAACAACATTAAAGATAATAAGGGGGATCAGTGATTTGCTTGACAAAGACAAAGTCATAGAAATTGATTATTCCACTACTACTACTACTTTTATTGCTACAAGTGGAAAATTAGAGTGTATATTTGGATACAGCAATTGTCGTTATCGCTACTATGAGCAACATGAACAAAGTACTGTATGTTGTTCAGACTACCCCCTGGTTTCTGCAGTTACTTAATATTACGTGCCCAACCATTCCGCTAACTACGTAAAAAAAAATAGACAATCTTCCATTAAAAAAAACTAATTGAGAAATACCTCAAAGCAACAAAAATTATATCAATCTAAAGTTGGTATTAATGCTTTATAGTTCAAAAGAGTCAATGTTTATATAAAATAAAATAAAAAAGTTAAGGATATTTAGTCACACAACATCTTTTAAGGTTTATCGAATGATAACAAAAAACAACGCCAGTGTTTTTGTTTTCTTTTTTTCTGTCGGAAGTGATTTCCCGAGGTCTAGACGAATTGTTGTGTAACGAATAAAAAAACTTTTCGTCTTTTTCATTCCTTTTTCAATGACAGTTTGCATAAAAACACATGTATAGTATTGAACATGGGTCACCCTTTATTAAAATATAATTTAAAAGAATGACAGCAAACAAAAAAAAGTTTGGTGTTTATTATATTTGATTGCAAGAATAAAAAATACAAATGGCATCAATGAATGGGAGGTATATGTTCAATATAGTAATATTTCGAAAATACCAATGAAGAAGAAGAAAGGATATTACTATACGGGTTTTTTGCTTAATGGTCAACAACAGTAATCATGATACTTGGGATATTATCATCTTGTTCCAACTTCCAGCCATTTTGGGTTTCATAAGCAATTTGAGTATCACCAATATATTCTTCAGATGGTAATGCGTAAACCCAATCAAATTCATCTTGTTCTGTCTGAACTACCAACCAATATACATTCTTTTTACGCAATACAATGGCATCATTCTCATTTCCGTCCGCAGCATTATTTGGTCCTGGAGCAATCCATTCCAAAACACCAGGATCATCTTGTGGATCCAAAACAGTCAATGGAGTAGCTGAAGAAACACATTGGGATACATCAGGGAAATTTTGCCATAATGTTGAATCACGGGTTGACGTACATACAGCCAAACGAGCTTTGATTGGCTTGGATGAATGAACAGGTAATTGAACTGAATGAAGATGAACGTGGCGCCAAGGAAATAATCTGTCCCACCAACTTTCTTTTTGTACACTAAGATTGTCATCGCTATTTGTTGTCAACAAAGAGAAACCAGCTGTGTTGGGAGAAAAAGCAATAGCAGCACCTTGATTGTGTAAAATGGGTAAACCATCAGACTCAACACCAATAGCAGGAAACCCGGTATGTAATATCAAGTGCTCATTTTTACCACCATTCTCTTTCTTATAGAATTGTTGTAGTTGAGATAAACGATTGGATGATACACAGTGCATCACGATGGCAAGTCCGGCCAAACAAAGAATAAAACGATAAACGCAACCCCATCGTCTTGTATGAGATTCGCTGGTAGGTGGGGGAGAATAATACAATACGTGAGCAGGTGGTGGTGAAGGGAATGGTGCTTCAATATCTGTAAGTTGTTTTTTTATATCCATTATTTCATTTATTTCTTTTAATAATATAAAAAAAAGAGAGTTATAAAGTGAAAGGAAGAGAGATGAAAAAAAAATTAGGAAAGGAAAAGAGAAATTTATATAGGGGAAAAAAAAAGTTTCAGCATCTTTTTGGTTAATGCATGTCAGCTTTTTGTGTTGGTCACCTGTCGCCCTGTGATTTCTAACATTTTTCAGTACCCCGCCAGTCCCCTCGCTCTCTCTATTCTCTTTCTTCACCCAATTACATCATTTGCATATTCTTATTTGCTATCATTACCACATAAACAATCATATCAATGATAAATAACAACATCTCGCTTCTTTTTTTTGAAAAGCATAAAATATGTCTATTACTAATAATAATGATTCTTGGACAGTTACGATTATAAACGTTTAGGCGATCGATTATACTACAACAAGAATAACACCTGTTTGTGTGGAAGAACAATTAATAAATACATTTTTAACATTCGTGGTCCCCAATACCCACCCCTCCTCATTCTAGATTGATTAATTATAAGTCAAAAATGAAATATATATCGTTTTCTCTCCCTCCCTCTTCTCTCTTTGCTCATGTACACCCATCTGATTTAATAACGTATCTTTGAACTGAAAACTGAGTGTGAAATAAACCAATTTCCGCAAAAAAATCCAACAAGTTGGTAATGGTCTGTATAATGATGTAAGGAGTGGATGAATGTCTAACTTATCAAACAAATGAGAATTTACTTGGAGTGATAGAAAAAAAGGAAGTTTTTGAAAATTGCCAAAAACAGTAGTCTACGCTTTTCTGCAGCAACAAAATCATAAAGGGGTTAATATCTAATATAGTCTTTTTCTTTTAGATACAAGTATCTTTCCCTTTCTTATTTTTCTTTTCTTTGCTTTTAATATATGTATATTATAACACTAGACATTGTACGTTCATATGATTGACTTTCACTCATTTCTATTAATGAGCTCTTAACTATTTGCTCAATTGAGTATTCTGATTCCATATTTGTGTCATTATGAACTTTTTAACGACAACAACAATTTTGCTTACATACTGTTACTTAGTAACAGTTCTCTTTCTTTTCTTTCTCCCTCTGACATTCGTAACCATTACTACGTCTATGTTTCAACAAGAGAAAAGTGAGATAGTGGGGACGAATATACTTTGATAAGATCAGAATTAGAGAGAGAGAGAGAGAGAGAGAGATGCTTATAATATATTCCATCCAATCATTATCTACCACTTATTTTACCGCCAATCAAATGATTAGACATATTATAGTTTTCTCAAAGTTTTACTTTACCGCTTCCATTCATCACCCAGCTGGAGGGGAAAGTTTCGCGTGTTACCCAGTTATTATTATTATTATTATTTTTCTCTCTCTTCTTCGTTAACTCTTTTGTTCCTAAATCCCGTTTGTGTTTTTTTCTCATCATGACTGACTCTCCTACTGTTGCTGGCGGCCCTCCTAAACTCCCTTCTCATATCAAGAAGCCTAATGAAGAAGCTCATAAAAAGGCTTTAGAAGAACTTAATACGCGAATCGATAAACTTAAGAAACAACAGGTAAAAAAAAAAAATAGATTTTTCTTTTTTTAAACCATCTAGATGATGAAGAATTGAATTATAACTTTTTTTATTTTTACTTTTTTTGGAAACTATTTATCGAATGGGATGGGATTTTATTTATAATAGGATGCAGTCAAGGAGAAAATCAATAAGTTACCTGGTAAATCAGACAATACTCGCCGAGATGAGCTTCGTACTCAACTTTCTGACTTGCGTGATAAACAAGCTGAAATAAAGAAGGGTAAACAAGCCGTATATGAACAATTGGATGCATTAAATGACTCTATTCGTAAGAAGGTATTTTAAAAAAAATTATATTGATAATGATATATTGTTATTTTTTCTTTCTTTCTAAGATTGTGATTATGGCTGGTCTGCTGAAATAAAGGAAATCAAACTAATCATTTTTTTTTTGTTATACATTCACTCTCGATTCATAATGTAATTAGGTTAACAACATCAAATCTTTCCAAGCCAAGGTTCCTTACAAGACTACTGCTGAAGTAGATGCTCGTATCAATGAACTTGAAGCCAAGATTGAATCTGGTGTACGACTCGTCGAGGAAAAGAAGGTAAGATTGATTGGTTAATGGAAGGGATGAATGAAAGGGATGAAAAGCATATTATCTTTAAAGAGAGTCTTTTTTTTTTATGTAAATTCATTATTAATATCATATTGATAATATATATATTAGATGTTACAAGAAATTTCATTATTGAAACGTAGCCGTACACAAGTTGAAGGATTAGATGAACAACAAGAAGCCATCAACAATGAACGACTTATTTATAACGAACTACGAAAAAACGTTGACGATAGTGAATCCAAGAAATTTAGTGAACAATACGAAAAGGCAAATGCCGAACTCAAGATCATCCAAACTGACCAAAATCAAGCACGTGAAGTACGTAACAAATTGTATGATGAACGAACACGAATTAAGGGACTTTTGGATGAAGAATACAATCAATTACGCTCCATGCGTGATGAATATCGTAAAGCCAATGATGAATACTATACATTCCTTCGTCAATTGCGTGAATATAAACGTGAACAAGAAAAACTTCGTAAACAACAATTGGAACAAGAAAAACGTCAAGAAGCTGCACAACAAGAATTGGAAGAAGCTTCATTGCCTGCTTTTGAACATGAAATCACCTTGTGTGATAATCTTTGTAACTTTTTGCAAGGGTTTTTGAACGATGGATCATCATCCAATAAGGAAAATCAATCTACCCCAGAAACAACCCCTGGTCAAGCAAGTTTACCAGGAGGTCGTGAATTAAGCATTCCTGAAGGTGTTGTATTGAAGAAGAAATCTGAACGTGAAGAGGATTATTTCATTGGTGGTGGTAAGAAGAAGAAGGGTACCAAGAATGGTCCACCAAAGGAAAAGAAGGAAAAGGCAGTTGATACACTCAAGTTACCATTGGCAACTGTGGAAGGTTTCTTTGAAGTCAAGGTAACTGTACCTACCAAGTTCTCGGATATTCCCTCTACTCTCGAAAAACTCAAGGAACGCAAGGAACAATATTTAATTGAACAACCCAAGGTTACCGAAGAAAACAAGAAGCGAGCACAGGAAAAGATTGCTGCTATGCAAAAGAAGTATGAAGAAGAACAAAAGTTGGCTGAAGCTGAAGCTGCTGAAAAGAAGGCTGCTGAAGCTAATGCTCAAGCTGAATCTGAACAACCTCCAGTTGTTGAAACTACTGCCACCGCTACTACTGAATCTCAGTAAACGCAAAAACAAAGGATTAATCGACTCGCATAAACACACGGACAAATAAACAAAAAAAAGAGGGAACGAAAAAAATATATATAATATAATCAAAAAAAAAATTGTCTTTTTTTCTTTATATAATTGAGTTATAAAAGTTCTGTATAACTTATAGAGCCACAACATGAAAATTATTTTGTATGTACACAAACCACATATCATCAATATCAATTAAAAAAAATCAAATTATTATTATTTATAACAAAAGCTTAAAAAAAAAAGAGAGAATGAGGAAGGATATAAATCTATTTACAATTTTAATTCATCGCTTCCCCACATTGGTATTCCTTGATAGCGATTTTCTTCATTATCAATATCATTGTCTTCTTCGTCTGTTAACGTATAAATTTCACCATCATCATTATCTTTCTGCTCGTCATATGTAGCTGATTCATTATCATCTTCATGTTCTTCTTCTTTGAGGCATGCAAGCATATTATTGGTGCCACTCACTTTTTCTTTTTCATCTGTTCCTTTGTTTTCTTTATCTGATTCCAATATAACAAATGATTGTCGCTGGCGAACATTCCATTGCAAAGAACTTTGAAGGGATGAAAACCAATCATCACTGGATTCTGTACGACATACTGTCGGGAAAGGGTAGGGTGACATTGTGATCTTGACATGATCACCCGCTATTTAATAAAATATTTATACGTAAACCACGTGAATTTTTCATGTATATGTTTCATTTGTCATATTAATATATATATGTGTGTAAACTTACACCGTAGTTCTACTCTGTTACGTCCATCAAAGCTACAATAAGCTGATTTACTTGATCCAAAAGGAACAACAACACGAATCGACATTGTTTCTGGTAATAACATTGGTCTAAAACTCAATGTATGAGGACAAATGGGAGTCACAAGGGTGGCTCGAATATCCGGATGTGTAAGTGATCCATGTGCTGATAACTTTGAAGTATGTAAACCATTAATCTTTTATTTTTCTTATAACTATGATGATAAAAAAAACAGCAGATGATTTTTTTTTTACTTACCGAATAAGCTGTGCTACCTGTAGGAGTAGCTATCACTAAACCATCTGCTTGAACAGTAGTTAGATGACGTTCATCTCCAAACAATTCCAACATGGACATATATGAACTTGGTCCTCGATCTACTACTAATTCATTTAATACTTCATATGTTTCACAAGGAATTGTAGTATAACATGGAACCGCTTTCTTTAAATACTGTCGCTCTTCTTTTGATAAACCTTCTTGATTAGATCCACTTTGTAGTAATTGTTTTTTCATCCATGCTGTTTCCAACATAACACTACTCGTCATTTTTTCATGAGGATGCTTCTTCTTGTGCTGAGCCACTTTTTCTTCATTTAATAACATATCTTGTATTTTTTCTTCTTCTTGACAAGCAACACGATACACTGTACATGAAAGTCGCATTCGAACTGTGGTTCTAAACCCATTTTCACCTTCAAATAAATCATTTAATGCTTCTTTATGATGATCATATGGAAAAGGAGCAAGAAAGTTTAATGATCCAAGATGAAATGACATGACAGGTGGTACAATTGTTTGAAATAACCAGGATGTAAATAATACAGTACCATCGCCTCCAAGCTAATTAAATATTGATAGGTAATAGTTAACATCAATTTTAATTCTCTCCCCCCCCCATTTTCTAGAAGAATGTGAACTTACTGTAATAATTAAATGAAACATACTAGGGTTTTCATGACAAAGTTTAGGTGTCCAGAATTGAAGTTTTTCTTTAAAAATAGGATTTTTTTCACATAATTCTTGATATTTAAAATTTTTTTCGTCTTTAAGATGTCCATCTACATAACTATGTATGTTAAGCTTTTTTTTTTTTTTTGCTCTTACTTATTATACATATCGAACAGACCCATTGTTTGAGCTTACACTGTAAATGGATAACGTTTACCAAATCTTGATTTTGTAATCAGCCATTGAGCCAATCCTCTTGTGTAACGTAATAATTGGTAATCTTTAGCTTTCGTGACAATCATAATTTTATCATGACTATGTTTCCATTTGATTCGCTTTTGGGCTTTTTTTTTATATTAAATTATGGAAGGAAGATGTAAGGGAAATGATAAATGATTAATATCAGTTCATAAACACTTTGTTTTTTTCCATAGTATAGATTATTATACTTACAGAGATAGTTAACTACATTAGGAATGTTGTCATTATGATTAGGTATATTAGCCGATGCACGCCTTAGTTCGGCTTTTACTTGATTTGCTGTAACAGCTAAAGTGGCTGCTGAATCAACATCAAGTGCATCATGAATATCAGTTTCTTCCATAATATAAAAAGAATAGAGAAAAAAGGGAAATAAAAAAAAAATGATGAAGCAAAAAAAAAAAGGGAGAAAGAGAGAAAGAGAACCCTTGTCAAATCAATGCAAATTTGTTGGGATTAAATGATAATGTCTGTGTGGAGAATAATACAGTAGAGACATATGGTGTGAACAAAAAAAATAAAATAGACAAAAACCACAAGCGGCATTTAAAACGTTTTGGGTTTCGGTTGAATATATATTTTTATTTTTTTTCACATGTGGGGGGAACTTGTTCCTTTTTCCACTCCTCCACACTTCTTGTATCCTTTCAATATAATCAAAAACAAAAAAATGTCGAAACCTTTAAACCCACTTGCTATTGCCAAACTTCTTGGTCCTTCTAATCCTACATTGGATCATTTGGTTCGATTTTTGAATACTGTTCGAGGTACTGACAAAGTCCTTATGGTAATGTATATATAGATTTTCTAACTTTCTATTTCTTTTTTTTTTTTTTTGAGCTCTTAAATCATTTTATCCGGGGCATGAGTAATAATACCTTTTTTCTTTTATATATAGTTTATCCAATATTGGTCCAAAATTTTAATTTGGTTATTAAACAAAAAAGCCGGAGGACTTGCAGCAAAACGTATTCAAAACCTTGCTGGTCCTGTCAGTGATTTCCGTATTTTACTTCGTTATTATGGATTATTACCTATGGTTCAATATATGAATTATTTGGAATATAACAAACCTGCTTCCAAATTATCGTTAGCTATTGAACGCGTACAAAACTTATCCATGATTATTTATTATCCTTTGGAACATATTTATTGGTTAAGTGCTCATGATGTTTTGCCTATTTCTGAAAAGAAGACGAATAGTATTGGTGTTTGGAGTTGTCGATTCTGGGCTGCTTGGGTTGTAATAGAATATGGTCGATTGGCAGAACAATATCGTTTATTGAAGAAACGTGAAACTGGATTATTAAAACGTATTAAGGGTGGTGATATTGAAACAAATGAAGATCCAGAAGCTGAAATGGCCAGTATTAAGGCTGAACGATCATCAATTCTTATCAATACTTTGATTAACTCTGGGTAAATATAAAAAGAAAAATAATTGTATTCACAAATTTTAATTATGATCAATCATCAGGAATAGTTTACTCATCCTCTAAATTTTAAACACAGATACTTACCACTTACGGTTCACTGGTCATTGGAAAAGGGTTTAATCTCGGATGTATTGGTGGGTGTGTTTGGTGGATTCACATCTATTTTACAAGTTTATGCTGCATGGTCCGCTACTGCTTAGAACATGTAAACATCACCAAAACCCATACAAGCACATATACACATATATACATGATATAAATAGTATTATTTATTATCATTTATTATATGTTATGTATATATATTATTATTACATCTTCCCTCACCAAAAAAAAAAACCACGCATCAACATAGTATAACCGTTCTCCTTTTTTGTTTTTGCTTTTGCCCTCCATCATAATTATTATATTACTATTCCACTCTTTTTCTTTTCTTTAAATATATTTTTTCTTTAGACGTAAAAGTTTGGGTACTAATGACCCAATAATGACTCCACCAACCATGATACGCCAAATGATTGCCACATAGATTGCCCTACGAAGTGACACCATATATACTTTTTCTCTATTTTGTTTTCTATTCATTACAAAGATAATTTGTAATAAAAAAAACCATGTATTAGTTATTATCATTCTGTTAAAGTAGAAATTTATCAAATTCAAATGAAATCGGGAATCGTTGTTAAATGATCACTTTTACCTTTTAGGAGGTTGGATATACATAAAGAAGCGGATCAAAACATTCATATCGCTGTAAGAAAATTTTGGATATGCTTGGGCCATGGTTACAAATTGCTGCCATGCAGGCCTCCCAATTGTGCCTGGTATCTCGGTTAATTCTATTAATTCTCGAGTCATACCTAAAGTTAAACCCCAGAGTTGCATTCGACGAGATTCATCTTCCGTGGGAAGGTCGATGGCGGGGAAAGAGACGTTGCCAATCATAAATGACTTTCGGAGAGGTGTATCAGGGTAAGGTGTTGTAGATAAAAAGAATTGTAATGGTACCCCTAATAAAGTCATAAATCACAATGTTATTAGATAAACTTGATACATTTGTTTGTTTATCAAAAAAAAATATTTACATTGAACAGCAGCGACTTCAGATTCTTGAATTGTTAACGGAAGATTATCAGGTACGACTTGTATATACACTATTTTTTTTTTCGTCAAACCATAGAGAGAGTAAAGAATTTATGGCTGTTTAGCTGTTGAACAAAATCAGAATTATAGTAGAAAGAAAGGGGGTTAAGGTATCATTCCGAAACTTTACCGTATGGCACTAAAACCATTAATAATTCACCCTTCATATTAGAAATTTCCCTTGCATCTAATGTCCCTACAGGTAAAAATGCTGAACTATTCAAGTCTAGTCCAATTTCTTCCATTGTTTCTCTTTCAGCTGTTTCTTTGTCAGTTTCCCCCGGTTCATTCTTTCCTCCGGGAAATGCTACATGACCTGACCATCTAATTTGAATTCGATTTTTCTTTTTAGTATATATATATATATATATATATATGTATGTGTTCTTGTTGATAAATCAAATATTACATATATATATATATATATACCTGTCAGTTGCACGTGTAGCTCTTTGAATGAATAAAAGTTCAGGTGTACTTTCATTTACCCAAGGTTGATCAAGAAATTCCTGAATGGAAGTAGGAATGGTATTATTGGTAGGTTGAATAAGAGTAGCTGGACGACAACGAAAAATGGCACAAACAGCAGCTCTTCGAGGTTGCTCAACAGGTGATTCAAGATGTAATGGACGATGAGTTTGTAGTTGTTGAATAAGTGTTTTTAAAGCTTTATTTTGTTGAAGTATTAGAATATATGTCATTCTTTTTTACTCGTATATTCAATAATAATAGTAAAATACCTTGCATTATATATTATATATTATATATTATATATTATTGTATATTTATTTAATACTAGGAAAAAGTATAACTAAAAAAGACAGAAAACTGAATATATAACTCGGATTTTAATTTATAATAAGAATCATAATAATAACTAAAAAAAAAGGGCTTACAAATTCACATTGACAAAGATTTATTCCATGTGAACTTATTTTACCCCACATTTGTTTTCATATAACTGATTTGGATTTTTATTTATGTAAGGAACCAAAAAAAAAAAGAAAGGTATTTTAAAGAAAATGTGCAGGATAGAATAGGATTATATCGAATTGAATTGGTTTTTTAGAGTTTGTGTTAAATAATGAGATGATGCTATATGAATTATTATAAAGTTCTGCGCAAAATGTAAGCATCTCTTGGTTCTATATGTTTATAATAATCCTTTTCAGTTCCAATAACTTCAAAACCGTTCTTTTTATAAAAGTTCAATGCTGATTCATTGGTGATTTGAACATGTAAATTAATCGATGAAAATTCACTAGCATGTTCCAAAATATGTTTCAAAAGTCGTCCACCTTTTTTTATATATAATAATAATAATATCAAATGATTAACAATTCTATACTTCTTTTTTCATTAAAAAAAATAATCAATTCTTTGTTTGTTGTCGTGTTCTTTTACCTAAACCAAGTTTTCGATATGCTTCCAAAACACCCAGAGTCATCATGTATAATTGTGTTTCATCGCCATGAGTTTCTTTACGACAACATACTGCTCCAACACATACGTCATTATAATATACTATATAATTATTTTATAGTTTATATTAATAATAATAATAATAATAGGTTTTTAAAGAAAAATAAAATAAAGCAAGTTTTTTTTTTTTTTTTACCTAGTTTTGCAAGTTCACCAGCTTCAATGACGTCTTTATAAAACTTGTCACCATAATTAACAGGAAAAATAACTTGATTTAATTTACGTAATTGACCAACATTATTACATGTAACATCACCAAGAGCAATACGTTCAGAAGTCATAATGGAAGGTGACATGACCTTAAAAGAATAACGTGCGATTTGGACAAGTTCTTGAAGAAGAGAAGGTTTTTTCTTAGTGCGTAATTTCTCCACCTGATTATTCAATATTCTGTCTGAAAACATAAAAAAAAAATATTTGTTTCCAGCCCAAATAAGAAAAAACCTAATTTTTTGGTTTACCGAACCAGGAACCATTGTTTCATTGAATCATGAATATTAAGTGAAGTGTATATAATGTTCACCGTATTCTACTTTATTGTCATAATTATCGTATAAAGATATAATTTAAAAATTATAGTAAATATAATATCACAGAAGAACTTGGGGTGCAATAATAATATAGCCTTACTTTTCGTGCATTAAAAAATGACATCCTTACGCATGTAATTACATAAAATATAAAAGAAAACTTATTGTCAATGTAAAGCAATACATACATATTAATAATTAGTGAGTTTCTCAAACATAGTAATAGGAATAGAATGAAAGCACTATTAAACATCTTATACAAAGCTTTGATGATGCTGACTAAATGGGTATCCATATATCTTTAAGGAAGGGATATTCCTACTATTTGGTTAAAAATATAATGTATATGATATATCAAGGCATTATTTTATCAATTATTCTTTTTCCAATATGTAAAGTTTACATCTATCATATGCAACACAGTGATGTTTTACACGAAGAGAATGACGTTATGTATACAACCCAAGATATCATCACTTTAGTATTCTCCCACAATAGTTGTTAAAATACAGTGATCAAGTTACATATACTCAGGTGGTACCCATAGACATTGTCATCGTCATACATTAAAAATATATACAATTATAATCCATCCATTTGGTTTGTACAGTAAAAAGTTTATTTTGAAAGAAAGAAATAAATAAGAAAAAAAAGCCAATGTATCAGTAAGTTGTATGAATTTCAAACAACCCGACAGGAAGCACGACGAGAACGTTCATTGGCAAAGCTTCCCAAAAAAAATATTTATTCCCTCAGAAGCACGTGTATGTTGATCCCAAATGACGCGTTATCAAATAGGAACGGATGAGAATGGATCTTGCCAAACATTATTCTTGCCACGCCATCTTGCCAAATGTTATCCTTGTTACCAATCTTTACCCGTCATCAATTGCCCGCCGACAATTTCAGACTTGCATCCTGCAACACCACGCACTTGTATTACCCTCCTCGAGAATACATGTATAGTCTCCTTTAGGTCATACTATACTGGTTTATAATAAATCCCCAAATGTTCGATTCACATCCCTCATCAACATTATATAGAGCGCAAGATCCAGCTTGTTAACATACTTCTGGTTTTGCTTGTACCTTGGTTTCAACAACTATCATTGATTTTGACACTATTGCTTGATATTGATTTGACCAGACCCATATCAATTGGTACGCTTGGACAGAATCGAACGAAATTTGCAAGAGGTACAAAATGGGTTCACCGGGTTGCTTAAGGATTACTTTCATTCAGGCCAATTGTGACAACCCTTCAACTTGAATCCAAAAGCCGAGTCACCGTCATCCAGTTGATAATTTGAACCACACCAAAAACAAAGGTCCATGTCACTGATGGAATCATCCACCCGTTGGAATAAGTAGGTACCTTGTTAAAAAGGAAAATATGACAAGTATTACTGCCACTGGATGAAACTTTGCCTTGGACTAACGTTTCGCCTACCCAGTTAAAATGGGCGTATCCGTAAGGCAGTAGCGAACCGAGAGCATGTGAATTATCAACTATGGTTGGGATGATTTGACAATGCTGTCACTGCTGAGCAAATGCCTGGTAACAAATAGTAGAGCCCGAGTCTTGTTTGTCTTTCACAAAATCAAAAGCGTGTACTGCTAGCAACCAGCACAACAAACTCCTTCTTTTGTAAAATATGGAGAAAAAAAACGATCGGTATTTGCAGCAACGGGTGTTCAACCATGACAGCCGTTCAAACTGAAGGATTGTAGCCAACTTGAAAAGTTGCTGAAGTAAGATTGTTGCAGCATCTACTTCATTCTTAACAATGCACAACAGCACGGAATGCCACGAAAGAACATTCTCCAATAAAAAGACTCACCAATAAAGTAACTGAATCCCTTTCACATGCATACTTGGATTTTACCCTTTCCATTGAAGCTTGTATACCATAATCAGCTCAATTTTCCTTCCTTGTTATTCCCATGAAAAGAGAAAAACAAGGTGTACCAATGGAAAACGTCAATAATCCGAACATGTCAAGCTTACGAAAAGAGTTGAATCAAATTTGTCAAGGAACAAGAGACACGTCCAAGAACAATAGTTTCAAAAGAACCGTTTGGGTAATGAAAGTTATATTATCATTCGAACCAAGCAGCATTCGTAAAATAATACAAACACAATCATAAGTTGGAAAAAGTTCCAAACCTCTTTTTTTTTTGCCAAAACCCATAAAGCGACTAACCACAAGTCAAAGAAAAAAAAAGGCTGCTGTTTTTTTTTTCTCAAAAGTTAAGGAAAAGAGGCGGCAATTATGAAATTACCTAAAGCTTTTTCCTGGTTCTTTACCAAAGATTAACCATAAGATTAAGACTACATGCTAGTTTCTTTTCTTGTCAGGAAAAAAAAACGACGCGCATAATGTGGTAAGGTGGATTCCAGAACGATGGAAAGAAGTAAAGAGACTTTTCATTTTTTCGCTCGACTGCGCATATTTTCTAGAAATTCACCTACCGCCAGTTATCTATACAGCCAAATTTGGCGCCACTGCCCGACACAAAGACCATGACAAACTATTTTGCCTTTATAACATCTATCAATTCTTCCTTTATTGCTACATAACGTAACATTAATGATATTTTAGAAATATCATTTTCTTGTAGGTATAATGTATTCACAGAAAGACAACGACACTGTAATTTCAGTGTGGATGGAATTGTGGATGAAAGTGCTCAAAACTGATTTTTTTTTCGGTACAAATGTTAACTTGAATTAATAAATACATAGTCTATATGTATTCTTAGTTTACTTTCTTACAATTGAATACGATCAAAACAATTACAGGTGGATAAATTAGTTAATAAGAACCAGTAAAATAGCTTACTTATACAGTAGTAATTGAATAAATACAAGTTTGGTAGCTAAATATTTTCCAACAAACAAAAATCAAAACCATATTATCAATCCATTTTTAATTCTATTCGTTCCAAACAACTGACGGCTTGTAGCTTAACTTGATTTTTTATATCATATTGTGCGTACGTGTCCATTTACAATCGATTCATACTACTTACTTTCTTATTTATGAATGCTCCATTTTATTCTCGTTTTTTCACTTTTCTCTCTCCTTTGCTTTTAATTATAATCAGGTATCTGCATACGTAGGGGCTTTTTAAATATCAAAAGGTAATATAAAGCAATACGTAGCTACACGTCACCATTATCTAGTGTTGGTGGACTGTATATCATTTTTCAGTCACTCACTAATATCATCACATATCCTCAGTGCTTACGTAGAATAATTAACATACTACGATTCAATTGTACCAGATTTCCGTGTTAATTTATAGAGTTAAACAAAAATGTTGCTGTGCTTGTGTAAGATTACTTTTTATTTGTAGTGATAAAGATAAGAAGCTGGCATGTAAATAATGGAAATTGGTGACACATCAAATTGAAAACGAAATTATGCGCCAACCAATGATCGACCCAATAAGAGCCTCGATTACAAGCCGTTATAAATTTCAGTTTGCTATACAATCACAGAATACAATATCAACTAGGATGACTATCCCAACATAGTTTGTTGCTATGAAACCACATCCGATAATTCTAAATCATTTTATCTAAACTATATTTTACCCAACCAGCGTTCTTTTTGATTAAACAAAAAAATCGATGGTTTATGTAGAACGATCAATAGCATTCTCGCCTGTTTGAGTTTCATTATCACATGGTAATATTCTTCTCTACACTTTACAAACAACATTAATAGTTGGCAGCTATGTTTGTTTCAACATTACTCTGACTTCCCCCCCCCCCTCTTTTTTTAAAAAAAAATGGGTTATTCAATTTTTATTGGATTCTAAAAAAAAATTACAAATAACATTGCTTTGTTGCACTGAATGATATAAAAATCATGCTTATCAAAATATAGCGCACAGTCTTTTTATTTTCTCTTTTTTTATGTTAATAAACAACATGTCGGAGCATACCAATTTAACTTCAATTCTTTCTCCAAATAAACTCAGGACAGCGTCTCTCAATACAACGGTACAAAACCTCGATATATCCATTAGCAATAATATTCATAACGAAACGATAAGCTATGTGAAATCGGCTATCACCCTATTATTTCTACAACAGCCTATGGATCGCTTCGACGCCCTTGTGTATCCCTACTCTATCCAAGGCTACCCAGAATTAACTATAGCAGATGCTAGCCAAACGATTAAGAATCCATCAATGTCGGCAGAAGCATACCTTTCTAAAGTGAACGGATTTACAACGTATAGAAAACAAGTGCAAGCCATTGACGTATATATCAAAAGTTTTCAAAACACGGCACCAGTAAAAAAGAACCAAATTTCTATACAGAAGATGGAAAATGGACGCGTAGAAGTAGTAACTCCAAACAAAATACAACCCGATCTTATCTCCAAATTACCTATCGACATTGTGAACGATGCGATTATGCCCCATCTCACACCAAATACAAACACTTCGTACTTAGCAGTATCAAAATTGTGCTGCAACGTTTTCCTTTATTATCCGCACATATGGAAAAGTCTCTCGGTTGCTGATGGCAATCAAAATCCTATTCGACTCTTCAATATAATTCCATCTGTGGGTCCTCACAACGATGATATCACAATAGACACAAATTTCCGTGCCGTACATACAGACTGCTTTCAATTTATGATAAATGAACGTCTCACCAAAATTGAATCTTTCAAAATAAAAAAAGGTACTGCTAAATAATCTAATAAGAATACTTCCAAAAAAAAAAAACGCCCAATACCTACGTTGATATGTCATTCATATTTACATCTTTTTTTTAGCATTCAGTATATACGACCAGCAGATACCACACACTCCTATGATAGCTTTTGGCCTTCGGCAAACAAGCCAGACACTTATGACACTAAATCCAGATTTCGGGAACAGTACTATATTTGAACTGGCAGACATATTCTTGTCATGTACAAATCTTATTTGCAGACCACCATTTATTATCGGACACAGATTGGATGTGGTAAACGAAATTTTTTTGATCACGGAACAGCATAATACTCTTATTAACTTTCAAATAAAAGCAGAACTTATTGAATTAATGTTTCAACGATGTCAACAATTACGACGAATAATAATGGGCGCCTGGGATAAAGCAGATTTTAATGTTATCAACAAACATGCACCAAATCTGAAAATATCAACAATTTTATTACCGGAAAGATGCAATGATTGCTATCATGTAAATGGGGCGTGGCAACCATACAACACTATAAATTTCCTATGCAGCCAAAAAAACAATAATAACAGTAATACTTTGACTTCTTCTCAACAACGAAATTCAAATTCATCATTATTAACAGCAACTTTAAGCAACATATATAACTCTGATATCAGCAACAGCAACAACAACAACAATAGTATTATGTTCACTTACGACAATGACAAAGGTAATAGAGCTAAAACTGATCTTTCTGCTGTGGTGCAACAGTGTTTTAAAGAAGATACTAATGATAGCTTTCCAGCAACAACAGAGTTTAAGAGCTCAAAGGTATTTTATCTGAATAATGAAGATGACACATTCCATGAACGAGGTGCACAGATTTCTGATGAACGAGCGAAACTCAGTCCATATGATTTAACAACAAACGAAACAGTAAGCTTTACTTTTAATTGTAGTCTATTACCCTAACCAATTATTCACTACAAAATTTGCTTTTTATATATATATATATATAAACAACATAATGCTTATCTTCAGGTGCCTCAGTTAAATCATCTTATTTTTGCTGATTTGGTACTGAGCACCAAGATGATATTTGTAAAAACAAACCCACACATAGCAACAAACCGGAAAAAGCAACTTGCATATTATAATTGGATTATTGTCGATTTGTGTAGACGTATGGATCTCATTCAAAAGCAAATTGTTCGTCGTCATGGTAGCCGTCGCTTGGACTATGAGATGCGCGGCGTAATTGAAAACTTGTGTAATGATCCATACGTAGCTGGGTAATAACAAAAGCAACAATAATCTACTATAAGTTTTATGGGAATGAAAGGAAATAGAATGTAACAAAAAGTATGCTATTTTTAGTATTAGACCTACTGGCAACCCCGGAACCATAGCAAAAACAAGAGTATATGCTACAATAAGAGAGAATGGAGAATACGTTGATTTTTTTACCCCATTTGTTGAATACAAACGATCGCAAGTGCTCAACATTGTTGAACAGTTTGGTGATGAAATTTGTCTTTTTACTGAATTTATTGATATAAAAGAAATTGGAGATATGGATGAAGAAGGATATCAAGATTTTGTACATGATTTGAATTTGTGCAAAGATAGTTTAAAGTCGCGTATCGAAAATCTACACTTTATTTTTGATAAAAGTAATCCTATTGAACCCTTTAACAAAATGACTCTCCTTAATCCTGACGATAAATCAAAATAAATAAATTAAACAAGTTGTTTGTTGTCCTTGTCTGTTGACCTTGGTTGTTGTTACATGTTTTGTTATTGCAGCTCATTAGCATATACAGATCACATGTTATTATTGAAAAATGTTTTTTTTTTCAAAACCAAAAATAAATAGATAAAAACCTGTTTTTATTTATTTATTAAAAGCCACAGTCCAATGTTTATCTTCTACGTATCAACAAAATAAAACGTTTTTAAGGAACATTGTTACCTTAACATCTTTTTGAGTTGTGTATCATCATGGAAGGAAATAAAAATGAAGGTAGCATCACTATACGTACGGATTATTATGATTGAATGAGTATTATAAAGTGGATTGACATTTTATATAGCTATACTATACATACCTCTTTTTTTATCAACAAACGCATTTATATATTATCTTTTTATTTATGTGACTCTCTTACGTGTAGGCAATTACAGAATGCCAAAATCCGAATCTTTTTCTTGTACTACTGATGGTACTATGAGCAGCTGGGATAAGATGTCAGCCATTGACTATAGCAATCAACAAACTAATAGCTCAGTTATTAGTGATTTATCTTCATCTATTGGTATGTAATAATAACAGCCAAAAGTCATACACAATCACTCCTATTACTATGAAAATTTACTATATTAACATATTAATACATTACGCGGTAGATATTTTGTCATTCAAAAATAACACTGTATCGTCTCCGTGTTCATGTGCAAAAAATAAAAGAATCACGAGCAGTACAGACTCTATACCAGAAAATAATGCTGGTGAGTATAAAACCAGGATAACTACCCTTTTTTTTTAAAGGAACAGTCAATTTAAGAAATCTGATTGTTTGCTAATTATACTTAAATGTTACATGTAGGTATCATGTTTCGATCCAATTTGCATATATACTTGTGTTCTGATCAGGAGTTAAATAAAAGAATGAAAATATTAGATGAAAAAAAGAAAGATATTTTACCAATGCAACTCTCAACTGTAGCGACGGTAAATAATACATAGTAGTATTAATGAGACATATATTTGTACTATTGGACATGATTTATAACAAGAAAAAAAATCATATTCGAATATTACTAACAAAGTGTAAACAACAACAATTATATATCTTATTATAGGCCAAAGAGCTTCAGCATTTGAAAGCAGAAGATCTGACACATAGTGTTATTAAAATATTTGAATTGAAAAATCCACAAATGAATCATGTTAGAAACTCATGTCTATTTTACTACAACTGGATTATTGTTGATCTCTGTCGCCGAATGGAGCTTGTAGAAGAACGATACATCAAAATATTTCAAGAAGGATACGGAGAACAATTGCGAAGGCAAGTAATCATGATGGCAGCGAATGAAGTTAGAACGCAGTAAGTCATCAAATACTAGGCCTTCTATTTTCTTCTTTTTTAAAAAAAACAACGTTGCTAAAAAATAATCGATATTACTGCATCATACTTTTACTTGCTACATTTACATGTATAATAATTAACAAACACTTTCTTTACATGTATATATAATGTATTATAGTATTCCAATGACGCATTCATTTGGAATAACAACTGATAATGAGTTTTTCGATTATTTTGCACCTTTCGTTCCCAAAAAGAGAGAGCAGATTATACGTGTTGTGGATATCTTTGGTGACAAGATTTGTTTATTCACAGAATCCATTGACATGAAGAGCATTGGAGATATGAAAAGTGAAGACTATATTGCATTTTACCATGATCTTGTCCTATGTAAGGACCGCCTGAAAAAAAGGTTAGGAGAGATTACAGAGACATCAAGTTTTACAGGTGATCCATGCCAACCGTATAGCAAGATTGAGCTATTAAACTACAAATGATAATGATAATAAGATTATACAGATATAAAACATTTATTATTGCTGCAACCAACTTTTAACAAGATAAACTTCCTGCATATAAACATTATTGTTACCAACTGACAACTAAGACCGAGGGAGCCTACTGTTTTTGGAAATAGTCAGTTTATCATTTATCAAAATAAACAATCAAACTTTTTTTTTATTATTTCAATGTTCTTTTCTTGTTTACTTTTGGACCATAACATGTCTCGTTTTACAGGTATTGTATAAAAAGTTGAAAATTGAAATTCCATCCTTTCACTTCGCTTTTGCTAAATGTACATGAACTAATTACGTATTGGGTAAAAAGAAGATACTTATTCAGAAAGCTTTAGTTGGTTTAAGATGCCATTTCCAAATAGTTACGACGACAAACTATCCACAGATTTTTCTTCAGAAATGGGTAACTAGAGTTAAGACAATCATACACGAAGTAAAAAAAAACTTAAAGTTCTAATATACGTAATATTAGATAATCTTTCTTTAGCTCAAAATACACAACCGACATTATCATCACCATTACCTCCTTTTGATCCAACAGAAGAAGTTGATGACACCGCTTCTAATAGTAATGGGAAACAAGAAGCAAAAGGTATATGATGTTTAATCAAAAAGAACGAGAACAAAAGTGTTATTAAACAGTTCTTTTTCATTTCTTTATACATCTTAGGATTCAAATCGCAAATGTATATCTCCTTATGTTCCACTGATGAGTTGAAAAAAAGGTTGGAAACAATCCAGACTGAAAAAGTACAAATCGAACCAATACAGTTATCAACCGTGGCAACTGTAAGTCGTTCATGGTGTTTGCTTTTTCTTTTGATAATTAAACGTGAGAATAACCAAATATACTTATAATTACGGAATGTTTTTTTTTTTCACGAAAATATGAGTATAGGCCAAAGAGCTTCGTAAATTGAAAACACGAGATTTGATTAAAAGTATCATTGAAATAATAAGAATAAGAAATCCTCACGTACGAAATATTCGTATAGCGAATCCAGCGTACTGTAATTGGGTCATTGTTGATCTCAGTCGACGTATGAAATTGGTGGATTACAGATTTCAAATAAAATATGGCGAAAACTACGAAAAAGAATTACGCCAACAAGTAATTGGTCCTGCATCTGTAAAAGTTACTTGGTCGTAAGTTTACAACAATAGTATATTATCAGTGGGGGGTGGGCAGATGGGCTTTTATCATGAATTACAAGCAAAGAAACTTTAGTTGATAATTTTTTACTTACAGCATTCGCAAATCGCACTCCTGCTTTGGGCGTATCAAAAAAGATAATGAATATTTTGATTATTTTGCACCCTTTGTTGCCAAGAAAAGAGAACGTATTTTGCGTATTGCAGATATATTGGGAGATGAGATTTGCCTATTTACAGAGTTCATTGCTATGAAGATTATTGGCGATATGAAGAGTGAAACGTATTCTGCATTTTATCATGATCTTTTGCTTTGCAAGAATCTAATAAAAATGAGCCTATCTACTATAACTGATAAGTCATCATTTTGTGGTGACCCTACCACGCCCTACAACAAAGTAGAAATACTTAACCATGAAACCTAACTACCAATAAATGAACATCATTATAACACTTTACACCAATATGTTGGTTTTTATCCACTACTCAATTCTTTCCCATATAGCATTATCTCTTTCTTATCTTCTCCAACATCAACTAGTTAAAAGCTTATTAAATACATAAAATAAAAGATATTATTGGTTGGAGTAGAATTTGGAAATTGATATACAGTAAAAAGAGGTAGAAAGCTCTAACATTATGTCTGAAAAGCACACTGTAGAACATTTCAGTTATTCTTGAGTGAATACTTTTATCTATACTCTTCTCTATTTTAATAAAAATAAACAAAATCAACAGGACGAATTGGATCTTTCGCCCCTCACCCTCACTCAGTCTCAAAAAGATACCTGTTATGTCTTTATTTACCATTTAACCTACGTACTTTCAATCTACCTCGTTTCTACATTGGCTTTGCTTTTATTTTTTTAATTCTACACCTCTTTGTATATATATTTTTTCTTCAACTCCCCATGTACCGCTATATACCTATAGGCGAAATTTAGATCATTCTTTCAATAAATAAGCTTTAACCTTTCTAGATGTCCGGTCCCTTACTTGTTTTCTTTTATAAGATAGATATATTTAGTAAAATAAGAAGAAGGTAAAGTTTATCAATTTGATCTACCGTGTTACACATTCTGAATAGCAATTTCTATACGTAATCAATATTTATTATTTACCAAGTTGATAACAAGAAGATGACTACTTACATTAATACTAAATCATTAAGTTAAGAATTCAACAAAAAATGTGTTGACTATCATGATGTACTTCAATAAAGTAATACAAAAGTTTTGTTTGTTTGGGGTTTTCCTCCCAGAGATTGTTTTCAAGGTCGTCTGACATTTAGTTGTTGTGTAACTAATAAAGACCATTTTATATGTAAATCTGTCAAGTCGGTCAGGACCGTCACTTTTATTATTATTATAGTAAAATGCAAAACATCTTTTTTTATAAGTTATAATAAACACAGAACAATAAGTAACCTCCCCCGTCATCTTAAAAAGCCGAATTCTTATCTTTCTTATATATTTATTGAAACATATTAGAAGATTAACTTAAAAAAGACCCCCATTGCTAGAAAATAATGAATTGTTTATCGATAGTACTACATACATGTACTGGGTTACGTTTATTAGTATGATAATTAACAGCACTTTTTACATGTATATATAGCCCATAACAAAGACTGGTGCATTTTTAATTGCGAGCAATAATAAATTTTTTGATTATTTGCACCTTTCGTACCAAGAAAGAAAAGATTTTACATGTTGTGGATATCTTTGGTGACAAAATTTGTTTCTTTACAGAAACCATTGATATGAAGATGATTGGAGATACGAATAGTAATGACTATGTTGCATTTTATCAAGATCTTGTCTTGTGTAAGGACCGGTTGAAAAAAAGGCTACGAGAGACTACAGAGAAATCAAGGTTCCTGCCAACCATACAGCAAGATTGAGTTATTAAACTGCAACTAATAACTTCTATTTGCTTACAACATAAACCAAGACAAAAGGAGAGTACCTTTTTTGGAAATAGTTAGTTTATCATTTTTTATCAAAATAAACAATCAAACTTTTTTGTTATTATTTCAATCTTTGCTTCTAAAATAGTATGTCTCGTTTTACAGGTGAAATGTTAATCTTTAAGAATTATTCTTGATTGCTTTTGCTAAATGTACATAAATTAATTCTTGAGAGAAAAAAAAAATAGATAATTTTTCAGAAAGTTTCAGTTGGTTTAAAATGCCATGTCAGAATATAAATGACGACAAACTTTCAACGGATTTTTCTTCAGAAATTGGTAACTAGATTGAAAGACTAAAAAAAAAAACAAATAGACGCGTACTCCCCAAAAAAAAATTGAAGTTCTAATATAATAGTAGAGAATCTTTCTTTAGGCCAAAATACACGACAGAGGGCATCATCACCTCTTGTTGATACAACAGAAAAAAATGATGATACCACTTCTAATAGTGATGGAAAACAAGAAGCAAAAGGTACACGATTGTTAAATTAGAAAAGATAAAAGCGATAGTGTGATTAAATAGCTCTTTTTCTTTTTTTATCTTAGAATTCAGAAGTAACGTGTATATCTCCTTATGTTCCAAGGATGAGTTGAATAAAAGAATGAATACCATTCAGTCTGAAAAAGGACAGATACAGCCAATGCAGTTATCAACCGTGGCAACCGTAAGTCGTTCATGGTATTTGCTTGTTTTTCTCTTAACAAATAAATAGAATAGGGTTATAATGTTTCATACAAATATGGGTATAGGCCGAAGAACTTCGTAAGTTGAAAACAGACGATCTCATTAAAAGTTTTGTTGAAGTATTAAGAATAAGAAATCCGCAAGTACGCTATGTTCGTGAAACCAGTCCAGCGTATTATAATTGGGTTCTCGTTGATCTCAGTAGACGTATGAAATTAATCGACCACAGATTTCAAAAAAAATATGGCGAAGACTGTGAAATAGAATTACGTAAACAAGTGATAGATCCTGTAGCTGAAAAAGTTGGTTGGTCGTAAGTTTACAACAATAGTATATTATCAGTGGTGGGCTATTTAAAGTGAAATTACAGGCAAAAAAGCAATAACCGATTTTTTTTTCACTTATACAGTATTCATAAATCATGCTCCTTTGGCCGTACCAAAGATAAAGAATATTTTGATTATTTTACACCCTTTGTTGCCAAGAAAAGGGAACGGATTCTACGTATTGTCGATATATTAGGAGATGAAATTTGTTTATTTACTGAATTTATTGATATGAAGAACATAGGAGATATGAAAAGTGAAGAGTATTTTGCATTTTATCATGATCTTTTGCTTTGCAAGAACCGATTGAAAATGAGCCTATCCGCTTTAGATGAATCCTCAACATTTTGTGGTGACCCTACCATGCCCTACAACAAAGTAGAAGTTCTTAACCATGAAGCTTAAATACCTAAAAATAACCAGCATTATAACACTTCACACCCATATATTTGCTAAGCACTGCTCGATTCTTTCCCATACGATATTATCCCTAACTTATCTCTTCCAACATCAATTATTAATTTTTACATGATAGCGTTTCATTAAAATTAAAATTAAAATTATACTATTAATAGTTGAAGTAAAAGTTGGAAATTAATTTTAGAAAGTTCTAATATTACGTCTGAAAAGCACATTCACACTCATACTGTACGTAGAACGTTTCAGTTACTCTTGAGTAACACTTTCATTTATACTCTTCTCTTATTTGATAAAGATAAACCAAATCCACAGAATGCATTGGATATTCCGCCTCCCACCCTGTGTACCTTTATATATCACTTAGCCTACTTTTATCTCATTCTTTCAGTCTATTTTGTTTCTACATTGGCTTTGCTTTTAATTTTTTTTATTCTACACCAATTTAAATGTTTTCCTGCAGGGTTTTATTTTCAGCTAATACATTTATCCCCCCCGCCTTTAAATATATATTTCTTCTTCAACTTCCCATGTATTGCAAGGAAGCGCCTATATACCTGCAGGAGCAAGTTAGATTAGTCTTTCAGTAAATAAACTTTAACCTGTATAAACGTCCGATCCCATAGCTATTTTCTTCTATAAGATAGATACGTTTGATAAAATAAAAAGAGGGTAAAGTTTATCAGTTTGATCTACTGTATTATTTAACGTGTTACACATTCTGAATAGCAATTTCTATACGTAACTAATATTTATTATTTACCAAGTTGATAACAAGAATTCGACAAAAGATGTATTGACTACGTTAAAAAAGTTTTGTTTGTTTGGGTTTTCCTTCCAAAGAGTTGTATTCAAGGTCGTCTGACATTTAGTTGTTGTGTAACTACTGAATATGTAAAACTATTGCTTTAAAGATCATTTATTATGAGTCGGTCAGGACCGTCATCTTTTTATTATTATTATTACTATGCTAAACAACTTTTTTTTATAAACTTTATTATTCACAAGTTATAATAAATATAGAACAACTTATTATATTAGGAGCAATAAGTAACCACCCCCATCATCTTAAAAAAAGCCGAATTCTTTTCTTTCTTTTCTATTTACCTAAAACATATTAGAAGGTTAACTTTAAAAAAAATAAAACAATAATATATTAATATTAAGATTGCTTGTTATATATAGATTAACTAACAATATAAATTATAAATTATGTTGTTTAGAAGATTCAGGAACAACTGATTCTTTTTCGGTACGTATTGAAAATCATTTGATTATTTACTTTTGGCGGGTTAATAATAACCTGGTTATTGATTTTTGAAACGTCATTCATATTTTAGCTGTCATGATAAATAAAAAAAGTTATTAGCGTGAAACTTTAAATTATTTTTTCTCGTTCTGTGTGTCCGGGCGAATGGATAGGTGCTTTGGGGGTGTGGAGGAGAGGCTAAATAAATATATTTATTTTTCTCACGATACTGAAAGTAGAATACTTTTGAAGAAAAATTTCCTGTGTATTAACTGTTTATGTTAAATGTGTACATGTGTTAAATGTATGTGTGTGAGAATATGTAAGAGAAAAGAAAAACAATAACTTTCTTATGCTTTTCAACAAATGGTGTTGCAGTTTTTTTTAATTGTTATTTAGATAGAATGTGATGGGTATTTCACACGAGAGAAAAAAAAAAGATCTTAACGAAAAGGGCTTTATTGAAATCTTTATGAATATCAAAAAAAAGTTCACAAGTCAATGACACCATCATCAGCTGAAAACGTGGGTGATTGTATATAATTTTATTAGGTATAATAAGGCACATAAATAAAAGCTGATGATAATGATGATGATGATAGCTATTGATTAATTTAATAAATAGACCTAATATGACAATAAATAATGGGGATATATGATGACGATGATGATGATGGCATGAACACTATCTTGAAATTATTTTTGTCGATTTATAACGTATTGTTTTGTAAATAATACGAAATATGTATTTTTTATTATTATTAAACTATTATGTCTGATCGATAACTTGCATATGTAAAATATGTTAATAAGCTTTATGCACATACAAATAGTTGTTGTATAGCAAATCAACAGTGTCAGCTGGTCTCTCATTTTTTACTTTTACTGAAATGATGATCAAATGAGATGGATAAGTCAAAAAAGTTTGAAAACATAAATCAGTCTCAGCAAGAATAGTATGATGCTTATCAGTAGGCGTGGAGGACTGTTGTTACAGTACATTGCATAATTTACGTCACAGACATTATAGAAAATAAGCTCTAAATAAACGAAATCATGAATAACACGAAGGTGTCTGTTTTATCATAGTCATTAAAATATGATTTGGATCGGGTAACCTTTTTATGACAGGATAGAAGTGTACGTACTTTTAATATATTTATTTCTCAAAAAAACGATGATTTACAACCATAGCAACAATATGGAGTGGTGTATTATAGTTACTATGTGCGCTGCACACAGATAATAAAAATCTTGGTTTGGTATTAAACTAAGATAGTTGAAAAAAGACAATACGCCCAGCTTGTTTTCATATTATAAATAATTGTTTAATGCGTACTATTTGATTCTAATAAATGAACTGTCTAACATAGAATTGTTAATTTAGTTCGGCAATCACCATAGTAACGTTTATGTTTTTGGCTGATGTTTTCCTAAAACAGAAATACAATGAACTCCGTCCAGGCCATTCATATTTTTTGTTTTTTTGTTTTTTTGTTTTTTTTTGGCCCTAATTGATACTCTATACAATACAAAACATAATGAACGTTGCTCGAGAAGTTTTGTCAAAAATTACTCCAAAACCATCCGTATTTTCAAAAAGTGGAAATAATTTATATGAAACTTTAAGTGTTCTTCCTGAATTAGGTGTTGGTAGTCGCGTGGTAAATGTTTTCTTTTATTTTTCTCACACATGCATGTCAAAAAAATAACAAAAATCATTTCACCAAAAAAAAAAAAGAATTCGATTCTAAAATACATAATAGTAATTAACCTTCTCTTTTTTTGTAATTAGGCACCTAATAAATTCATTAATAACCCAGCATTGAAAGATAGTTATTATGAAGTTACTAAAGTTCACTTGAAACCTGTATGTAGTAGAAAAATTTTAGTTTAAAAAGTATTATAGTTTGATTATTTACCATACATATAAATCTAGGGATTAAAACATGGTCGTGCATGGGGTGTTCAAGTTGTGAAAGGTAATAAAAAATAAAAAAAACTAAATGTGACACACTTCTAAGTTCTTATCAGTATATAATGAAATTTCTTAATACTAATAATGTATTTATGTAATTTATATATGATTTTAGGACGAACGATGGAAAATGGCAAACCTGTAGAAATTAGAGGAGGATTAAAATACAAGTGGAAATTATATGCATAAAGCTACTTTTGTTTTATATATTTTGGGGGAGAGAGAGAAAGGGGGCTTAAAGAATATAATTATATTATAATATATATATGTATATCGTATGATTTAGAAAGATATTCTTTACGCCTTCACTTTGCATATATACGTATATTTATATCTCATGTATTATTTTATCATTCAAAAGAGAAAAAAAAAAGTAATCTAAATCATCAATCTTGTTAATATACCTGCATAGTTTATTATTATTATTTATATGATGTTATATATATATATATTTATATATATTTATATTTTGTTCTGTTTTTTGTGCTAAATCTATTCATTCAAAATGGCTCAGCGATTTTGTTATTTCTGTATTGAAAAAAAGCAAATATATATATATATTCGAAAACTAACCAATTTGTCATTAAAAGAAGAAAAGAGTGGAAATGGTATAACGTTTCACAATAAGTTTTGATTAGATATTTGAATGAGACCACCTGACAGTGGACAAGAAGGGATTTGATAACTTGTACCTATCATGATTTTTTTTTTAAAAAAAAAAGTTGCTCACCTTTCCTTCTATAACAAAATGGCTCAGCAAAAATATCGCAATAATATATATATATATATATATTATTACGAATAATATCGGGTCTATATTAACCCTTTTCTTATTATTTTGCTCGTGTTTATATAGAAACGGGATATATTGAGCAACTAATAATTGTATATTTGTAAAAAAAAAACCATGCATACATTATCATTGTTTTGCGGGAAAATGTTTTTTTTTGTGGCACCTTGATAACGTGCACCATTTTTTTTTTTTTTGCTCCACGCAGGTCATGATAACCCACATGGCACACAAAGTTTTTATCAGAAAAAGAAGCGTGATACCATCACACACACACGCCCACGCACACACACACAAATATACATATATACATATATGCATTTTTTTTTTAATTTTTTTTATGGGTGAGAAAGAAAAAATTAAAAAACGAGTCATTTGTTTTTACTGTAAAAAAAAAAAGTAAATAAAAGAAAAGAATCGTATTGGTTAAATTAGTTATTATATATTTTCACTCTAATTTGATAGATAGATAGATAGATAGATAGACAGACAGACAGATAGATAAATAAAATAGATGGAATTGGGATTTGATATAATCATATATTATTTAAAATTTTTTGTTTGTTGTTTTTGTTGTGCATATGTTTGCAGTGTATGTGTGTATGTATGGGGGGGGGGAGATTGTCTAAATGAAGAGAGGGAGAGAGGGAGAGAAAGTTTAAAATATACAATATACATAATAATAATAATAATAATAAAAAAAGAATAAAAACACAAAAAATAATAGAAGAAAAAAGAACTATTGTACAAAAAAAAAAGAGAAATAGGATTCAAAGAGTGATACTCTGTTTGTGTATCTTTTTTGGAATGGAGGATAGAAAAAAAATTGGGATGTGTGTTTTTTTTTTGTTTTAAAAAAAAGAAGGGGGGGGAATAATATAATATAATATATATGTATCTATTTTTTCTGTTGATGATGTTTGGGTCGACAATGGTAATGGCACCAGCCATTATCTAATTCACCATCATTACACATTTCCATGGATTTCATCCATGGTGTATCAAGAGCTTGAGCAATAGTAAATCGAGTTTTTGGATTAGGATCAAGCATACCAGCCAAGCATTCGATTTCAGGTGCACTGATATCTTTCCAAATGCTACATTTTTCACCAGCGGCGCGTTGTTGACAATATAAACCATATTCTTCATCACCACCATCTTTAGCATTTGCTGCTACATCAGCAGGAGAACCCGGTTTTGCACCTTCAACAGGACTTGCCCGATAAAAGGATGCACGGAAAGGTAACATTTGAGTACGCATACAATAATAAGTCACAGCAGCACTCCAGATATCAAAGGCACGACCATCATAGCCATCTTGTTCATTCTTAAGCTGCCACAATTCAGGTGACCAGAAAGGTTCTGAACCACACCATTTGTAAGAAAGACGAGCTTCCGAATCGAAGCAACCTTGTACAACATCTGCTGTACCAAAGTCGGCAATCTTTAAGGTTCCACCTTGAGATAAAACCAAGTTCTCAGGCTTAATATCACGGTGTGCAATACCGAGTTGATGAATATGTTGTAAGCCTAATAAAAGTTGTTTAAATAAACAACCTTGTTCATTGAGTGACATAGTAGGTCGTTCTTGTAATAAATTGAATAAATCGCCACCAGTACACTAATAGTAAAGAAAAGACAATCAGTTAAATCATTCATATTATTATTATTTTTCACACGATCTTAAATCATAATTTTAAAGTTACTTACATATTCCATCACTGCACACCAACGATCGCGTTCATCTTTTACAAGATCCAAAGTATCAATCACATTGGTATGACCAGAAACAGTTTTGCTAATAGAAAACTCATTCTGCATGCGTTTATTATAATCATGTTCCGATTCACTCTTATCACGTTTCTTAAATTCTTTTACAGCAAGGATATGATTATTGGCGCGAACTAATCGGATCACCGCTGTAGCACCGCTAGCGACGTTCTTTTTGGAAGTGGCGCCCATGCCTTTGCAATTTGTTTCTGGCTTTACATAAGGACCATATTTTTCTGCCAATCGGGCATATTTCTTTTTATCAGATGTAGATGAAGAGGGTGATCCAGGTGAACCACTACCACCTATATGGTGTTTCCATGACATTGATAATTTATTTTTCCAACTGGCTGCACTACCGTAACTACGTAAACTACTCGATGTACTACTACGTCGAGTTTTAGTGGATGCTTGGCTTCCTCGTCGTTTATCATCTTCATTTTTTATAGAATCATCCTGATGGTGCTGCTGATGATTACCCATAGGTGTCATGCGTAAACCGGCTCGGATATGACCACCGGCATGGTTTAACATGTTCTGAAATCGACCACTATGTGACTTTTTTGTCGACTCATGTGTTATAGGTGGCTCTTGCTGATGATGGTGTTGTTGATATTGTTTCGGTGGAGATGAAGGTGGTACTTGATTACTGGTTGTTGAAACAGAAGAACAACTACTACTTCTAGTATCACCTGTTGAAATCGATGAAGATAATCCTGGTGAACGACTATCATCATGTTGTAAAGGATCAATAGCTTCGGGTGAATTGGAACGAGGAATCATTAACCAATTCCCATCATCAAGTTGATACTTTGGTGAGATAATCGACATATTCAATACATATACAAATAGATGGAGAATAGGGTATAGATAGTAATATTATTATAATTAATATTTTTTTTTATGTGTATAAAAATAAAGAAAGTAATATATATATATAAAAAAAGGGGAAAGAAATAAAAGAAAAAAAGAAAGAAAGGGTTGCTATTTAAATAACAATTTGGGTAAAAGTTAAATGTGGCGAATGTGTTATATATATGTTAAGTAATTTGGGATATTATTTGTTGTATAACAAAATCTATGCGTATTTTAACGCTAGAGCGAGAAAGAAAATTTTCGAAGCAAAAGGGGGGGTGGTGATGATTAGGGAAAAAAGAGGAAAAAAGAAAGTGGCAACACAAAATGGGTTTTTTCGGTTTGTGAGCAAAAAGTGTTTGGTGGGGTCTCTCTGAGTTTCGAAAGTTTTTTTTTTTACTTTTTGCCATGCGGGGATTCTTTTGGGGGGTGGTGGTGGAAAAGGAACAGGGGAGAGACACACAAAAAGGTGAGGGATTTTTTTTTGTTGAGTTCATTTGCTTTTGCCCGAATGACGTTCATCACGCTGGACACAAGGGTTATAATTAGTTCCAGCTTATTACACCTTTTCTTTTCTTTTTGAATCCAACCATAAAAGGATAATGACCGGGGAAGAAATGGAACCTGAAGTTCAAAGAAAAGTTTTTTTCCTTTTCTATCCAAAAAAGGGACGAAACTGGTGGTTGAAGGTCTTTGTTCTTCCTTTCTTTTCCCTTTTCCCTTGAATAATAATAATAAACAATTTTATAAAGAATTATGGGTTTCATATTCTTTAGGTATTGTTTGCCTTGTTATATTAGTTTTTTGTTCTATTTGAATCTTTTAGCTCCACGTGATCATTTTGTATGAATACGATTTTTGGAAAAGTAGTAAACTATTGTTTAATAAGTACATGATAAAAAATTAACCATATTTACAATAGCTTAACTAAAAAATAACCAATCAAATAACATTGTTTGATTTGTTTTTCTTTTTGTTATTTAATGTATGATCATTATCCCATCATTAAATCATCTAAGCTTTATCCATGACTTTTATGCCTTTTAAACACAAATCATTAAACCCCCGATTCCCTTTCATAATCAAAAAAGGAGGTTTTATTCAATGGATAATAATCAAGCATAAAAGAATATAAATTGATTGGCTCTAAAGTCTTTTTCTTGTACGGGGTTTTTTTGGGGGGGAGGGTGAGTTGTTGATATAAATGTAAATGAATGAGAAGAGAAGAAGGGACTAAATGATGGTAATTATTTACTAAATAAAAAATAAAAATGTATTAGAACAACTTCATGAAAGTTTCATCATTACTATGCATGCATGTAATAAGCTAGCTATCCCCAGTTTTTTTTTTTTTCACCGAGAAATTGTTTTAAAAAGAAAAATGCATATAATTCGATTAATTAGGTAGCTATTCTATTTCTTATGTGTAGAATATGATATAAACTCATGACAGTAACATTGACACAAATTCATTTTAAGAAGTAAATCAAGAAGTTAAATAATAAAACATATTTAATTATATGGTAACTCTTTACCACATGTTAAAATACATTTTTCTCATTTACATCATATTATATAAGAAAAAAAAAAGACGGTTACCCCGGAAGTAAATCCTCCAAGTTGTCGAATCATCAATCTAAACTTGATAAGGAACTTTTGTAACTTAAACACCTAAACGCGCGCCCTCTACTAGGTGTAAGTAGTAACCTTCACCACCCACTTCTTAAGAAGAGGATCTCATTATTTTCTTGCAGCAAATATAAAAAGGATATAAAAGAATAAAAGGGGGAAATAAATAGAAAGTATGTTATTAAATTATTTATTACTCTATGAAATTATTATTATTATTATTATTCTCTACTTTTATTCATGAATTACGTTATTATGGTGTAAAAATGCGTGAGCTTTCTTTTTCTTTTTTTACTTATTTTTTCGCACCCTAGTTACACCAAATGATTTTGTGCGAACAGATTCTTTTTTTTTTTTATAATATTCAAGAACAGCAAAACATAGACGTTTTTAAAAGTGTTGTATATAAAGATCGCCCAAAGTAATTCCTTGTTTTTTTTCGTATTATATATTTATTTTCAGGGCCTTTGTTATTTTTTGTTAAAGATAGACAAAGAGTTTTTTTTAATCTTGGGGGAGGAAGGAAGGAACGGAACAAAGGGAGTTGAAAAAATAAGATGGAAATCTTGGGTTTCTACAGATGCAATTCGATGTGTTATTGTTATATAATAATAAAGAAAGGGGATAGTAACCTGTTAATGTACGAAATAAAACAAAAACATATACAAAGTATGCATAATAATATATATATATTCTTGATTTTTGTTTAATTGTTCTTTATAAGAAATAATTCGTAATGTATTTGATAGGTTTACAATGTGATTCAATAGAATTCTGGTTGTTGTTGGAAAGACAACATAATGTAATGGTAGTACAAATCAAAGTTTTTTCAAGTTAATCCCAAATTATATCGACAAAATGTATTCAGAAGAAAATAAGAATGTTTTTGTTTATTATTATAGAAAACTTCATCGGTTTGTACCGGGTTCTTGTCATCTTTTTATTTTAGAATGATTGAATGCATAACTGTAAGTTAACTATTAATAATAAATAAATAGTTATTTTTACTTCTAGAAACTAATCTGATCTATTTGGGGTTTATGTTTGCTTATGTATTTACAGTTGGGCTCAGAGCACTCAAATATTTTTGTTTCCTCGACCCCCCCCCAATTTTAACATTTACATAACTTATACATATAAATATGAAAAGTTGTTGTTTATATGTAACGGATTTACTATTATTCTAGTGTATATTGAAACAATGTGAATATCTTTATTATTTAAAATTAAGATTTATTATTATTAAATTCTTTGTGTGCTGCACCGGGTGTTGAAAGAAGAAGAAAATAATTATAACAAACAAATAAAAAAAAAGTTCTCTTTTAAGTTATTACCGTTCCAGTTGATTCTCACTCTTTGGATCGTCGTTGCATAATAAACAATAGTAGTTTAAAGTTAAATATAAAAAATTGTCATTACTATGTTTTATTACATACTTAATAATTGGTGAAATAGATTATTTTGAATATTATCCCATTATTTATTGACCTGTTCAAATTGTCATGTCATAAGCGTGTTTTGCCAAGAATGCCTACTAAAATGTATTTTAATCTTGAAAATGCTTTTTCTTCAAACATATCAATTGGGTATAATTTGAATATTTTTATGATAATCTGTCTTGGCATAATATGTTATCCATTTTAGAATTCCCGAAGTTTTCCTTTCCTCTCCTGACATTTCCCAAAGAAAGTGAACAAATTGTGGAGCTTCATATTTCTTTTTTTATCCATTTAAATTCTCTTTTTTTCTTTAAGAATCTCTTCATGAATCAAATATATTATCATAATATGACGTTGTGAAATAAAATAGATTATTCGGGAATTAAAGGGTCAGGGTTTCAAAAAAGAAAAAAAAATAGCGGATGTTAAATCATTTCCTTAAAAGATCTAATGTCCCTGGTCGTTTTGTCATTTGCATAATTGTTTTTCCTTGGCAAGGGGGGGCTGTGGAAGTGAATTGACTTATCCGCAAGAATGCGTTTTACTTTATTATATCTTTTTTCCGTTGTATTATCTTAACTCCCAATAAAGAAAGCAACTTTCTTTTTTTTTATGCATTCTACTTTTCTTTTTTCTGTCATGTCGATCACCCCCCTCCGCCCCCCTTTTGTACATCCCTAAAAAAACAACTTTTTTTTTTCTTCGTTTAAACGCTAAGCCGTTTCATAGGAACAGAAAAAAAAATTGTACTTTACACCTTTCACCTTTTTTTTTGTTTTGATTAAATAATTAAAATAGTCACTTTTCACATAATTATAAAATGACAAGATGATAAACCCTATCATTCATCTTCATAATAAAAAATTATATCAATAAAGTCATCTAGGTATGTTTGATAGCAACTTGTTAAAAAAAAGTTAGTTTTAATAAAATGGAAATCCAGTGCTTGCCAAGACTTTAATACATTCAAAAAAAAAGTTTATAACATTGTACATCCAAAGGAGTGTCGTGTCATTTCCTTTGTAAAACAAAAAATTCTTTAACTGGAGGAAAGACCAATAATATATTTGGTTACATATATAAGTTATGCCAAGAGCTTGAATGCTAAAGTTTTGTCATAAACCTTGCACAAGTTATGAGAGCACATAAAATATATCTTATTGTCTTCATTCCATAAGTAATAATAATAACATTACAAGATATCCATATGCTATAGAATGATAATTAGAATAGATCAACTTGGGTTATCATTGCACTCGTTCGATATAATTTTCTTTGAATGTACACTATGTAACTGAAATATGAATAAGCTACCAAAATTAGTCTTTTCTCACAACTGTCAGCACCACATAGGTTTTATACATGTAGCAAATTTGTTCTATACTGTTACAAGAATTGAATGTATCACATCATGTATTTTTTTCCCCTTTCTCTCTTTTGAATTGGTTCAATTGATGTCAAGAAGAATAGGCGTATATAACAATATTAAATCTCACTATCCTTCCATACATAAGGATAATCAATATTATCATATGTAAAAAACATAATCACATATTATATTGCAGAACACTACTGTTTTGTTGACCTCTAAACGATTTCCATAGTATCATACATATCCATTATTTAATCGTTTTTATCTCATTGACAACCATCCCTCTCGTCCATGGAGAAAGTATGCTTATCCTCCTTAATTCGATTTGCAATAGGAATCCCTACCAAAATTCGTATAACATACAGTCAGCACCCATAAATATCGAATACAGACAATCCACTCTAAAGTGTCCTTTTAACTTTTTGCTCTCTTATCTCCCTTTTCCTTCCCAGTGTCAACATAGATCTAATAGTAGAATTATTAAAAAATACATATTTATGTTTGTAAATAGCTGATATATATATTATGTTATAAAACAAATATCGAGAACCCAATATATATGTATATTATATTTATAACTTGGAATCAGGTACACCAGCGAGTACACTTTGAGGGTAAGCAGGACTTGATGTTTGTAAGTAATGTCCACCATCTACTACAATAGTTTGTCCAGTAATATAGGAAGCACCTTGGGAGAACAAAAATACAGTAGCTTGAGCAATATCTTGAACTTCACCCACACGCTATATATATATATGAATATATGATTATCACTTAGTAAATGGATCAAAAAGAAAAGTCAGTCATATATAATATATAATTTACCTGGATTGGGATTTGTTCAGGATCCAACATATCACCGGCCAAACGACTTAAACCTTCAGTTGAAGCAATTGGACCAGGCGCAATACCTAAAAAAAGGGAGAGAGAGTAAAATAAGCAATTTACTCGTTTAAAACTAAAATTATGTAGTAAACCAAATTAATGGTTCTGTTAGAGTGACATACCGTTTACACCTATAATAAATAATAAATAATCATATAAGTATCATTTCCAATAAAGAAATTCTTCCCCCTTCCCCTTTTGTTTATTATATAACACTTACGAACACCAGAAGGACCCAATTCAACAGCCCAATGCTTGGTCAAAGCCTATTTTATTTTATTTATTTATTTTTAAAAAAAAAGAAACCATTCGATCAATATCAGTTTAATTTTCACACTCACGTAACTACATCCACTTTTTTTTTTCATATGATCGATATATAAACTTACATCAATACCAGCTTTAGCAGCGCCAGCATGTTGTTGGAAAATAGTACCAGTATAATGAAGAGTAGCAGAAACATTGATAATAGCACCATTGGATGCACGTAAATGTTGTAAAGCAGCTTTGGTTAAATTATAACTGCCTAACAAATCAATTTCGATAACAGTTCGGAAAGCATTATAGGAAAGACTGTCAAAAGGTGCCAAAAAGTTGCCAGCTGCTCCATTAATTAAAAAGTCGATATGACCATATTTTTCAACAGCCTTTGCAACTGCATTTTCAAGATCTTCGGGTTTACGTACATCAGCTTGAATAGGGCTATCATATTTAAATAATAATGATAAGAATCAAATAAACTTAAAGTGGTTATATGTGTTTGCGATGCCCATTGGAATGATATAAAAAAAAGCCATACTTACAAAACTTCACCGTTGGTAGCTTTGCTCATTTCTTCAGCTGCTTTTTGAAGTTTTTCAAAACTAATTCAGTTCAATTAAATAATAAGTTTTTTTTTTTTTCAATAATCTCGGATTCATGTAGACATTTATTGAATTAGCTTTTTTTTTTAAAAAAAAAAGAGATAAAAAGAAAAGTAACTTACTTTCTACTAATGATGACAGCTTTAGCACCATGTCTTACCATGGCTTCAGTCATTCCACGACAAATACCACTACCACCTCCTGAACAAAGCAAGACTTTGCCATTAAAAATATCTGTTTTAAAAATTTGTGTGGTATCAACAGAAGCCATAGTTAAAAAAATAAATAAATAAAAAGTTGAAAGAAGAAAAAGAAGAAAGAGAAAAGAAGAAAAGGGAAAATGAGCAATGTGCTTTAACACGCATTGCATTTGTGTCAGCATTTTTACCTAATATAGTCCTCATAGTTTAAACCATAATCATCCACACATATGATTTTCTTTTTTCAAAATATCAATCAATAGTTTATATTTTAGCATTAATAGTATCAATATTATAATTACTATTATTATCTATAGCTAAAAAGATACCTTTTTTTATTCATTTATTGTTTTATTCTTGTGTAAAGTCGATTCATTTATTATTTTTCTGTTTTGTTTTTGACGCACTCATTGGTATATGTATCAAAAAATGCATGTGAAAATTTCTTTTGTGTGGGGTCAATGGAATCATTGTGGAGTATGAATTAATTATGTCAAGAATCAAATTTTCAAAGACATTACTGATGTTAGATATAACTTTTTTGAAAACCTTTGAGAAAAATAGATCAAATTCCGTAGTCTCATTGTAATAATTGAATATATATAGGCCATCATCGAGTCTTGATTTACGTATCAATAGAAGATCGTTCTTTCTCATTATGCTTATCTTCTTCACCAATGTATGTTTCGATTGCTTTTTGACCTATTGCAATAGCGGGCTCAAAAAAAAAGAAAGCCCTGTTGGTTCCATAATAACATATCATGTTCTGTCATTGTTCTCATTCTACTCCTATCTTTCTATTTTATACTCGTATTTATCTCAATTATAACCAAAGTTAAATAAAAAAAAACGGTTTCAAAATTGAATAGAAACCGATTGTTCAAGCGGACACACATTGCTGTTTAATAAGGCCAAAAATACGTCCGTGGCGTTACTTTATTATTTTTGAATTCAAAAGGACAAGAAACTTAAGAGGTTTGTGTTTTTTAGACAAGAAAAAAAAATATTAACCATCCCAAGCGGTGCACATACAGCCACGACACGGTGGAGCAAAAAACAATTAAGGAGTCGAGATACATTAAGAATAAATTACAAATTTTTCCAGATTATTTGCTACGAGTTTTACGCGTCAAAGTATTTGAGCTCTACTTAAATACATTCATAATAGCTCGATCAAAGTGTTTGATCGAACGTGAAGTTAAGTATATAAGTCTGATCAACACTATTACTCTTGATTATATTATTATTGCCGCCACCATAGCTGTTTGAAGAGACAAATTGCGTGATTGCGTCAAAGAATAGCGGAAGGTGTCAAACGAGTAATCAAGGGTTACTGTGTTGAGTGGGATATTATGCAAAGTCGTTTTTTGATCCTTGCCTCGAAAACGAATTTCGTAACACAAGTTGTATGTACAATTTTTTTTTTTGTTTCATAAGAAACGTTTTAAATAAAATTAACAATTCGCATATTTATATATTCAGGAACGTCAAAACATAAAAGCGATGTCATTAATGCAAAAGGTTCAATATGGAAACACAAAAATTTCGCTTTTACGTACTTTGATGGCACTGAAAATAAAAGAGTAAAGAAGATATATAGTTGACAATACAAAAAAAGGTGAACAAGGCAGCTAGAACAACAGAAAATTGACTTCCTAAAACTTTTTTTAAAGCTCGAAGTTCCATGGTTAAGAGCAACTCATTGTTCTAGCAAGAAAAAAAATTCCTTTTTTTTGCCGAAGGTATTATTTATAAAGAAAACTTGGCTCAAAAAGTCATTTTCATTGGAACCACAAAAAGTTTGTTACCACATACGCAGGGTCAGAGGTAACACGTCCAAATTGTTTTCATTTGACCAAGAGATAGCTTGTTACTTCGTGAAGTTACAGTGTATTAAAAGCTTTACGATAGAGTACATAGTGTACGTATATCTTTTGTAGTTTATCATATAATTAACAGGAATGTTAAAATGTATACGTTTTTTTGTGTAATATTGAAGAATAATTCGAATGAAAAGAATGAGTCTAATGCAAGGTATAATTATGTATTTCACAGGTGACGCACAGCATAGTTACAATTTTATTTTAGCAGTATACGTAGAAGTAAATCGACAGAAAATTATTAGTTATACAATAATATGGTATGTAATAGGTCTTATTATCAAAAAAAAAAAAAGAGAAAACGACTGACGTGGTCATGGAATCATATGCAATCATATGCAATCAAATGAATACTATTTGTTTTTTTAATTGCTGTGAACTTACATATGATCGTAAGCGTCATATCATATATATATATACTTACGTTTTCTTCCCATTTTTTTTTATTATTTTCTTCATCTCATATATATTTCCGGAATTTACTACGTACATTTTTTATTATTATCTTAAATCGTGTTGAGCAATAATATAACCAAAACACCTACTTTTCCAATCATTGATCTCTTTGATTTGAAAAATGGATCCGAAATATTTGCTGAGCAAGTATTAGAAGCATGTAAAGATGTTGGGTTTTTCGGTATTATCAATCATCCTGGTTCTACTTCAGCTTAATTTGATCAAGTATTTGAAATACGTAGTAAGCAAAAAAAATACTATTTACTTACGTATCAATTAGATAATTCTTAATCCTAAAGATAATCATGTATAGTCAAATAGTATCTTTTTCACAATATAGTATAACTGGGTCTTTATATGAATTATAAAATAAACATAGGGCAAACAATTGTTTGAAAAAAAGGCGCCTTATTAATGGTAGGACTGAAATGAAAAGTTGCGGTGGATATATTAGTCTTACACTTCATAAATGCGAACGTATTACATACTTTTTTTTTCTTCTTACTATGTAAGTTTACATATTATAAGCTGGATAACTGGGGGGAATATATATAAGTAATAATATAGGTTGAATGGGAAAGAAATTGTTTATAATTCCATAAAGTCAGAGTAAGTAAAAAAGCTAAATATATTCTGTCTGTTTGTAGTTGTGGAACAGCGAAACAAAACTTGTGATGTCGATTTAAAGACCATATAAATATTATCTTTATTATGAAATTTTAAATATATTTACAGTCAACCCCCGCTTTTGCACCATTGGTTTTTGGAAATGTTAAAAATACTTAATAGAATCGCAACTTACAACTTGCATCAAGGTTTTTGGGCGAGTTGCGCTAATCGGGAGTAAACCATACTATAAATTAATTATTGTGTATATTATTCTTATGAATCTTTATCCAAATATGGAAATACCCTAAATGCTTGCAAAGAATATATCAAGTTTCGTTTGTTGTAAGTCTTCGATTCTGCAACAAAAAATTAGGAAATCTCAGGTGTGCAAAAACCGGGGGTTGACTATAGAGCCTTTGACGTGTTACCTTTATTTGAAGATCACAATTTACCAAACTCATTCATGAATACAATGTTCTTCAAATGCAACAGAAAATAAAATATGCATATTCATGCAAGACAGAGTTTCTGTTCCCTTTACTAACCATTTAGCGCATAATTTTTTTCTACAATTATTTTATGAGTATTTAGCGTATTGAAACAACAGTAACAACAATTCTTGATATGATCTCTTTTGGGTCAAATGTAATTTATAGTTCTGGCATATTCCGCATTTTAAAAGATGAACTATTATTTATTATTATCTCTAATTTACATATATATATATAAATATAGCTTCCCCCAAATCCAATTACTGAAGCATATGGATATTTGAGTTCACGACATTGTCAAAATGATCCTTTGAATACAAGTTCTTTACATGTTCAACATTATCCAAGTAGTGACTATGATAGTTACAAGAAGATAGCGATGGAGAAGAAGAAGAAAAAATGACCTTTTATTAATATTAATAAACAAGAGGAAAACGATATAATTCATACTACCCATATTGATAAGACAATATCAACGTTACTCTCACAAAAAGATAATAAAGGTTTACAAGTTGAAGTTGACGCAACTTGGGTTGATATACCTATTATTCAAGATTCTATTCCCGGTTAGTAATAGTAATAGTAGTAGTATTTACCTTAT
Organism: Circinella umbellata; assembly: GCA_025093555.1. Classification (NCBI taxonomy): domain Eukaryota; kingdom Fungi; phylum Mucoromycota; class Mucoromycetes; order Mucorales; family Lichtheimiaceae; genus Circinella; species Circinella umbellata. Next base: position 977,484 of record JAIWNF010000005.1, on the reverse strand, counting down.
ATGTAAAGAAAAGCTCAGTTATGTAATATGTTTTTCTCCTCTCCTCAATCGATTATATTTTATAATATAGTAAACAATGGTAGCATTTTCAAATGATGGACAAAAAGATATTTGAAACCTGCACTTCATCGTGTTATTGCTGTTCCTGAAATTGCTACACAAGATCGATATTCAATTGGTTATTTTTTTAATCCGTCACCAGAGACGTACGTACAAAACTTTCCATATTTCTATCTATAAACTATCTATATTGAATAATAACTACATATTTACTAGTTATGCTTTAATCTTTTTCTCCAAAAGACATAATAACATATTTTTATCAAGTAGAAAAAATGTTTTTCTTGTCAAAATAAACTACTTTTTCTTTTTTTTTTCATTCTATTAATCTGTTATGTGGATGAGGTGTATATATGTGTGAGTGTGTCAGGGAGAACAAAAAAAATTAAGAAATAACAAAAATGACAAATTGTGTGTGCTAGTGTGTGTATTTGTGTGTGTGTGTGTATTAAAAAAAAGTGAAAAATGCTATTTACAGTTGTGTTGTATAATAATTATACTTTTTTTTGTATCTTTGTTTTTGTTAAAATGTTAAAAAATAAATATCTAAAAAAAAACTAGTACCACTATTAAGATGAAAACCGCTGAGCAAGTTGATGAATTCGATGACTCCAAATTGTAGCTGATGCAGGAGGATATGGTAACTCTTTAAATTCCTTAAATACATCTAAAGCACCCTTAATATCATCAGCAGCCATCATAGAATAAAGTGCATAATAATACGTTCGTACTAAAAGTGAATTGATTTCTTCATCATAATATTGTTCTTGTTCATTCATATTATTATCATTATGTAACAATAAACGGGGTCGACAAGGTAAATTCCATAAATCCCGAATCCAATCCAAATCACATGCTTGAAATGCTCCATGTATTAATAAATCATAAGTTGCCACATCTGGTACAGTTGATTTTTGTTGTCTCATTTCATCAAATACATTTTTTGCCGTTGAATACCAATCTTGAAGATTTACAATACCCATGAATAATGCATTATAATGAATCGTTGTTAATGCTGCATCCGTATCCTTGAGTTGTTGCCAAAATTCCCATGCTTTATCTGGAAGACCAAGTCGTGCATAAGCTGTTAATAATGAAGTATGTGCAAGTTGATCTGGTTTATTGTATTGTTGTAAAATTATATCATAACAATCTCTTGCTGCTCTAGCATGTAATTCTCGTCGAGATGAGAAAGAAGATGCCGATGATTTACGTGATGATTCTCCATCTTGTTGCTGTTGACTCTTGTTGTCATTATTTTTTGTTGTTACATCTAAATTTCTAGCACCTGCTAAACCATGAGCTTCAATTAATAGAGTTAAAGCAGGTTGATCCAGTATTTCTTCTTCTTCTTCTTCTTCATCAGCATGATTCAATGGTGATGCTGTTGATAATGATGATATTTTAGAAAGTCCACGTAATACATGAATAGCTTGTGCAGGATTTCCATAAATGGGTGAATCAACAAACATGGTTGCAAGGATGGTATAGGTTGTCAAATTGGCGGGTATCCCTTGGTCGACCATTTCACTGAAAATGTTATATGCTTTATCATATTCGAATGATTTCGCATAACCTTGAATAAGTGGAGTAAATACATGAATTGTGGGATGTAAACCAAAAGGAGATGTTTGCATCAATCGAATTACATCATGTGCTTTTTCCATATCACCCAATTGAACATATCCAACGACCAAATGTGAAAATACAAATTCGTTTGGCATCACTCCTTTTTCAACCATGGCTCTAAATGTTTTTTCTGCTGTATACATATCTCGTTGAAGTATTGCATTTCGAATCGTAGTTGAATAAGTAATCACATCAGGACCATCCCCTTCTTTACCAACAGATTTCAAAAGTGTAGATAACATTTCATCCATTTTATTCTTGGCTGGTGAAGATAAATTGTTGTCCAATTTACCATAAATATCCAATGTAATATTTAAAGTTCGATCATTTGGCTTGACATTTTGTTTTTCCATTTCTTCAAGTATAGCTTCTACTGCTTGTAAGTGATTATTACCCATATTACGATTAACACGACGACTACTGCTACCATTACTACTGCCGACATCATTATTATTTAACATCATTCGAGCTCGTGCACTCAATAGCAAATTAAATGTCACCACATCTGGTTTTAAACCATGTTTACTTGTAGCCGATTTAATAAGAGTATGCAACTTGTCCATATATCGCATTTGTTCCCGTTTATCATGATCCCATGCTTTAATACGTCGAAGATAAGCCGCTGCAAGCTTATTATAAGTGAGCATTGTAATTGCTTGATCACAATAGATTTCTCTATCACGGAAAATCACTTCAGCTCGTTCAACCAAATCCATTCGATCAAAAAGTTCCAAAATAACACGAAATTCATTATCATCCCAAAAATAATCCAAAGATCGAACATGTGTTAATAAAAGTTCCAATTGTCGTTGATAACGTCGTTGAAGTTGTTTTGCTTTGTAATGGCTACGAGTGGGTTGTTGTTGTTGTTGACGATAATTATTTTGCTTATTATTATTATTCTCGTTATTGCTTAGTGAATTATTCTTGTTATTATGGTGACTTGTTCCTTCACCACGAATTTCTGCTCGTAAACATGCAAGAAGTTGTTGTGCAATGGCACGTGGAATACCATGTTCACGCGATGGTAAAAAGGCAATCGCTTCAAAGGCTTCTAATGCTCTTGTACGATCCCCATTTTCAAGGTGGGATCGAATGGTAATGGCTGATGACATGGATTGAGGGGGTAAAACATGTTTATCGAATTTGGCACTTATATGATGTGGAATACGTCGTTGATTATTTCTTTTTTCTAATATTCGTTCGACATTATTTAAAGTGGTTGATTCGAGTTGTTGTTTACTTTCTGTTATTATTATTATTATTTTTTGAAAACAATTAAACGCGTCAATCGATTTATTATTATTTTTTTTATTTTTCTTCTAAAAAGAAACATTTATGTTCATTAAATATATATGTATGTACCTCGACAGGAACAGCTTGAAAAAGTTCTTCGTAAAGTAGTGGTTGTGGTAGTAGTGACAGGTGAACGTGTCGTTGCTGTAATGGATAAGTTTTCTAACTCATTAAAAAGAAAGAGTTGCCATTGTTGCAATAGGTGACGATGTGCATGTTTTCTTGTAATAGAATGCAAACGCCCACAGTGCAAGTGGACCATAACCAAAGGTAGTTGTTGTTATTGTTTTTTTTTTGGTTGTAAGTTGTTATGTTTTTGTTTGTACCAAAAAAAAAACTGAACGAGGTAGTTATTATTTTGATTTTTGAAGCTGAGGTTTAAAAAAAAAAAGTAACTTTTTTAGATTCGCGTTGGCCCCCCCTCGCCCTTTCATCCCTTGCTTTAATAATGTTAAGCAAAAAATACCACAAAGTCTCTTCAAAAGTTTTAAATAGTTTGATTGTTATCATAATTTAAAAAGTCGATATAAAAAAACCCGCTCAATTATCTTTTGAATAGTAGGGTAATATAAATATAAAAAAAATTGGGTCATTCTCGAAATACAATGGGTGTCAAAAAAGTGGCGCGATTTTTTTTTTTTTTTTTGGGATACGCACACCAAACTTTGACGCTGCTCATTATCTGTGACAACATCTTTAATGTAATATGTATTTAAAAGCTATGGCACTGTAAATCAACTCATCTTCCTTTCTTATTTCCTATTTTTCAGGGTAGCGAGAAATCGTCTATTTCGGACCTTTTTTTAAGGAAAAAAAAACAAAAGTTTTTGCTAATCTATATTAACATGGGAAAAAAAAGATCAACATTTTGTTGCCATGGATAAAGTGAATGATCACTATGGTAAAGTTTTGTGATTAATCAATGCAATTTTCGTATGAAAAGCACAGTAAAATGATGATCTATCAATTTCCCACACTTATTTAATACACATATACCTGCATGTACGTACGTTTGTACGTGCGTGTGTGTGTGACAAATAAAAACTGGAAAAGTATTTCAAGAATGTTAATAAACGGATTACTTGAACTACTACCCATTTTCGCATCGATCATGGGATTATAAAAATATATCGTTTCTTATATATGTTAGGGGCGGATGTTTATATATTATAGCTGTCGAATCGCATGCTCCGTGTACATAAAATCAAACTTTGTAGCAAATGTTTATGTTCATAAAGTGTTACTATAACACTATACAAAAAGTAATTTATTCATGCTACATATAATATAATTGTATCTCTACGTATTATGTAGAGAAGCTCTTATGTATCTTTTTAGAATTGATTCCTCAAAGTTCTTTTTTTATCATCCATCACAAGTAGTAAGTGTGGATTTAAAAAATAAAAATGCTTTTAAGGCTGCATTCTATTGGGTTGTGCAAAAAGTTTTTTTATGCTGTAGCTACTTACAAAAAAAATAGTGTTACACTTTTCAAAAAAAAAAATGTTGCATAGATAAATGTACAAATCAATTTTAATTAAAAGTTCATATAAATATATCGAAATACTAAGAGGATATGTACACCAGCTACTACAGCTAATCTACATTTGTGTTTTCTAAAGACAAACAGTAAAATAAGGGAATATATAATAATCTAGATAAGATAATAATGATGAAGTTGTGGTGTCAAGTATATAATTACATTGTCAGTTGGGCCATTGTCCGTTAGAATCCGCCTAGAAAAGAAGCCAAGGGATCAGCATTAATTATATGTGAGCATGTGAGTGTAATTCGATTAGAAGTAATAAGATAAATAATATTCGATAACTTATTTATAGTATATGATATGATGTGCTAGAGTTTTCTTCTTTTTGCAAGACATATTAGATACATGTGAGGTCAAGTGCATATGGATAGGATTTTACCCGATCATAATAACTCAGATCAAGAATTCGTTATAGCGATTATTCGATATAACGATGCCCTTTTGGTCTCACGGGGGGGGGAGTATCGTTATAACGAGCGGTGACAGTAAACTAAGTACGATTAGCAGATGACTGAATCAAATAATAATGAATACGCTCTTAGAAAGCAAGTTCGTTTTAAATGGTTTTGTCTTATAATATTGTTTTTAATGGACATCAATACGTAGCAAGAGGCTTTCAGACTTTTTGTTATGGTACTTGGTGACTACTTCTCCATTATTTTTTAAATTTCAAAACGACTGAATCTACTAGCTTTTAAACTTTGGAAAATGGTTAATTCATTAAGCTCATGCAGTAGTGTCTTGCCGAGCATTATAAAAACAGGAAGAGAAGAGACATGTTTTTTCTGAAACAACCAAAATTACAAACAGCCACAGTATCTTTACAATCTGTCAAACTCTTTTATATACAACAGAATAAGGTTTTATATGACAGTAAAAAGTATACGTTTTTTTTATCTCTATCCTCTCATCATCTATGTCAGAATGTTTGGCCTTCGTAATGTTAGATTGTTCAACAAGTTCACGATATGGCGGGCTTGTATTAAGAAGAAATTGTATGGATAAAAGCAAAAGTATAGTTTAGAGAAGTCAATTCAGCCTTTTATTTAATGTTTGAAATGATCGACTATGATATTGGAACAACTGACAATTATTCTAGGGAGACAGTCTTGAAGCAAAAACAAGTACAATGCATTTTATGCATATTGCTGTGAGACAGATTTTGCTGAGTTGCTGGGATATTAAAAATGGCCGCAGCGTGCCAAAATTGATTTTTCCTTTCTTTTCTCTTTTCTTCTTTAACACCTCCCTCCAGGCTTTAGGTGGCCAAAGGAATTTGACGGATCTCAGGACTTCATTGCCACTTGTGTTGTTCCTGTTTTATTTTTTTTCTTGTTTGTGCATGCTAAACTGGCTATTGTCCTTGGAAGCGATGTACCCCAGGTGCGTGGGTGAAGTTCCTGAATGCGGAGGGGATAGAGTTTTTTTTGACTTTATCAGAGCGCTTCAGAATTCAACATTCCTGGACGAATGGAGTTAACCCGTGTCAGAACGGAGAGAGACATTTCTGATACAACAACGTAACTCTTGCCGGAGCTTGGGACGTACCACCCCTAGGACTTTTGGATGTGCTCGATGCTGGACGCGCCTTTCGAAATCGGGCAAGCACACAAACTACAAAGGACATAACTTTTCCAGGGTATTATGTAGTTAATTCTGCAGCTTAACTGGGTAAACCACTGCATTGTAAGATCTCGTCTCTTCGGATCTTCGATTTGCGTCCCTCAATGTAGCCCTAACTGCTGCCATGGTTACGAGGCAGAAGTGGTTTCTTGTCTTTTGTTTCATAACTTTACCTCGTTATTGAGAGGTTTTTTTCCAAAGTGGCACCCCTTGGTTTATTAGCAAAAAGGCAAGTTTTTTTAAAGCTTTTAATGAGGAGAGGGAATAAGTGTGTGTTGAATGAATGTCAAGTAAAAGTAATAATAATATTTTACTAATCAATATTTTTTACTGTTAATGTTTTAAATCTCTATGGGAACTGTTTGAGCCGGTTGGCGATCTTCAAGACGACGCGGCGCTCGCGTTCTGGACTTTACTGCGCATTTACCTAATTTGGTTTTTCCAATGGATAGTACAGCCTTTCCCTTGCACAAAGAGGCCTTGGCGCGCGTATTGTTCCAGAACGTTGGGAGCACTTTCACTAAAGTATTGGGTTGTGGAGAAACCAAACACACATTTTTGGGAATAGCTAGCCTTCCACCTTCTCGTGGTTATTCTCGTTAATCAAGTTATATTATTATTTCTTGAGAACTAAGAGGAGGCTTATTGTTTATTATAATGAATAAAATGTTATTATGAATTAATTTTTTTTTACTCGTAAAGTGGTGTAATGTCTTTTTGTGGATGCTGCTACTGGTGGTGTTGGCTGATCTATTTTGTTACACTCGGTACAACTTTTGAAGCATATTATCAAAATGAGAGAATGACGAATTTGATAACGTGTTGACCGTCCCAGCTAACGCTGGACCCTTTTTTTTTGCTGTCTGATAAATTGACAATAGGAATTTCTAAGCTTTTTTACCTTCATCATATTTGTATACTCGCCAGATTCTTATGTTATTTCAGCAATATAAGGAGGATATATTACTACTTGTATGGGTATACGAAAATAGCATAACTACCAAATTGAGTAGCTCAACAAGTATTATACGACTACACACTCCTGATCCAATAATACAATAACAAAATCCATGAATACACACAAAGCCATAGAACACAAGCAAGTATTATATACATTGATAAAATTATGTTGGGGATTTTCTCCAAAGTTGTACAAACATTTTGCAAGATAGCAATCTTTCTCTTTTACAAGTTTACACCAATATACTAATAGTGTAAAGAATCAAATGTCATTATAAACTTACAGTTGGCGATGACAACAACAAAACATATTTTTTGCTTGATATATCATTTTTACGTACCTACCAAAATAGGCTTAAAGGGGTACTTTGTTTAAAATACACAAAAGATCGATCTCGTATCAAACAAGTAAGCATTAACTGCATATCTACTGATAGAATTATTTCATTACATCCATGAACTCCGCTACGCTCGAGGATGGTTCATAAACAATGCCGTGTACTTAGGTTTATAATGAGAAGAACAAAGAAATAACTGATCATTTACATGGGTCTTTTGTGTAGACCTATTTATATGATTTAGGTGTTCTTATTTGTCTTAAAATCTATACTGCAAGTGACAACATTGAAATGATGAGAACACGTATCATTAATGCCAATACATAATAAGCGCAACTTGTTTTTCTCTTCACGAATGAAAATTATTTTTTAACAGAATCTCCTTTTCTTTATCTTTTTTATTTTCTTTTGTTTCCCATTATTGGGAGAATTGCTGCTTCTTGAAGAATATGAAAACCAACTTTACTGAACGACTTTATTTTTTACTTTTTCATCTATACTTAACTTCCTTTGTATTTCCCATTCAATAACATCTCAAACATCCGCTTTATATCTACATACATCAATCACTACTATGAACCACCACAATCAGCATCAAAACTCTTTTGATTTTTTACCTCATGTTCCCAATGAGCTTTTAATCAGTATATTTTCGTATCTTAATTTTTTTCAATTTCTTCAGTGCCTCGACGTAAGTCGGTACTGGCGCAATCGATTGATGAACGTTGTCTGGGTGCGGATGGAAAATGTATTTTTCGAACAAACACCCGTACTCCAGAATCTCAACAATAGTGAAGAACGGCCCTTGGTTGGACGGTGGCTTCATGGATTACCTATACCGTATATTGTGATGTCACCGGAAATGGTGTTTTAACATCATTGATTACCAACCGCTATTGTCAAATTCAAACAGCAGGTATGTAATTTTGTTTTTGTCTTCCAACTAAATAAAGAGCTGAAAAATTGTATCAATTTGTGTAATATTTCAAACACATGTAAAATTTTGTAGTAATGCATAGAGCTGGATTTGACTACATTTACCGATTTTTTCAATTAAACTTCACTACACTACAAAACCTCTTCTTACATCAAACTACTTTTTCTTCTGATAACGCCAATATGTTTTTCACTTTGATCGCTACCAATACTACGTTACGTAACTTCCATCTTCACCGAATACACCTTCTCCCCCGATTTGTTTATATTCGCAACCAGATTCCTTTTCTTACAAGACTTACGATTGATCACATAGACGCAAGTGATCCCATTTTACTTTTTCGGTTTATTGACGCCATGTTGCAACAGTCCATCCATTTACAAGAGCTAGCATTTGGACCTAACACCTTTTTCCGAAACCACATTACATATATCATTGAACTTTGCCCACCAAATTTACTGTCCTTTACCATCTCCGCTAATAATGCCATGCGTCATCCACTACGCCACGACCTTCACATCATACAGCATCCACACCATATACATCCGCTTCAAATGCTCTCACTCGACTACGATATACACACATCTCCCCAGGCACTTCAATCAGCATAAACGACTTAAATGAAATATCTTTCTACGTCGCCAACACCCTCCAATTCCTCCACATACGTGTACCTTGGGGTAGATCAAGAAACTGGCGCCAAAACATCAATGTAATAAATGTCCTTGCTGCTCTTGTTTCCCAATGCCGACAGCTACGTGTTGTATACTGGGAACAGCATATAACAGAGGTAATTTTGGCTGCTTTAGCTGAGCTACCTCACCTACAAACCATTCATTTCGATCTCTACCATCACCATCATTCACCCCGACTCACGCAGTCATTACAAACCTTTTTCCTAAACATTCCTTACAATCAACTGACTGAAATATTTCTTCTTCACGCTCGCCCTCGTCTCATAAATCCCGATACCGAACAGATTATCTATACCCTCTTCCCGAATGCCATAATTTACATCCCACACCGATAAAGTTACTTACTTTATACGTAAATAAAAATATTCTTTCCTTAATATAGTAATGTAATTAATATATACTACATAATCAAAAATAATTTCCTCGTTTATTTTGTATTAAAGGGTTCAGAGTAGTCTATTGACGGAAATATAGTAGTGTATAGTTAAGAGTACTGTCAATTTTGTTGTAGGATTCTTCTTTTCAACGATATTTCGTCTATTATTTAGAAGTTTTCTTGTTTGTAGAAAGAACATATATCCTCAAAGACACAAAGCCTATTATTCCTATCTAATAGTTTTGACCTCTTGGATTGCGTACCACATTTACGTACTTGAAGAACTTAAGTAACAAAGAGTGTTCCTATTTATAAAAATCAAGAGAAAAATACTTAACGAACATTCAAGTTCCCTTCATCAAAAATCAAGAAATACAGTAGCTATACGTGACTAACTTTGGTTGTGGAATTTCCTGAATAAAGATAGTGCGAAATTTTGAATTCTTCCATATGTCGCCCCGCCCAGCACGATTTTAACGGCAAGAATCGATCATATTAGAACTATGTATTGTATTGTGTCATATTGACTTTTCTAGCAGTAGTTTAAACTTCTTTTTTCTATTTTTGCTTCTACAAATAAAAATATTTCTGAATACAAATTCATTGAGAATCTTTTCACCAGTCCATGGTCATAGTGAGGTGCACTAAATTTTTGGGCACTTCGCCACTAGACGAGGCCAAAAGTACTCAAAAGTGCGTGAAGGAAAGTACCTTTTTTTTTTCTAGATTTTGTTTATTTTTGGGTACTATGATGTACCTCATTCAGCTTAATGGTAACCCATACTCTGGTCAGTGTTATCGGTTATGAATTTTTATATGATACATATTGAAATATAATTAACAACAATAACAGAAAATTATAAAAATAACAGTAAACCTAAAAGGCCCAAAAATATGTTTTTGTTTTGGAAATGCGATGATTATGGGAGTTAGTGGCCTCTCAGTATTATAATAAGAAATATTATTCACAGTTCCGCATATTACAGGCACTGGAGAACTATGTGCATAGCATGTGAGACAAGAGTACAGTGTATGGAATCGTTTTTTACAGTGGCAAATAATTGATTTGATTCGTGGGGGGGTGTAAATAATGGCATTTGGGAAGTGGGTGTATATGATATGTTCGGTGTCAAGGTTAATGAGATAAGTACGAGGATGATTTCAATTAAGTTGGTTAAAAGAAACGTTTCGAAAAAAAGATTGTAATGCCCGAATAAGTCATGGTGAATAACGGTAATATAGGGATCAAAGTGAAAAATTTTCAAAAATGATACTTAGTTCAGCCAAAGCAGTGAAAATCACCTTAATAAAATTCCATTCCCAGTATAAAGCAAGTAGTTGTCGTCAATGGGTAATCAGGCTCCAAGAACGTTTATTACATTAAATTTTGATGCCACCTTGTCCAAAATCCTTAGATTACGTACTATTATTTTAATTTGACCATTCCACACACTCCAAGTTTAATATCACAGTACTGAAAGAGTTGAGATGTAATCGAAAAGGGCTTGTAATATATACGTTTTTTTTTCTTTTTCATCGAGTTATGTGCTATTAACATAATAATTTTATAAAGAATAAAAACAGTAGAATACGAGTGCAAAAGAATATAGAAAAATAACGAGGGATCGAAAATAAACGATGAAAACATTTTATTGGCAAGACTTTACCTTTAGCCTTAAATAATAAAGAACAAGGCTATACAAGACTTTCAGTTTCCTGGTCTGGCCCAACAGAAATGTACAGTAAGTGAAGAAACTGGACTGTGTTAGCTAGATGTAATTTTTCTACTATGTCATTCAAATTGTTCATACTGACTATTTGTGCGTGGGAAGTGTGTATCGTAGTCGATCGAGAGCATTTGGATGGGATGGTGTGTTTGATGATGGAGGTGGGGGAGTCAAGTTATAATACTTTCAGCTACGTACAAAGAATAGTTGGTATAAATAATGAGAAAATGTACAAGAAAAACAGTGCTTCAAGATTCATTAGATGCAATTGTTCAAAATCAATAATTTCATATTACAAGTATTAACAAGATATAAATTCATGGTTTTTCTTAAATATCAAGTGTAACAAAATAGATCAGCCAACACCACCAGTAGCAGCATCCACAAAAAGACATTACACCACTTTACGAGTAAAAAAAAATTAATTCATAATAACATTTTATTCATTATAATAAACAATAAGCCTCCTCTTAGTTCTCAAGAAATAATAATATAACTTGATTAACGAGAATAACCACGAGAAGGTGGAAGGCTAGCTATTCCCAAAAATGTGTGTTTGGTTTCTCCACAACCCAATACTTTAGTGAAAGTGCTCCCAACGTTCTGGAACAATACGCGCGCCAAGGCCTCTTTGTGCAAGGGAAAGGCTGTACTATCCATTGGAAAAACCAAATTAGGTAAATGCGCAGTAAAGTCCAGAACGCGAGCGCCGCGTCGTCTTGAAGATCGCCAACCGGCTCAAACAGTTCCCATAGAGATTTAAAACATTAACAGTAAAAAATATTGATTAGTAAAATATTATTATTACTTTTACTTGACATTCATTCAACACACACTTATTCCCTCTCCTCATTAAAAGCTTTAAAAAAACTTGCCTTTTTGCTAATAAACCAAGGGGTGCCACTTTGGAAAAAAACCTCTCAATAACGAGGTAAAGTTATGAAACAAAAGACAAGAAACCACTTCTGCCTCGTAACCATGGCAGCAGTTAGGGCTACATTGAGGGACGCAAATCGAAGATCCGAAGAGACGAGATCTTACAATGCAGTGGTTTACCCAGTTAAGCTGCAGAATTAACTACATAATACCCTGGAAAAGTTATGTCCTTTGTAGTTTGTGTGCTTGCCCGATTTCGAAAGGCGCGTCCAGCATCGAGCACATCCAAAAGTCCTAGGGGTGGTACGTCCCAAGCTCCGGCAAGAGTTACGTTGTTGTATCAGAAATGTCTCTCTCCGTTCTGACACGGGTTAACTCCATTCGTCCAGGAATGTTGAATTCTGAAGCGCTCTGATAAAGTCAAAAAAAACTCTATCCCCTCCGCATTCAGGAACTTCACCCACGCACCTGGGGTACATCGCTTCCAAGGACAATAGCCAGTTTAGCATGCACAAACAAGAAAAAAAATAAAACAGGAACAACACAAGTGGCAATGAAGTCCTGAGATCCGTCAAATTCCTTTGGCCACCTAAAGCCTGGAGGGAGGTGTTAAAGAAGAAAAGAGAAAAGAAAGGAAAAATCAATTTTGGCACGCTGCGGCCATTTTTAATATCCCAGCAACTCAGCAAAATCTGTCTCACAGCAATATGCATAAAATGCATTGTACTTGTTTTTGCTTCAAGACTGTCTCCCTAGAATAATTGTCAGTTGTTCCAATATCATAGTCGATCATTTCAAACATTAAATAAAAGGCTGAATTGACTTCTCTAAACTATACTTTTGCTTTTATCCATACAATTTCTTCTTAATACAAGCCCGCCATATCGTGAACTTGTTGAACAATCTAACATTACGAAGGCCAAACATTCTGACATAGATGATGAGAGGATAGAGATAAAAAAAACGTATACTTTTTACTGTCATATAAAACCTTATTCTGTTGTATATAAAAGAGTTTGACAGATTGTAAAGATACTGTGGCTGTTTGTAATTTTGGTTGTTTCAGAAAAAACATGTCTCTTCTCTTCCTGTTTTTATAATGCTCGGCAAGACACTACTGCATGAGCTTAATGAATTAACCATTTTCCAAAGTTTAAAAGCTAGTAGATTCAGTCGTTTTGAAATTTAAAAAATAATGGAGAAGTAGTCACCAAGTACCATAACAAAAAGTCTGAAAGCCTCTTGCTACGTATTGATGTCCATTAAAAACAATATTATAAGACAAAACCATTTAAAACGAACTTGCTTTCTAAGAGCGTATTCATTATTATTTGATTCAGTCATCTGCTAATCGTACTTAGTTTACTGTCACCGCTCGTTATAACGATACTCCCCCCCCCGTGAGACCAAAAGGGCATCGTTATATCGAATAATCGCTATAACGAATTCTTGATCTGAGTTATTATGATCGGGTAAAATCCTATCCATATGCACTTGACCTCACATGTATCTAATATGTCTTGCAAAAAGAAGAAAACTCTAGCACATCATATCATATACTATAAATAAGTTATCGAATATTATTTATCTTATTACTTCTAATCGAATTACACTCACATGCTCACATATAATTAATGCTGATCCCTACAGACTAGTGTAAGTGCGCATTGTGAGAAGTTTCTAAAGTGAGGACAGAAAATAGTGAATAAAATACTATACATTCATCATCATATTTTTTTTTATTAACATCACCTGAGAGCAAGAGGTTGACCAGTGTGTTGGTATAATGAACCAAATAATGACCATGAGAATATGTCCAACCTCTAGCAGCTTAAAAGCAGGAACTGCTGAAGATGTAATAAGGAGACAGGAAGAATAGTATTCCACTGTCACAGACCACCAGGAGACTTCTACAAGGAAGAATGAAGATGCAAAATACACAGCGACATTACCTGGGATCAAGGATCACGAGCACAGAGTCAACTCAAAAGCTATATGGCAGGTACCAAAAAGTCGTACTGTGTTTGCTCGTGCCATTGATTCTAGCTTACTACCCTGACCTGCAAGTTTATCTTTGCATAATTAAAGTTTTCCAACATACAATGACGCTGCTCTGAGTAGTTTTTCTTTTTGCTTTAGTAGTATGATAATGGATTCACTTATCCAGCTTCTCCAAATTACATCACAAATTAAAAGTAATCATACTGTACATTTATATTATATATGGAGTAAGTATAAAAGCTGGAAAAAGAAATAAAAGTTATAAATAGTGTGAAAGTTAATTATTCAGTATATTCATTTCCCAGAAAAAATAAATGTTAGTAGTAAAAAAACCATAAAATACTGATAATAGTTATTAGAAAAGAAAAAAGATGAATACAAAAATGTGTATTTTAAGATAAGCTATTTCCAAATAATCATATTTGGAATGTTCGTAACAATCATACAGTAATTACCCTTTGAACCGGTCGTTGAAATATGTGAGGATCTGTACCGGTTTAGCGAAAAACCGGTTTAACGAGTAATTACTTGATATTGTAATATCATGTTTACTGTGATTTGTACTTTATAGTACTTCCATCCATATACGTATATAACCTTATTATTATGAAGTATTTATATCATATTATCAAGTGTCAAAAGTTATTAAAAAAAAGTACTAGTAATGTTTAAGGTCTTTTTATCATCTATAATGTGGTAAATTCAAAACAAAGAGGCAGGCAAGGTAGCAAGGCACGACCGAAGACAGCGACAACATGATGGTACGACTTTTAGTTGCTGCCTAACGCGGATGTTTCGCGTTACCTCTTTTTCGTTTTTTCGTTCTCTAAAATTTTTTCGTTACCATGACTACACCTGAAGTATCACATTCCGGAAATGAAGATGTTTACAAGGTTTACGTACCCCTCGAAAATGGAATTTCCGCGAGGCGTTCAATCTTTATGAGCGTGCTCTAAATCCACCATCCCAAACAATTTGTCAAATCATGGTAACCGATCTGACCTTGATTGGAAGAGCCCGTGAATTTCATATTCTCTGATCTTGACGTAAGTTGGCATATATCTCAATGCTATGATTATATAAACTCATCCTTTCATTTCCCCTTTATTATTGTGCTGAATCTTACGTCAAACAAATGAAAAGTCAACAATCTTCCCAACAACAACATGTGATTAAAGATTCCGTCAATGAAAACTACAATACTTGTAGCGGTGATCAAGATTGACTAACTATTTGAATTTATACAATAGTACCCCAGCATCGCGCGGAGGATTTCTCACTCCTATCAATTGAAAAATTTCGCGCTCTGCACCTTATTTTAAGGAAGCTAACACCTTGTAAAAACTGGCGGTCTACTCACAAGAACAGCGAGTGAAAAAAAAACAAAGACCGCGGCGAAAACTGATCCTGGTAAAATTATAACTTAAAAGCGTAAATGCAAGTTGCTAATATAATTTTATATGTATTAGGCCCTATCAATCCTGTCATTTTACTCCTACTCAAAAAGACCAAAAAAAAAACTACAACTTCCATCTTCCCTAACATAACACCATCCATCTCGAATAACAAACCAATAATTAACAATAGTAATGTGAAAAGCTAAAAGATTATTTTTTGACGGTAATTACCCCCACCCACTCTGGCGATGACACCTTGGAGTGTACTCGACAAGAGTATGAAGTGAACAAGTAGGAGCAACGAGTTTTTCACTGCTTCAAGAAAAAAAAGAGCTTGCACTTATACAGAGCCGTATGAAATTCTGGTCTGCTTTCTCCTTCATTTGGTAATCAAGGACCTACTCCTCTAGATCTCGACGCAACCAATTTGACGGATCGTCATAATAATGGTTCGAATGATGGTCAATCATAAAACGGATGATCGAATGATGGTATATAAAAAGGCTTGAATGCTTCAAGTGCGGTGAACGTGGTCAAATCGACACGACAAGCAGAATTTTCGGTCCGTGCACAATCAATAGAGAGGGGTTTGTTTGTGCACCTAAGAAAAAAAAGGTCATTGGTGAACCAAGGAATCAGAATCAAGGCAAAAAGATACACCAGCGGTATATTGACAAGGTGTGATCAGACTACTACACGATATACACTATCTTCTGTACATGGTATCCAGTCTACAGTAATGTACAGGAGTCATCGTCAATACGTAATCGGTTGTTAGACAGATTTTATATTTAAATAAGAAGATCATACAGCCCTTTTTTTTATATATCAAAGACTAAATTTATTATTTGTTTATATATAATATAATTTTTTTTTCATTTATTTCAGTTTGTCTTTATTTATGAATACGAATGTTGATGAAGAAGACTCGAAAAACGTGGTACGTAGTATAGTATTACAAATTTATTACCCAAAAAAACCATGAAAAAAAATTATAGTACGTATTTATTATTATTACAAGAAAGAACAATAAAACGTGACATTTGAGGTTGTTACCACGTTTTTCGAGTCTTCTTCGTCAACATTCGTATTATTAAATAAATACAAACTGAAAGAAATGAAAAAAAAAATTATATTATATATGAAATTTAGTCCTTTTTTTCGCATAACACAACCGATTACCTGCCATATAAGGAAGGTAATCGGCTGTGACTTATATAAGTATATTAAAAACAAAACATGCTCATAATTTATGCCTGTCACTTCTCTCAAAGAATTGTAAACGTCCACAGTATGTTTTTCTGTTTTATTGAGATTTATTTTAAAAAGAAATTGTGTTGAATCTAATCCTCTTCTGTAGAGCTCAACTTTGAATACGAACAAAAAAGAAAACAAAACCGTGGCAGAAACTTGTAATGCTGAAAAATCTCTTATACTACCACTGTTTTACAGTACCCAATTTAGTTTAAGAAATCATATAGATAATCACATAAGTCTTATTTCAAATGTTTTTTCCACATACACAATTTTTTTTCATACGTATGTCAAAAACAAATCGGCGGTGCAAACAACTGAGGGTTGGTAAACACAAAAGATGACGACTGATCATAGTGATATCTTTGAGGTGAATAAGTTGCAAGAAGACTCGTATATTTGACCTTTTAGAATTTTGCCTGGATGGCTCTTTAAACGATCTAATGGATTGCATTGATGAGATCAAAGTTATTGTTGAAGATAATGATGATGAAAAACAAAACATTCGACTCCTCCGCTACATACTCTCCAACTATCATGCAAACTGTACCAAACCATCCTACATCTTACTTCTGAATGAACCTATTCTATTTGCTGAATATAATGTAATTCCGATTTTCAAGTATTTCAGTGCATCGACACACTTATTTTTTATTTAAGAAAATGATAAAATGATATTTTGTTCAAGCGATTATGATTTAATTTATTTATATTTTTTTTTGTATAGGTGTGAAAAAGATTCTCCATCAAACAAACAACTTTTCCGAAAGCCAATGCAAACTTCTGGATGGAATTGGATTTAGCTGCAAAGACAAAGTGGAACGTGTGATAATGGAATGCCCGGGATAATATCTATGAGAAGAAAAAAAACAGATTTCGAAGTCTACACAGTTATGACACAAAGTCAGCGGTATTATTCTTAATCGGATGCTGACTGAAACGTTCCCATAATTTTTTTTTTACTTAAATACTATCAATCCACCCGTTATGTATTATTATTTACGTACACCAATCTACCTAGTAGTTAGTCTCTCCACTTGATCGTATTTCAATTTCGATTTTTTTTTTATGAAAATTGATCTACTTACACATATATTTATTGAACGCTATTTGTTTTTTGTAAGATGTTACTCTCATCTTTATTAAAGAAATGTGCGACACTTTCAAAAGGCGTGAATTAATTGATATATACATATATATATTCAAGTCAGGTCATATTAACAGAACATTTTATTGTAAAAAAGGTGTTTCAAAATGTGGGGGAAATGGTAATAAACGGGTGTTTTCGCATTGATCATGGGATATAATTTCCTATGGGAATAATTAATGGGTGTTTTAATCAATATATAGTTAATAGGTATATGTGTTGAGGGGAGGGGCGGATGCTTATATAGATTATCACATGTTCCATACTTCGTACGTAGCAAAACGTATGTAAACGTATAAATGTGCTATACTATAACATTATACACAGGGGGTAATTTATTCATGCTATACGTATAATTGTAATCTCTAAAAGTATTATGTACGTATGAAAAGTTTCTTTTATACTCATCTCCATTACAACCAAGTGTACGTAACTTTTGAAAATAAAAAAATAAAAATGCTTCCATAGTGCTGCGGTCTTTTGGGGTTGTGCAAAAAAAAAGTTTAAAGAGATATGGTTTTGTCACAAGATTCCCAAATTCTCGGACTCCCTCCATTCTATCTTTAGTAGGTTTAAGTTTTTTCTCACATGTGCTTTGATATTTTGTAAAAATGTACGCATGTAAATGATAAAAAAAGAAACCCTACATATTCCACTCTTATATTGACCGTGTAAATATATGATAATAAACAAGATGAAAAAGTGGTTTATACATATATATATATGTAATAATTTTAATTAGAGAAAATAAAAATTCAAATGTACGGCATGTGCTTTCCAATCTAATTACTAAGAAGGTTATTAATAGTAAAAAAAAGATGAAAAGAAGAATGGTAAATATATCTTTTTGATCTCATGATAAGAACAAAATAGAAACAGGGCCCCTAATAATAAAAAGTATATTCTAACAGGGTTTTATTCTCTCTATGTTTAAATTTTATAACAAATGACCTTAAGAAAAGATTTATCATAAGATCATTTTAAAAATTCTTAGATAAGCAAAAATAATGATTAAAATGTATGTATGATAATATAATTCTCAGATTTTTTTTTTATTACGCCATCTACTATACTGACTCCCTCAAGTGTACATCCTGGGAAGTTGAAAAGATATTTTTATTGTATATCACATGAAAAATAGGGTCCGAGATGTTTTAGTAATTAGACATAGACTCTGGATATAAATTCCCATATTAATTTCTGCTATATAATAAATGCTACGTATGCATAATAAATAATAAGGAGCGGGAAAAAAAAAAAATAGGTCAAACGTGAGAAAGTTGAAATGAACTATTATTTATTTCCACTAAATAAAACATGAATGATGTTTTTAATAAGTAAACGTTCTGTGGTAACACATTACGTATACGTATTTATAATCCTTTTGAGTTTCGATAATTAAAATAAATCGCGGTAAAATATGCATTATTTCGATGACGTGAAAAAAAAAGATTCAATCGAAACTATAAAAAAAATTGTTTTTGATTCCGCAAAAAATGATTAAACTAAACCACTAAACTGTTTTGGTTTATTTCCGGTTTGATGAAAAAACAAATGTAATTATGATTGTGATTACTGTTAAAAAAAAGGTAAATACTGCATGTACAAGTATGCAACTCGACAAGTTAAATAATTAATCATATTATTAACCCGTTATAAAAATTTAAAAAGTTATGCAAATTTCATAATATGAAAAATTGCGGAGAGAGTGAGTGCGGAATAATATTTATAAATATTAATGTACATTATAGCTTGATATTTTAGTCATATCAACAAAAACAGTTTATTGTGTAATGGGGATACAAAGACCGGGCGTTCAAGAGCCATACGTGTGACATGATATACACCTAAAAGGTAAGTTTAATGTTATAACTTATTACACTTAACCCTAATGCGCCGGACACCCGCAAAAAAAAAAACAATTTTTTTCCAACAAGGCTGAGTTGTATAGACTTTTTTCCTCTTTTCTCTTTTATTATTATTATTATTAAATACGAACATAACAACATAGCAACAGAAATACGAAAAAAAAAAGAACGACATCTCCTCTTCATCTCATTTCTAAACACACACACGTATATATATTTATACCTTTTAAAAACATCAAAATAATCATAATAACACAAAAAGTGGTTGTTCTCCTGTTGTAAATGTTTTCACAACCTCCTTTATTAACAACACCGAAAGGAACAAATAGAGCGGAGGATGATACAGTAACAACAAAAACGCCATCATCAACAGCGACAACACCCATCATCATAACAAAAGATGAACCAACAGCAAGTTTATCGAAACGACCACCAAGAAATATGAATACAGATAGTACTCTTCTTCATGAAAAAACAACATTTCGTCATTCACTTGCTTCACAATATTCTAGTACATCCGCAAGTGGATCTAGTCACAGTCAACGATATAGTGTTGGTAGTGCAGAAAGTCTGGGTCAACAGCATTATGATATAAATTTAATGGATAATAATAATAATAACCCAATGCGTCGATGGTCAGCAGAATCCAATGGTTCTGATCACGTGTCATCACAACGTAAGTTTTCCATAGATATAATATACGCGATGATCTTTTTTTTTTATTTATTTATTTTTAGAGAGAAGAAAAAGGAAAGTGAAGGAAGGTGGAGGTGGAGAGGGTGGGGGAGGTTAAATGATTAATTGGGAATAGTTATCTATAAAGAGGTCTATTGGCTTTGTTTATAGGCGGGATTTCATTTATTAAAGGGAAAGAGACATAATTAATAATTATATTAAATTTTTTTTATAGAATCAACATCATCACCTACAGCTAGTTCATTCTCTTCTCTTCCACCTTCATCGCGATTTCTTTTATCTGGCGCAACAAGCTCAGAAGCTTTTCGAGAGCAAGAGCTGAGTCGATTTTATCCTACCACAACATCATCTACGTTACGTCATATAAAAGCTTTATCCGATCCATTTGTGAATATGCCATCTGTTGCTGCATCTTCAGGAACACCCCCTTCATTCACTGAAAAAAACAATCACACCAAAAAAATGATGACCCATTCAACGAATTCTTCCACTTCTACTTCTAGTTCTTCTTTTCAAAGTAATGAATGGATAGGAGTAGACCCATGGTGTATGTCCGTCAAATCAGCACTTGAAAAAGCCATCTGTAAAAATTGGATATATAAATATGAACAACCTACATTTACATTTGCAAGAGCATGGAAACGTCGTTATGTCATTCTTGTCGATAAAATTGTATATATATTCAAATCAAACAAATCGACTCATCCAGCACGCGAACATTTTATTTTGACAGAAGATACTCTTGTTTTTGTATCTGAAGAATTTAAAAAAGGATATGTCGTAGAAATTCGTAAACCTTTGTGTAAATGGTATTTACGTTGTGAATCTGCTTCTCAAATGAAACATTGGCTTGAATCCATGAAAAAAATTGTGGCCTGTGTTAAAGTAGGTCATTCGGGAAAGCTTTCTTCTTCCATGTTGGCTAATTTACAATTGACCGATGATTATCAACTTTTATCTTCATCTACGTTGAATCCATCGTCCACATCACCACGAAATTCAATTGTTATTGAACAACAACCCATATCACCTACGACAATGGCATCCCCTTCTATTCATAAAAATAAAACAACAAAATATCGTTTATCGGCCATCTATCATCGTACAGCTGCAGCAGATGCTCTCAATGGTACCACTTCATCATCATCATCATCTACTCCAACAACAACAACTCACAATAAAAAGAATAATGATGATATATTTCCATATCCACCCCAATGGTGGAAATATTATCAACAACAATATCCTACTTTACAAAGATCAGAAAATCGTCGAGCAAGTGCACAAGTAACCAAAACAACGACTGAAGTCATGTCTCAAGATAAAAGTCTAAAACGTCAATCATTAGCAGAAATTCCTCATTGGCAATCTTTATTACCACCCCAAAGACCTGTACCTTTATCAACTCCTCCTCCACCACCACCTACTACTACCACCACTAGTAGTAGTAGCACTTCTCTACCTACAAATTTACAACCTTCTATATCCACTTCTTCTACTAAACAACCATCACTTGCTCCTGTTTCTGAAGATACTTGATTTTTCTTTGTCCATTATCCATCCTTCTTAGTAATAATAACCTATTCCCATTTGATATCTTATATATATATTTTTTGTAAATCTTTTTTTTTATTTTCTTCTACACCTTCTCTTTTTATTTTGTTCATAATTCCATTGTATACACTGCATTTCCTCTTTACCTTCACCTCCCCCCACCACCCTTTTTTTTTTGTACAAATTTTTCTATTCCACATTCTTTTCAAAACACACACACATATATATATAAATATATAATTCATTATTTTATTTGTTCTAAACTGTAAATAGTATGAAATAAGATGGAGGGGGTAAATAATTTTTTGCATAAAAAATAAGTGTTTTAAAAAAAAAGAAAAGCCACCCAAATCGAGATAAAATTCAAGCAAAGAAACTTGCCTGAAAAAAAGCAGTTACCCGAAACTCCACTCTTTTTTTTTTTTTTCCAACTCTTTTTTTTTTAATACACTTGTATTTATATTCATATAAAAAATGGCAAAAGCAACAACCAAAAAAACACCAGTAAAGAAAACAGTTCAAAAAAAGACAGAAACTGAAACAAAACAATCTATTCTTAATCAAGATCTTGTACGTATTCTTCTTTTTAGACGATAACAATAACACCACTCGTATTACTTTTTATATATAATTCGAATAATAGGGGGGGTGGGGACATGTCCACTTTTTTTTCTTTGATAGATCTATTAAACTTTATTTCCTTACTTCATTCTTTAGGCCAAAAAAGCCATTCATGCTTTATATCAATACAAAGAAACGCAATCAAGTAATGATCTTTTGGAATCTACTTCTTATCTTTATGGTACTATTACAGTAAAGAATATTAAATCCAAGTCGCGAACACTCAAACCTTCTGTCATGTACGTTTCTTTTTTGAACGATCGATCTCTATTTATATAAAAGGACAAAATAATAATAATTTTTCTTTATATTATATAGTTCTGTCAAAAATTCTCCTTTCCCTTCAGATATTGAAGCTTGTTTAATTGTTCAAGATGATAAAGCTAAATATGAAAAGGCACTTGGTCAAGAAGATATGAAGAATGTCAAGGTAAAGAAAGAAAAAAAGGGGAGATTAGGGTTTCTATTCATTGGATTTTTTTTTAAAACTAAAGTATAAAATTAGGTATATACAGTAAAAGAATTAGGTGATTCCTACAAACGTTATGAAGCCAAAAGAAAATTGGCAGCATCATTTGATGTATTTCTTGTAGATAGAAGAGCTTGTACTTTTATACCCAAATTATTGGGTAAAACATTTGTTGAAAGAAATAAGTAAGTATATTATATTTTTGGAAAGGGAGGGGGAAAGTATCAATGATATTAACACCACATTATTAATTAAATTAGGGTTCCAAGACCTGTTGCATTGGAAAGAAAGAGTTGGTTAGAAAGTGTTAAACGTTCATTGTCAAGTGTCACATTCAGTGATAATAATGGAGCATTAAAATCATTTAAATTTGGCTATATGGGATTGAGTGAAGAACAAGCACTTGAAAACTTTATTCAAGTATTACCATCTATTATTTCAAAAATTGATGGGGGTGAAAATAATATTCAAGAAATTGGTTTGAAAATGGATGAAACTGTTGTTTTACCTATTTATAATTCTTTACCTACTAATTAATTCTCTCCTCTCTCTCTCTCTCTCCACCCTCCCGCACGCACACACACCTCTTTTTCATTTATAACATTTGTTTTCTTTTTATTCTTATTATCAACTCTCTCACTCATTTTAAAACCATACATCAATTTATTATAAAATAAAAATAAAGCATTCAATTTTATATTTATCAAATTTCAAAAGCTTCAACATGTGTGAAAAGGTTTTTGTTTATGCTAAAAGAACATTTTAGTTCAGAAAAATATAAGGTATATATATATATATATTATATATATATAGATAATAAGTAATAAGAATAATAAGAATAATAATAAATAATAATAATAATGATAAAGGAAAAAGAGAAAAATAATATATGCATTTGTATACTTCACATGATATAAATTGGGGTGGTTTGTTTTTGTATATATCAAAAAAAAAAAGAATAGTAAAAGGGGCAAGTAAAAGATTGGTATTAGAGAAACAGATTTAAGGTTTTTGTTCTTGTTTTTGTTGTTGTTGCTGTTGTGGAGGTGGTGAAGTTTTAGTGGTGGTAGCGGTGGTGGTAGTAATAGTATTATTATTATTATTATTAATTGAATTAGCAGATGTGATTAATTCATTTCGATTCTTTTCAAGTTCATCATGATCCTATTAAATAAATAAATATATAAATAATGAATGAATGAATCGATTTCTATTCACTTATAAACAAATCATTTCCTTACCACAGGACTTGTACTACGAACAGGACTGGGTGGTAAACCCATTACTTGTGATTTTAAACTGTGACTCGAAGATGTGGGTGTAGTAGGACCACTATTTAAACGATGACTATATTCCAATAATTCTGCTTGAGAAAGACGAACAGATAATCGATTATTATTTACTTGAGCAGCAGCAGCAGTTAATGAAGAAGGTGATCCAGGTGGTTTTGGACTGTGACGACCATTCATAGGTGTTAATGAACGACCTGATCGAAATGAACGAATGGATCCTGGTCTAGAAGGGACTCTTGGATAATTAGATAAATTATGTTCAGCAAGAAATTGTTCAAGGAAATCAACAATTAAAGGTTCTTTCATTGCTGATAATTTATATTCATCAAATGACTATTTTATAGAATAAAATTAAATTAACATAAATTTTCTCTCTCTCTCTCCTTCCCCCCTTTTCATTCATTCATCTCTTTACCAATTTTCCATCATTATCAACATCAACGTCATCAAACATACGAGTAATCATATCTTTAATTTCTGTTGTTTGATCTTCTTCTGAAAATGTATGTGACTAAGAGGAAAAAAAAAGTTTAATTAGTTATACAATAAAGAAGAAGGGGGGGTGAGGGGTTATCTTTTTACTGTCATTATTATTATTATTATTATTATTGTTTATAACTTTACCAGTTGTAACATGACACGTTCTAGTTCAGTTTTCGTCAAATATCCATCATGATTTACATCATATAGTTTAAATGATACTAGAATTTTTTGTTTGGTTATTATAAAAGATGTGTTTACTTCCCCTCTTTCCCCATCATAATAAAAAAAGAAGCACTTACAAGGAAGTTTTTCTTCAGGTGTTCCTTTCATAAATACACTTAAACCATCAACAAATTCTCTATATAAAAACCAAAGGTTAGTTTATACGTTTTATTGAATACTTTGTTTTAAAAAAGACATACTCAAAATCAAGCGTTTTTTTATTATCTACATCGAATGCAGCATAAAGTCGTTTTAAAAATATATCGTCATTAGGAGACATGGAAGGTACATATTTTTTTACAGTCTTTCATTGAAATAAAAAAAAAGAGATGAGAATTGAATAATAATAATACTACTTATTTATAATTGTTTATAAAAAAAAAAGTCTTTCAATACCTCTCGAAAAACATCTTCCGTTATACTACTACTATCAGATCGTTTGGGTGTTGAAGTTTCCAAGTTATGCCGAAGATGTCGAATTTCTTTATGAGTAACTACAATTTATTATGTGTGTTATTTTTTTTTAACTTTGAGTAACATATATATATATATATAAAACCACACCTTCCTTCCTCTTTCTACCCACACTATTTCCTTGAACCCCATTTTATATATTTACAATGTGTTTTTCGTGCTAATGCTCTATTTTCTTTACTACGTGCTTGACCCATGATGGACACAAAGAAAAAAAAAAAAAAGTTAAAAAAAAAAGAAAGTTTGAAAGTTAATGTTTCCCCCTTTCCTAGTTTCTTTTGCGGGGATGGGCTTATAATCTATTATTAAAATGGGTTAACAAAATAGTTCCCACCAATAAAATGCTTTAAATTTAAAAAAGGGGAGTGTGTGTATGTGTGTGGAAAGGATAAGGATCACGGTCAGGTGCGCAGCAATAATAATAATAATATACAATAACAATAAAAAAAAATTCCCATAAACTGTGTAAGAAAACCTGATGATATGAAGTTTTTACTCAACAAGACTCTAAGAAGCCTCAAAGTAGTGAAAACAAATATATGAAATCATCATTTTACCTTTATTTGGTTTCATCTGTTATTTCATACCCTCTTTTAGTTTTCTTCTCTATTTTACTTGGTGAGTTATATAACAAGTTTAGGATTTGTTGTTGTCAAAGAAATATAATATAGAATAGAATAGAATCGCTGATGTCATAGTATTTTATTAATGGTTAGTATAATTATTTTATATACTATACTATAAAAAAAAAAGAAACTCATTGAAAAACTGGGGCAAAAAAACACTGGAAAATCTTTCAAGAACTTTTAAATGATTATCCTTTTTGACTACGTAAAAAATGATTTTGACTTTAATGATTTTATTGAAAGTTCTAATGTGATGGACTTTTTGAACATGGTTTCGTGAAAAGAGTAATGTCTAATTTTTTTTGTCTTTTTGTTATATTTGTTAAAAACCTTAAAATATTTATATCTGTATTACATTGTTTTACTTGTGTTCCCCTGATTGTAATCAATGACAGCATAATAAACTTTTTTAATTTTAGAGAAAGGGCAAAACAAACTAAATACATTACATACGCACACACACATACATGCATACATACATTTACATACATACACATATATTATAATACGTACAGTTGTTATAAGTTGGGGAACAATACTATTACAACTACAAATAATTAATAAGAGATTCTTCTATCTTATTTTATTGATATCATTCATGACTCCGTAGCTTGAGATACAGTAAATTTAAATTCGGACTTTATATAACATCTTTTTATTATGCATTTTTCGCGTTGTCGCTCAGAGTTTGTCCCTGAAGTACTTTTCATTACAACCCCGATTTCTTTCTATAGATTAACAAGTAGAAAGAGAATCCATTACTGTTTCTTTTTCTTATATTTATGTGTCAACTCAATATGCTATTGCATCTCACAAACTATGGTGTACTTTATTTAATTAAAAATGGGTAACCTTATCAACTAATAATCTGTTGAATCAATGTTGTCATGGTAGATTTCCACTTTTAAGTTTTTACATTACGTATTTATATCATTATAAAGAGAAGACAATACGTACAATTTTTAAAACAATAAAAGAAAACCAATTTTTATTAATAATAATACGTATGTAATAATAAGTAAAAGACAGAAAGAAACTATGTTTGAGGCAAAAGTTTAAACATGGCGTACAAAAATCCATTGACTTTTGATTAAATGAAGATGATAATAATAATAAAGGTTTGCAATGCTCTTGGCCGCAACCTTTTTTCAATCAAGGTTACGTGGACAGGTCACTACCAACGTGGAGGTGGCATTGCGTCAGGACCCAACCTCCCCAGTGCCTAAACCTGGATCATCGGCCCCTTTACTATCCGAAGATAATAAAGAGTAAGGCATCGTCGTCGTTCAGTGCTGGGTTGTTGTTGACGTTGCTGTGATGACAACACAAGATTGAAATAAAAACTTCAAAAAGTCCCAATATTGAACATTGCGGGCCATGTAGTGAGAATAAAAAGTCGCTGCGCAAGGAATGGCCCAAGGAGACTGGGCCCCAAATGAGTCATTCCTTACTTGAGAACCTAAAAAGCTATGTAAAGAGCTCACTTTATAGTTCCTCTGTAGATACGCAAGTTGAAAAACACAATGAGCAATATCAGAGTTATCCAAAGTAGTTGTTCATCACGGTTGTCATCCGCCATGAAATGCTGTCGTCGTAAGTGTTGTTGTTTGTCTACGTATGTATCTGCTTTTATTTTTATTTTTTGCAATGTCATTTCAAGCAAAAAGAAAACGATAAAAGAAAGAAGAGTCAGTATAAATAACATTTACATTTAGGAAAAAAAAGAAAGTCTATAAAAAAATTAAGAAAAGAGAGGAGAAGTAGGTATAGGACCTGCTTAAGAGAAACATTAAAAAAAAGCAGTACTTACCTTGTTGTTGTTGGAAGAAAAAAAAGTGTCAGGAACAGGAAAAAGATATAAACCCACTCAGCCAATCAAATAACTTGCTTTGACCGGTTAAATTATCTACCATGTATACACTTTTATAGTGACATGTCAAGAAAATGTCAATGCTAATGATTACAAGCTATTTCGGTTAGTTTAAAAATGTTCATTTAACTAAGAGAATAAAGGTACTTAGTATTTGTAACGAAATTGAAAGATGGGGTGTTGTGGGTTGGGGTTTGAACGTGTTTACGTATTATATGAAGTTATATGAGATTCCCAGCAATCGTAAGGCTACTATTACTATGACAACAAACAGATTGTTTTGGCAATTGAATAAACAATAGTTCCGATCTTTACAGGAATAGAAAATAACATGAGGTGTTTTCAGCAATACTAAATGTGCACCACAATGAATAAAGATCTTACAAACAGCTATAAAGTCAAACAATACATGTGGTAACGGAGTATTGAATTTAACCATCAAGGTAAGTTGAAGGCAGGGATAAGGGAGAGTAATAACAATATTACTGTATATAATTATGACTCTGAACAATTTATTGAACAGTAGTGGCAGAATGTCATAAACGATTATCAAATAAAAAATGATAGTAATTTGTTAAAGAGTTTTTTTAACTACAAGTTTGAATTGAAGAAGAGAATAGGAAATGTGATCGTAAATAGTTTAAAATTTTTTTAAATTTATTATGATGGAAGACTAATGGACCTTCGCCTATAGGCCTGTGGTCGCTTCCTTGCGGTACGGTATGATTAAGAGCAATTGAATATATACATATGAAATAGGGGTAGAGAATGAAACTGAAAAAACTCAGTATGGGAAAAAGTTAAATTGGTGAGAGCAAAGGCTGTTTGGTGTGGCTGAAAAAAAAGAGAAAAATTGAGAAAAAAGAAGGGAAGCAGGAATGGAGCTGCAAAGAGAGTAATATAAAAGGTATTCTAGTTTAGATGTGGGGGTTGGGTAGGAGAGGAGATGGGGATATCCATAGCATCCTCTGGTGCTGGTTCGTCCATGTCAAAATCGTCATTTGGATGGCTCAAGTAGTCAATTTCGCGTAAGACACGTATAAGAGCTGGCCAAACCGTTTGCCATTTACCTACAGTCAGACCAAATTCAGACCGTGGTAAGTGGTTGAGTATGTAGTCTAGAGGTTGTTGTTCTTGTGGTAGTGCTGGAGTGATCGTAAATATATGCATATGAATAGTGATGTACACGGGTGCCATGCTTTTTCAGGTGAAATTTGGATTTTTTATGTGCCTAGCCACATATTTTTTATGTGATTTTTTTTACATTTATTCCAGATGTGAAGAGAAACCTATGTATAGTATATGTCTATCACATCATATAAATCCATATATCAATAAAAAAGACCAAGTTATTGATGAGTAGTTATAAATAATGACATTTGTGATATCTTCTATACAAAACGCATA
The DNA here is from genome assembly GCA_025093555.1 of Circinella umbellata. NCBI lineage: Eukaryota > Fungi > Mucoromycota > Mucoromycetes > Mucorales > Lichtheimiaceae > Circinella > Circinella umbellata. The sequence continues at coordinate 948,040 of JAIWNF010000005.1, read as the reverse complement.
GCGAAAATCTATACAGAAAAATGACTTCGTGATTTTTTATGCAAAAGATGCAAATGTATAAAAGACCGACTGTTTTTCCTTATACTGACTGTTTATTCTTCTCAAATTAATCGGCGACTGAACAGCATGAGTCCTCAATTTCACCTGAAAAAAATCGCACCCGTTATCAATGGCTAGTCCATGGCACGCTTCAAAACCGCTCCGAATATGCCTCTTGCTTGTATAGGACCAGGGTTTGGAAGCTGAAGACTTGGCGTAACTGCGCAAATACCAGGCAGATTGTACATAGGATACGGGAGATGAGGGAACAAGACCTTCAAATTCTCGATCATTTCTAATGATATCCACTACATCGTTATTCAAAGCAGAGCCCAAAAAACATGTCTTCTTGTACCGTACATCAAACCAGCGTATCCACCAAGTGCCAAGTATTCGTAATTTCCCCATCGTACAACGAATTCTTTCCAACTCTTGTCGTGGTGAGTTTTATCTATCATAAATGCTCTGGGTTTTTCATAGTACTCGTGGCGGCGTTCTTGGGCACAATCATCAATGTTTTTTTTGTTCTGTACAAACAAATCTGCTTGTGTAATAAATGCCCACGATGTTTTGGATATCAAGATGCATTCAATAAAATAAACGGAGTGGTTTTGGATAGCACCCTCGGTTGTCAACCAAGTTGGTACAGCCATACCTGTACCAAGTATTCCAGTGGGTCGTGTGGTAACTGTCTCTGTAAGAAAATTGATAAATTTCTAATTAAATAAATATGTAAATAAAGCAATTTTTGATTAATGGCATGTTCCACACCAGCTTGCTGTGTAAAAAGAATATCATTATCAACGGTTTGGTCAAGCTTGTGGTATAGATTGTCCTTTTCCACCAAAGACAGCGCGGATGTAGGAAGCTTGAATGTATCGTTTACCACATCGAATTTGAGCTGATTTTGACCTATTATATAATAAGATTTAATGCTAATAATATATAACAAAAAAAAAAGGAAAAACGGCAGCAATAACTCGCCCGTCTTGATGTATTGGTCCATTAGGGGGACTTATCAGAATTTTTCAGATTCTTAATTAAGTCTACATAACAGCTTACCAGTTGTTTAGGGTTTACTTCGTAAAGTCTAGAACACCTTCGAAAAAATCTTTGATTTTTTCTTGGACACCTTTTTTTATAAGAAAACAAACTATGGATTCGATTTTATTGAATCGAATAAAAAAAAAACTTCTCTATATATATTTTAATATCTTTATAGTTAATAGATTTCTTTATACAATCTTTGGCCTGACGTTTGACGATAGGTGGGGTTTCGTACATGTATATATTTTTTCTTTTAACTACCTTCATTGTTGACGATTCCCCTTCACCAGTATTCGTGACAGATTTATATTCCTCCTGTGCTAGATTCTTCGTCATTTCGAAGGACTATATATTAAAATGTACGATCAGAACATGTTATCTATTATATGATGTATCGCTTGCTTTCTATGTCATGAATCAATTCCTTACCTTTGCTTGATACGAGTTTTCTTTATTTAAAGTGTCATAGTCGTGATGGTCATGTACATGGTATTGAACCAAGAGATCCTTCCGATTTGATATATTACTAAACGCACGGCTTGGGCTCTAAAAAAATATGGAAACAAAATTAACACCTAGTGTGATGTCCATCCATTTAGCGTTTCACTAACGTAACAAATGTATACCTCGTTATAGACGAATAAGTTTATTTCCTTGTTAGTGTGTCGTGTTCTCATATGATTCTGTATATATGTCTACCATGCTTTATCTTTTTTATCAATATACACTTTTATATGTCTATTACTTTTGTTCAGTTCAGTTAAGAGAGACTTGGCGCAGTTCTTGGATAATAATGTGGAATCCGAAATAAAAATCTTGGTAGTCAATGAGAACGCTGTCAAAAGACCTGGAATTGTGTTTTTAATATTCGCAGGAGTATTAATAATTTCCTGGAATAATACCAAGAATCGTGCTGTTTCTTTAGGTAAAATGCATTTATTGTTCAAGTCTTCAGGTTCGAGAATCCATGGCAGATCAGTCGGACGGTTAATTGTAATGAAGTATATATATGTACAAGTTGTTGCGAAATTATAGCCATCTTGCCAACTATGTAAATAGTCAAGTGTTTTTTCCACGATCTCTTGTAGTTGAAAAGGTCCAGCTTTAGAAAAAGTTATGTTAGTTAAAGAGATTGATACAAGAAAAAAAAAAAATAAGAAACTACGCGTTTTAAAATCACAGGAACACCTATTTTTTTTATTTGCATATCCATTTTTTTTTAGAAGAACGAAATTAATTTGGCATAATCGCTCATTATGCATAATTAGCAGAGGAAATCTACTTCTTTTAAGTCTACGCAAGTAAAGCGACGAATTTGTGTGATGGCAAATATAGTTACTTATGTGGTTAGTGTAAATAGCTCTTGGTGGAAAATTAATGTCTAATCGGTATTCCATGTTGATGTGATGATAGTGAATTCAACAATAATCTACAAGTTGGAAAAGTCATAAATGCCACCACGGTAGAGCATAGAGATTCACTGAATTGAGAAATTAGAGTGCAACAGTGGTTGGAGAGAGGGAAAAAAATATTGGTAGTGGGGTAAAATGAAATAAGAGGTAGGGTAAAATCCAAGGGGTCCCTAATCTAAAAGATGAACTACGCTATTTTTTTTTGTTACAGAACAACTGTTGAAGTCTGAATTTATGGGAGTCTATGATCTAAAAGCGTTTCTTTCTAGTGGTAAAATCAATAACAGTAGTAGAATGAAAAAGGACAGAAGAACAAAAAATGCGTGGACTCTTAACTACAAACATAGTACTAGAAGTAAGTTGAACGGGTGATAGCGACGAGTGAGAATTATTCCATGTTGGTATGATAAGGGAGAACGCTACTTTTTCAAATGGTATCTTGCAATACAGAAGTAAACACATAGTCTTGTAGTACCTGTTGCCACACAATCCATTTGCTTTCACAAGAGAACAGTCGATTTCAAGAGGCTCAATGTTGTAGTATATACTTAAAGCAAGGTTCTTTTTTTTCATAACCAAGATTCAGAATTGTTTATTCTGTCAGTCATAACAATTGACAGAAATATACTACCAACTTGATAAATGCATTGCTGCTTAAACACTCGATCAGTCACTACTCCACTGTAAGTGCTTTGATTGTAACAAAAAAAAGTAGATTTCAAACAAAGTTTATTATTATATTTTATAAAAGAAGAGCAAAGTATCTTCCCCTAATTAAGCAAAGCCAAGTAAAATCGAGAAAAGGTTGAAGTATCTAGCTCCATCCAAGCAATCCAAATAAAATTTAAACGAGACCTGAATTTATTGAGCATGCAACAACATGATGTAGACGATGCTCAAATGCTGTCGCCACATGTAGACACACTACCCTATCCCTGTATGACGGCTCAAATGCTTGTCACCAGGCAGTCGAAGTAATGTCGTTATCTACAGTTGTGATCAATAAAAAGAGAAAAGTTCTCAGTTTTTATTGTCGTCCACAGTACCCAGTGTGGCTGCGGAGGTAACACACCCCTTAAAAGGCCCCAAAAGGCCAGATTTGGTATTGTTTACTTCGGGTAATACGTGTGACATGTCTGGGCGTGATGAAAAAAACCATCATAGCCAAAATATCAAACGCCAACAAAACTTCTGGCTTTATAATATATGAAATTCGCCAGAGTTTTAATTTAACAAAAGGAGCATGTCAGAATATCTGATATTTAACTCTTAATGTCGTCCTTATACAACATAGCTAAACATGTAATTATCCTTCAATACTGTAGTTGACGCAAGTCTTATTAGGTTGAGCTAAGCAAGTTAAAATCTTTTTAGTAGTACGAAAGAGAAAGTAGCTATGTGGTGCTATAATGATATAAAAGGAAAATTGAATAGACCAAGTTAGAAGAATGAGAGCACATAATTCTATTAATATATATGTCTAATTATAAAAAATATAAAAGCTATTTTTCTTTGTCATGAATCTACAAGTACGTGTCTAGACTAGAATCATCACCTATCAACGTCTACAACTCGACGGGCACGTGGGTTAGTATCAAATCCTTTGTATATTTACTTTAAAAGTGTAGTAAATAAACGACGAGATGGCCAAAAAAAACATGAGGGTACGTAGGAGTATAACTTTTTAGGATCGACAAGTCCAGAGTATAATGCAAAATATGTGGAAGGTGGTTCAATCCAAAATATACTATTATTTTGATTATATTCTCGTGGATCTTGCTTGCCATTCTTGCTTTGTAACTTTTCAAAAACACTCGACGAGTATTTAAATTTCTACATAGTCAGTACCATGATTCTCTACTGTTTTATCATTTTCTCGCTCACTGCTGCTACGTACGTAAGTATCATCGCCATTGTCACATGTTTCGTGATAAATTACCAAGGGTATAAGTATTATCATCACCTGTCACCTCATAAGAGTATAAAACTGATTATTTTTTCATACACTTTAAGCTTTTTATTTTGTCAGAGTCCCACATTTCTCTCTGCGTTAGGTACTCTATCATTTATGTTACAGTCGAATGATAAAGACAGTATTGGTTGATGAAAATGAAGGAACATTATCATCACTCAATACTATGGGAAATTTTGTTGACGAAAATTCTTTATTATATTATCGATGTCTTACTTTTAGAGAAAATATATATTTTACGAGATTTCATTATCGTATATATTTTTTGACGAACCATATTAGAAGCTAAATAGCTAACTTCTTGATGATCAATGGATGGCAGAGTTGATCTAAAATTTAAGGGATGTTGACATGCTATTTTCTTTTATGTCTACCACCATGTGGATTAGCACTACCCTTTTTTCCCCTTGGCTTTATATTAGATCTAAGTGAAGTTCCAGTATTTATTAGTCTTTTTAAAAAAACAGTAAAAAACAAAAAGGAAGAGAAGCAAAATAATAGGAGTCTTACTCAGAATTTGAAAATTGATTTGCTAATTGTTGGGTCCACGCATTTCATACTCGCTAAAAAAAAGTTGATGATACTATATTATCCCTGGGGCTAATAGCTTGCCTTGATGGATGCTTTCTTGTTCTTACTCTAGGCTTTTCCTCTGTCGAATTAATCGTTTTTTGTTTTAGATTTCTTTTTGCCAGGTAGCTATGGTCTCGATTTCAAAAGATTTCTCTTGCGTGCCAATTTCAGTATGTGGAACTCATCAAGTACCTCATGCTGTACGTACCATAATAAAATTCGATAATAGAAGTGTGTGCAGAATAATAAATTGTATATAAACACTTGTCATGTACCTTTCAGATGAATTGGCTGCTCTCACCATTGAGTTGAATCTTTTCCCTTATCTAATTCAGCATTTACAATGCGATATGAATCAAACACGCCAACAGGCTTCTCGATAGGGATTGGAGCAGCTCATGCAACAGATGAACTTCGCGTTTTAGTTGGCATTCATTCCTCTATATAATTACTTTTTTATTCTTCTTATGATAAAGTACGTAAGAAAGCTGGGGAAAAAAGTGATAGATTTAAAACCTGTACGTAGTAGGCCTATTGATCTAAAGTACATATTAGGAAGTTGAAAAATATATATGTACGTATGTGGTAAAAGAATGTTTAATAAAGGTTGTCAAGTATTGGCTCTTGTTGTCATGGCAACATCATGGGTTTGTTTTTATTATACTTTATTTGGGCTCTTTTGTAATGTTGTTACGTATATTGCATACTATATATAGAGAATTTGGATGCTTTTTTTTTGATAATTTCGATTATCCCTTTTAAGTATAGGCTAGGTTGCAACATTTAAGGTGTATAATCTTACAGCGCATTTTTAACAGTACTTTATTGAACGAAATTATGTTGCTACACATTGTTCGGGTCCAATTTAGTGTTGGGTTTCTTGCATAAGTTAAAAAAAATTACCATATATGATGAATGTTTTGGCCGCACAAATTTGCTTGAGGAAACTATTAACTTTCATTATTTTTTATTAACAATAGAAGACTCATGGATCAGTGGATTCTATTTGATATGATTAATTTATGGTTACGATATTATAAAAAAAAAGAAGCAAGTGTTAGGGAACAACTGTTGATAGCTTATGTTCAATATTACATACATATAAATAAAGAGAAAAAAATTACCAGAGAGAGTTTTTGAATACGCATCAAAAATAGGGGTTTTCATGTTAATTATATAATAGAATCGAGCTTATCATTGTCATTATAATGCATAATTCCTTGTTTGCTCGGGTAACCTCCTCCTAGAAAAGAAACTCGAATGATGCAAGAAGCGCGTATCCATAAACATTATCCTACTTTACTTTTATAGAAGATCATAGTCAACCTGGTGCCTGTAGATACATAAAATCTGTCAAAGAGTCTTATTCCTCATTATTTTTTTATGTTATCATTCTTTTTTAGTGGTGCTAATTTTATGAAAAAAAAAATTCGAGTGGGTAATAATTGAATTACCTTTTTTCGATCGCTGTATTTTTTTTCTCCACAATATAACAAGAAAATTGTTTGATGCACGCATCAAGGACGAAGGAAATTGTAACTACAGCGTCTTTGGAAATGACAGCTATTTTTTTTTTCAAGTGCTAGTTCCCAAACACTGTTACGTACGAACTTTTTTTTTTTTTTTTAAAAAAAATGATGTTTGCTCATAAGTAGTAATAAAATTTTCAATAATAATAATGATGGTTGCTATTGTATTATTTATTATTAGATATATATTCTTCACAAATAAAGATAAAAATACAACTTACTAATATTAATATTTATGTATTTGTTAAATCACAAAGAGATGGACCACAGATATCTTTGTCTAACAACAAAAATAAAAAAAAAAATAGAATTATAGCGCAGTACCTATAAATATAAAAATAGAGTAAAAATATTCTTTGTCATGCATGAATATAATGAATATAACCAACTCTACAAAATTGAATCGCAACATAACGATATAATAAATTCTTTTTTTATATAGTTAAACAATGGCACAGCGAAAGAAGAATGATTAGCAAATATTTATATATAAAGCTCTCGAAAAAATAAATAAGTTCACATTTTTCGAATTTATATATTTTTTTTCTTTTACCGTTATTCATAGTATATTATATTTTCTCAACCCTCTTTTTTTTATTTCTTTTGTGAGCTATACTGTATATGCCTCTTACAATGAGTAGTGATAGTGATCAAGAAAACTATTCAAGTGGTCAAGACACTAGTACCGGTTACAGTATGACAAGTAATCCTCGTAATCACCCATCACCGCCAGCACGATCATACACCCCTATAGACCCATTGCCGGAAAGTTCTACATCAACATCAAACGACACTTCACCTGAAAATTCTGTGACTGAAGCTCCAGTAGTATATACCTTTACTGATACTTCTGCGGAAACTCAAACTCCAATCTCCATAGCTGCTCTTTCGCAACCTACAACTTCACCGCTTAAGAATTTCGCCAATTCTCCTGAACAAGAACAGCTTCCTGGTAATCCATCTCATAATACAAGTTCGGAACCAATTTATTCTGCTGCTAGTAGTAGTAGTCATTATTCTCCTGATACTACTTCACAGCCATCAAGTTCACAAGAAAAAGAAAAAGAAAGAAAACACTCTACTTCTGCTCCAGTGTCTCCTTCTGATCCTGTGTTACATCCTGCTCCAAGCTCTGCTTCTGCTCCAGTGTCATCTCCTGCACCAGGTTCTGCTTTTGCGTTAGACTCTCCTTCTGATCCAAATTCTCCTTCTGATCCAAATTCTCCTTCTGCTCAAGGTTCTCCCTCTGGTCAAGGTTCTCCTTCCGCTCAAAGCTCTGCTTCTGGTCAAGGTTCTCCTTCCGCTCAAAGCTCTGCTTCTGGTCAAGGTTCTCCTTCTGGTCAAGGTTCTCCTTCTGCTCAAGGTTCTCCTTCTGCTCAAGGTTCTCCTTCTGTTCAAGGTTCTCCCTCTGCTCAAAGCTCTGCTTCTGTTCAAGGTTCTCCTTCTACTCAAGGCTCTCCTTCTATTCAAGGTTCTCCCTCTGCTCAAGGTTCTCCCTCTATTCAAGGTTCTCCCTCTATTCAAGGTTCTCCCTCTATTCAAGGCTCTGATTCTGTTCAAGGCTCTGGTTCCGTTCAAGGCTCTGGTTCCGTTCAAGGCTCTCCTTCTGTTCAAGGCTCTCCTTCTGTTCAAGGCTCTCCTTCTGTTCAAGGCTCTCCTTCTGTTCAAGGCTCTCCTTCTGTTCAAGGCTCTCCTTCTGTTCAAGGAAGTACGCCACTTTCTGGTAGTGTGGTTGATGAAGCCCCTGAAGAACAAAACCCACAAAGACAACAACAACAACAAAGTGTACGCTCAATTGCAAGAAATGTTATTTATAACTTAAATATAAATGCAGCTCCCGGTGAATGGTGGCCTCCATATGACTTTCAGGCCGGTCCACCACCAAGAGTACCACCACTTTATCAAGAACAGTGGAGAATACAATATCCAGATGCTCAACAGAACCAAGATCCACATCAAAGACAACAACAAGACGGTGCTCAAAATCAAGGAGCTCAACCACAAGGTCGCGCTCAAAATCAAAGAAATCAACAGCAAGGTGGTACTCAACGTCAAGGAGTTCAACAACAAGTGTTACCAGAAGATCGTGAACAAGATCAAAATGCAAATGAAGCATATGTTGAAGGACAGGCTCAATATGATGAAGATATTAATATACAACAGCAACAACAACGCGCTTATTCCGCTTCGCAAAATACTATGTATGAAATCAACACTAGTTATACTTGGCGTCCACCTTATTATGGACAACAGCAGCGACAGCCTCCCATACATCAGCGACGTCCAGCTCTTGAACAACCTCCTGCACAACAGCCACCTCAACAGCCATCTCAACAACCACCTCAACAGCCACCTCAACCTCCTGCTCAACAGCCACCTCAACCTCCTGCTCAACAGCCACCTCAACAGCCATCTCAACAACCACCTCAACAGCCACCTCAACCTCCTGCTCAACAGCCACCTCAATCCCCATCTCAACAGCCACCACAACCACCTGCTCAACCACCTGCTCAACCTCCAGCTCAACCTCCTACTCAACCACCTGCTCAGCCTCCTGCTCGACCTTTAATGCAGCGTCCAGTAAATCCAGAAGTAGTATCACGTACAAACATGTATATGCTTTTCACAGTTGCAAGTTAGTATTAGATTTTTATTTTTATTTCTAAATATAAACTTTATATATATATTGGTGTCTACAAGAACATATACATAAGTAATTACTAATAGCAAAAAAAAATTACAGTGTTTCTTTTTACATTTTACAATGTATTTTATATGATGATTGGTCGTAAATACACTCTTATTCCCAGTGATGTATTATCATCTTTGGTTGAACGAACCAAAATTCAACAAGTATCAGAACCGACTCGAATCGCAATACTTCCTGTAGTACAAACTTTGGACTTGGGTAAATGGGCATGAAAAAAAAATTTAAATATTATATACTCAAATAACATTGTACTCATTTCTCTTGTAATGTATACGTTGCTCTATTTTTTACTTTATAGGTTCTATAAAACTTAATATCGACAATTTAAAAGACATTCAAGAAATGAAAATGATTTATATAAATGGAACATTACATATTACACCTTATAATCAAGTGCCATCCAGTTCTTATTCTCATACTGTAACTGACATTGCTACCGATAAATTACATTTTCCCACTGTTGTACCTGTTGATAAAGAAGAACAGTAAGTCATTATATAGCCAGTATAAATGTGCTTTTTTTTGCTATCTGCAATTTTCTTATCAAATAGTGATATTTCTTTTGGCGGATCACATACATTAAATGAATTATTATCCTAATTGACTTGTCAAAAACACTTAATTTTTATTTATCCTTATAATTATTATTATCACTTTATAGAATTAGAATTCAAAAGTTACAAGATGGAATCAAACTTCTTCGACAACGTTTGGAATCACAACAAAAAGATATAAGATCACTTCAAGAACACTACAGTGTCACAGAATTTACTTTTAATCAACTTCTTGATACATTGGAAAAAAGTATTCTTGACAAAGATGAACGAGATAATGCGGTAACAATTGTTCAACTTGCATCAAAAGCATTATCCAACTTTGAAGATACGATGGATCCTGTCAGACAGCAATATATGGATTTAAAGTCTGAATTCAACAAACTTTATAAAACTGTTCGAATAATTAATCAAGCGTCTCAATAGTTTTAATAATATGAACCATGATAAAATGTTGGGATATAGTAATAATCATACCTCTTTCCGCCATTCTTCCTCCCTTCTTTCTTAGTAGTTTCATCATATAATAAACCAAATTTAAGACTTACGTAGTCCATATAATTATATTATTTTCTTCATTTACAAGTGATGTTCACTCACTGAGATTTGTTCATTCTCGGTACAATACAACTAAGGATATATGTATATTTTTTATATCATTTTATTATAAATCTTATATAACCATCATTCATCATCATTTTCGATCCCTCTTCATGATAATATCACCATTTTCTTTTCGGTTTCTTTAACGCATACACATACACATACAGATACACATATAAAGATATAGGTGAGTACAAAGGGTATCATCATCATCATCATCATCATCATCATTATTGATTGTTTGTTGGTATTTATTGTAGGCAATTTTTTATGTATGACTATATTCAAACTCTTCTTCTGTTTCCCTTCCAGCAGAACTAGGCCGTTTCTTTTTTCGTAACGGATCACCACCACTACTTCCAAGCATTTTCAATTTTCGTTTCTTATCTTTTCGTGCAGATAATGAACTTTGTGATCGATCATCTTGACTAGATTCTTCTTTATCTTCTTTTTGTGCTAATGCCTAGATTTCACCATACAAAAAATGTCATTAATATTGTTTTTACCTTTCCATATCAAAGAGGGTTTTTTTTTGTTTTTTTTTTTTTACCTTTTGATACGTTGATGAAGACAATGAGAATAATCGATCCAATTCAGTAAATTTTTGTTTACGTTTATCTGGACGATTAGTTAGATAACCTTCAAAACCACGAATAATATTTCCATTTTGTTGTGTATCTTCCAAATATGATCCTTCAAAAAGATAAATAGCATGTTCAAGGTTGATCTATAATAAAATATTGTTACTAAAACCTTTCTTATATCTCGTAATCATAAACACATAGAGAGAAAAATATGGATGTACATACCAAATTGGTATCGACAGTCTTTTTTCGGCTTAATAAAGCTTGAAGTTCAAGTTTTGCTTCTTCATATTTTTGTCTAGTCACTTGTGGTGGTTCAGTGGGTGCAGCGGGTGCTTGTGAACTAGATGAAGGTACTGCTGTAGTATTTGTAGTCGCTGTATTTGATGATGATACTGATGGATCTGAAGATTTTGTATTAGTTTGTTTTGGTGATGTAGATTGTTCTTTCTATAATATAATATAACCATAATGTAGTCATGTTATTTTTTTTTTATAAAAAACAAAAGCAATAATTAATATAATAATCTAATCACTCCATCTCACTCATTTTTTATAATTCGAAACGGATTATATACACTTTTATTAAACTTTTACTTTATTCCTACCTTTGTGTTATCTTCAGCCATGATTTACTATTTATATATATCTTTGTACTTCTTTTTCAGTTAAAACTTGCTTGTGTACAAAAAGAAAAGAGGAGAATAATTTAACCGATAACTGAGCTAAGAATAATGAATGTGTATATAAGAGAACAATAAAAGTTTGATTCAACAAACTTGGAGATAATTATTTTTCAATAGTTAGATTCTATTTATAATAGAATCTGCTGTATGATATAGACTAATATACTATTTTGTTTTGTTTTGTTTTGTTTTTAGATAAAGTATTCTAATTAATAGATGCTACGTTTCACTTGTCTGTAAAAGATTATACTATCATAGAAATAATAGTAATACAGAGCGGGCTTCTTTGAGGAGGCAAAAAAAAAAGAGTAATGGGCGTCAACTGTTACACGAAAACACATATAAGTTGACGAACCTAGACTATTCTCGACCTAATATCCATTTCCGCAAAACTCTCTTTTTTTTATTACTATTTTTGAGCTAGGAACTTCCTTTTCTTTCTCTTTCTTTTTTTTTTTTTTTTGATCTCCCAATTGAGAAATAACTAAACGACAGTTTTTTTTATTATCAATAAACAAATGTCGTTGCAACAAGACCAACCAACATTGGGGGAAGATAATAATAGTGAAACACCTACGACTACTACGACTACTACTACGACTACTGCTGCTACTGACAACAATAATAGTGAAAAAACAACAAACGGTGTTGTTACTGAAGAAAGTGAAAGCGAAAATGATAATGATTCCATTACAAGTAGTAATAGTGCCGACATCTCGACGCCTACAATAACAATAACAGACACAGATAATTCTTCCAAAATGACCATTCCAACTATTATTATCAATCATGGTAGTGATGGTGAATATGACGACGACGAAAACGAAAACGATAATAAGCACAATACCATGACAACTATCACTACTACTTCACCACCAGAAGGAAATAATTCAAGTAATGATGATTCAGTCGACCTTGTTACTTCTCCTGAAGAAACAGAACATCCATATCAACCAGAACAACTTCATGAACAAGAACCATTACAACAAAACCAGTTACACTTGCGAGACCCACCTATAGCTGAAGAAGTACAAAAAATTAACGTTCAGGAACAACAGCAAAAGGCAAAAGAGTCGATGGTGGCTGATCATCGTGATGATATTTCATCTGTACAACCAAGCCCTGAGCCTGCATCGCTTCAACCAAGCCCCGTTGTCGACTTTTATCGCGGGAAAACGATTTTATTAACAGGTGCAACTGGATTTGTTGGTAAAGCAGTCTTATGGAAACTGGTCCAGTCCCTTGGTCCCAGTCTTGGTAAAATATACCTTTTAATACGAAATGGAAGTAATAAACGGAGTAAGATTGGAAGACCAGCGGATCGCATCAAAACTGAGATTTTGAATAATAAGGTATTAACAGAAAAATGATTGGATTGTAGGTTAAAAAGGTATAATAAAGGTAAAAATAAATAAATAAATTAATCATATATCTTTGGGGGGATGGTAGGCATTCTTGGCATTAAGAACATCTATGGGTGAAGCTACATTTGATAATATTGTACAAGAAAGAATTGTTCCTATTGCAGGTGATATTATTTCACCTGATTTATCTTTATCAGATCAAGATCGTGAAACAATCATTCAAGAAGTACATGTTGTTATTCATTGTGCTGCTACATTGGATTATCATGAAAGATTGGATTTGGCATTGGAAACAAATACTTTGGGTACTTTGCGATTAATGGATTTGGCAGATGAATGTTATAATATGTGTAAGTAAAATAGAGTGATGATGGAAGGGTGGGAGAAGATTTAGATATATCAATTATAGTATCTAATTTTTCTTTTCATCAATTACTACTAATTACTACTATTAGTATCATTTGTTCATATGTCTGTTAGTTACTTTAATGCAAATTTACCTGACGGTTATGTTCAAGAACGAGTTTATCCAATGGAAATTGGGGATCCAGAAGAACTTTTGAAAGAAATTGTGGGATTGGAACTTCAAGGTAATATAATTATATCTATTATTATAAAGTTAGTTATTTAAATTTAATTATTATTAATAATATAATTGTATAGATATTCCAAAAATGACACAACGAATTATGGCATCTTATCCAAACACATATACATTTACAAAGTTCTTGACTGAACATTTGATTTTGAAGCGTGTTGATTATAATCGTGTAGAAGAAGCTCAAGGTGGTAAAAAACAATGGCCAATATCAATTGTGCGAGCCACTCAAGTAGGTGCTGGTGCATTTGAACCACTTCCTGGATGGGTAAGTAAAAAAAAAGGGGGGGGAGAGGGGACGAGGAAATAACCTGCCATCATTTCTTTTTCATTAATTAACGAATTTAATAAATTTTATGCAGGTTGATGGTGTCACGGGAACTAATGGAGCTGTTTTCTTACTGGGTCATGGAATACAAGTTCTTCAAAGTGATATTGGACATATGCCTGCAGATATTATACCAGTAGATTATCTTGCTCGTATTGTTATTAGTAGTGCAGCTGTAGCACATGCACCTGGTACAAGATTTCTTTTACCATATAATGAAATCATTACTGAAGAAGATGAAATTGCCAGTCCATTACCACAACCAATTGTTCCTTGTTTTCCTATCATATATCAAGTTTCTGGAAGCAGTTTAAAAATGGCAACATGGCGAGAAGTTTATGAATATGTACGCCATTATTGGATCAGAAACACTAAAATCAGTTTACCTACGGGTCAAGAATATTTTGTCAACAACAGAGCATTAATTAAGGCAAGATTCTTTATGAAGAATCATCTCTCCAATTCTTTATCCTCCGTGACAACCACTTCTACACAAATCAACAATAATAATGCAAGTCCTTATGGTACTAGAAACAATGCGACTAATAAACCAACGAACCGAACTATTGAACTTGCATCACGTATTGTTGAGGCAAATCAACCCTTTTTGCGTCATCGATGGGTGTTTGATCATCAGAATGTACGAATGATGGGTCATGATTTGGAAAGTGATCCTGTTTTCCGATTATCACCTTTCAAGCATATTGATTGGGCTGCTTATATGATCAACTATAGTTATGGTACACATCTTTATATTGCACAATGTCCTCTTGGACTACGCAATATTGTGGTTCCACGTACTTGGGATTGTGCCTTGTATTCTAAACATCAAGTGATTCGGGACTCTATCATTGAAAAACAGATTGAATCTGTGGTATTTAGTATTTCAGATATTCAGAAGCGAACAGAACGGATGCTTGTACAATTAATTGAAACATTGGAAAATCCCAATGCTTATAATCCCCGAGATAAAAAGAAAAATGAAGAATGGGTGAATGATTTTGATGCTAGTCTTGATGATTGGTGTCACGATGATACACAAATTTTAAGGGAGTCAAATGCATTAGCACAATTAGGTCGTTGGTCAAAAATTCTTGGAGAAAATGACGAAGCTATTAAGGTGGTCGTATTAAATGATAAACGAGTACGCGATAGTGTTGAACAGGTAAAAAAAAACAAAAAATGATAAGTTAATAAAATATTGTAAAAAGGAAAAGGGATTAGAGAGTTTTATTTTTTGAGTTTTTTAAACAAGTTGATTCATATAAATGTTATTTCGCAAAACAATTGTACATAGATTATTAGCTCATCCGGAGTACCACAAACAACCGTTGTCGGTGAAGCTTTCAAGATTCTTCAACGAATGCGTGAACGTACACAATTACCTTATATATGGTTTGCTGGAGCATTTTTGGATGGACTATTTAAACGATTATTTACAAGTGTTCGGATACAACAAGAGAATCTTATTAAGGTTAGTTACCCATTGTTATCATTCAGAAAGTAAACTCTTAAATCCCCTCATAATATAAGAAAAAAAATAGAAACCATGTTTTTTAACTAAAAAGTTATTGAATATTTATAGTTAAAAGAACAAATTCGTGGAAAAAATGTAGTTTATGTTCCTGTTTCAAAAACCATTTTAGATCAAATTTTAGTTTGGTACATTTGTTTACGATATCATTTACCAATGCCTGCTATTATTTGTGATGAAGGTAATTATTATTATTATTATTGTTTTGTTTTCGCTGAACATTACAACCTCACCCTTCTTTATTTTTATTTATTTATTTATTTATTTTTAAATAGCATTGGCATTACTCGGTCCTATTTCGGACATATTCCGAATTGCTGGAGCTTATTTTGTACGACGTGATCAGACCACTCGATCTCCTCTCAACACCGCCGTTACAGCTGCTTATACCGAAGCATTGTTGCACGAACATGGTGCATTATCCATGTTAATTGAAAAAACACGATCCAGAACTGGTAGATTACACAATGCATATTCCGATGGTTTAATTGATATGGTATTGGATGCTAGTCTTGAAAAACATCAACCTTCTGCCCCGTCGACACCTACACAACATTCTCGTAATAGTTTACCTCATAAGATTCGTAAAGATACCGTATTTGTCCCATTAAATATTACGTATGAAAAAATTCCCGAGTTACATATGCTTATTGATCAAGTACTTGATCAAAAGCATCAACCACAGCAACAGCAACAAGCACAGCAACAAGCACCAGAACAATCTCAACAACAGCAACAAGTACAACAACAACAACAACAACAAAAACCATCCACTTCTGTACAACGTATGGGTACATTAGGCCGTTCCACATCCTTTTTAAGACCTAGTGCATCTATGGCAGGAAGAACGGCTAATAAGGATAATGGTGTGAATGATAAATGCAAATATGGACGTGTTTATATTGGTATTGGAAATGTTATTGATGTTAGAAAAATGGCAAATGAAAGGCATGTTGTACTCTATAGGACAATCGTATCGTGTATCAGGATTTGACCTTTATTTTTTGTTCTATCTAACAAACGAACAAATTAAATATATAAAATAGAGATGAAGAAGAACAAGATCAAAGCGAATTTTCAAATTCGGTAGCTCAAATGATTCAAAAGCAACATCATGAAGCTACTGCAGTAAGTCCTGTTTCTTTAGTAGCTGCAGTTGTTTTATTTGGTCGTACATCAGGTGGTATTACTATGGGTAAGCTTTTATCAGTATATATATAAAAATACTTGAATATTGTTCTGAATACATAGAAAAATGATAGAGAGTTTTATTCAATACATTTGTTGCTATTTTAAATATAGGTGATATTTATAATCATGTCTCATGGTTCCGTGATGAGCTTAAATCCAAAAATATTCCTATTGACTGGCAAGGTAAAAAACAACAACTTTTTTCATTTTACAAGAACAACCCCTACAGAAAAAAAGACATTAATTATGTTTGTGTGCGTGTGTGTGGGGGGATTTACATAACAAATAGATGATGAGGATGTGGATACAATGGTAGCATATGCTTTAGACCTACTTGATGGAAGAAAGAATATTACTATTGAAGGCAAACGCGTTACGGAAAACTCTAATGTTCGAGTGGTTGAACATGCTGATAATGTCATGGCACTCTCTTATATGGCAAATCAGGTAAAAATAAATGAAAATATTTCATATTCATATGCTTAATACTAACTTTTATTATTTTATTTAGCTTGTTGAAATTTTATTACCAGATGCTTTATTTGCCATCAGTTACTTTTCTATTGGTAATGAACAAGTATCAAGACAAGAACTTTCTATGAGTTTTAAATTTTTAATTCAACTATTCAAAGATGAATTTATTTATCCATGGGATCAACAAGAGGTAAAATGATACATATTTATTTGTAAAATGGAGAGAAGTTGGTGATTTTTTTTATCATCTTATCTATTAGTTATACTTAACATACTTTTTTAATAAAATAATATTATAGAAATTCTCTCATTTATTAAATCGATTCCAACAAAAGGGTCTTTTAGTCGAAATTAGTGCTGATAATTTTGCTAAAAAAGCAACGCTCGAGAATGACCCTACTGCATATACCCATATTTGTCTCTTGGCATCTCTCCTGTATCCAACCTTGGACGCTTATTGGATTACTTCTTGTTCACTTTCAGCATTACGTGACCTTCCTTATATGCCTCGTAAAATTGTTCCTGTTCTTGCTCAATGGATTGCAGCACATCTTATTAGTGGTCGACGTACTATTTATCGTGAAGTGTTATCTACTGAAGCAAGTCAGAATGCTGTTGATAACTTTTTAGCCATTGGATTTATTGAAGCAGTTCATCCAAAAACTAAACTGTCACCGGATGCACAGATATTACTTTTGGAACTTGGTGTTACTACCAATGAAGATCTTGTTATGGTAGCAGCTCGTCGGAACAGTCAAGAAAACATTAAGGTAAATAATTAATTCGGGTTATTTTTGTATAATTTTTTTTACCCTTCCGAGAAAGAGAAAATAAATAAAACTGAGACTTATATTTGTTCTTATGTTTATAGAAAAATAGTGATGATATATTGGGTCAATTAGAAGATATTGCATCATTATGCCATAATATTGAAAAACATCGATTTGGTACTACTGCACAATTAGAAGCTTATAGGAACAGTAATGCTCAAGTTTTTGATAAATGTCAAAATCAAATTCGTACAATTTTGAGAGCTGGTGGAAAAAGTTATGCTGCATCACATGGAATGAATTTGAGTAAAGATGAGGATCAAATGATTCAATTAGTTTATTCTTTAAAAACAGCAGCATCTGGAGTTGAGCGTTCTGGATCAACACGTAATCCAAGACGTGTATCTCAAGCATATAATCTTTTGAATAATTCCAAAAATTAAAGTAATATCATTTACTCTCTTTTTTCTCTCTTCTATTGATACTTTGTATTTTGTATTGTATTTTTATTAAAGTATATGTAAATTATACTATTATTCTTTATAACCATCAATATATATATATATATATATATATTGCTTTCAAGGAAAAATATTCTTTGATGCTTAAAAATACGTCCAATGTTAGTATAAAGTATCAAATCTTGCGTACATACACTTTTAGAATCTCTTTTGTTGAAAAAGCTAATAATAATTAAATGTACATGAATAAAAAAAAAAGGCGTAAGCATTTGTTAGAAATGCATACATACAAAAAGATTAAAGTTAGTTATGTGAATTTCCAAACAGCAAAACAAAACAACTGTACGTAGACAACTTTATGTCGTAAAAGATCATCACAAAGTTATTTTTTTTTATTTGGATAAAGTTATTTCATGTTTCCATTACGTATTATAATAGCTACTACGTATTCTGACGATAATTTTTTTTATTATTATTACAAAGAGTCAATTCCTTTCTGGTATAATGATATATAATTCATTATTTGATAACCTAACCGTCGCTACCTTAAATGCTTGTCTTAATATCATTAGAAAGCTTTAAAAAGTTGTTTTTGAAATCTTCATATGGACCTTGAAGGTCATCCACTGTTCCACCAAATAGGTTCAAATTATCATCTGACACTTGGATAAGATTCCAAGTATTCACAAGTTCATTTTTATCGGTGAAACTGTTTTGTATAGAATCAAACAAATTTTCCATAGAAACCTTCATGTTGCTATACTGTTCAGCCATATTGTTTATTGCAATCCGTTCTGCATTTAAACGAAGTCGAAGATCATCAATAGAACCGGATAGCTGTTCGACCCACCGTAGACTATATAAGTAAAGATCATCAATATGAAAAAGTTTTTGTAATAAATTTAATAATTCATTAATAATAGCAATAGAAAAAAAAATATCATTGACTACATTTTACTTACTTTTCATCTGCTGATGATTCTGGTGTTTCAGACGGTAAAACATGTAGATATCCATCTCTATAAGATACAGCAACATTATAGAGAGATCCATCTAATTTGTTTACAAATTTCAAAGTGGTACCTATACCATGTCGTATAATATATATTGTTATAATAATTTCATTGACAGTGTAAATATGTGTATATATATATTGTTTTTTTGTATATACGTAATATATTTACCAAAATTTTCAAATATATTATCTTTATTTACAGGTAAGACGAAATATCCATTTTTAATCATCGTTTCGGCTCGTTTTGTTAACTCATAATTCGCATTATATCCAGAAAATACTTTTCTAATATTTATAACTCCTGTAAAAACATTATGTATTAAAGAAATACCAACTATTATGCTTATAATTAGAATCATATATAATATGAACCTTTTATTTTAATTTTTTTTTCAACAAAAAATTAAATTCGATACTAACTTAAGACCATTGGCAGCCAATATGGCATTCGGGCCAACGTATGCGGTATTCTATCCATTGAAGCGATAAAAAAAAAAGTTGTTGAAGAAAAAGAAATATATACGTATGAAAAAAACAAAAATAAAAAAGATACTAATTTTACTTACAAGAACCCTCATTTTTGTTAATTGATTTATATATATTTGATTATTATTTTTGCTCATTGTTTGATACGTAACAGGAAAATTGATTTAACAAAGAAGAATAAGAAAATATGCTCTATTATTATAATGCATATTCGTGTTAAAAGTTAGCTAATTTTCATTCTACGTAGTAAATTCATTATCATTCATCTACTTCTTTGTTCTCTCTATTATTTAAGAAATTTGAAAGAAAAACGTACTATTAACTAATAATTTTTTCGAAATATTGGATCAATACGTAAGTACACTATTCATTGAAGGGCTGGTTCGATTTATTGCTTCGAACAAGCTCTATGTATGATACGTACCTGCAGATAACAATAGTGAAGTTGTCGTTATACTATAACCAGATGCGTATAGACTCTTATTTTTATGAATTTTGCGCTTGAAAATAACTGTGTGTAAAAAAAAAAGTATAAAAATTTACATCATTTGTAGAATTATTTTCATTTACATGTCTTTGAAGTACAATGGCAAATCCTTATCAAGTAATTTACTATCCTTTCGCTACCGTAATTTTCCGTTAAACCTGTACTCAATATATGTGAGAATTTGTACCTGTTTAACTTTTTAGATCAGCTAGTAATTACAGAATTTGCTAGAAGATATACTATGATTACATTAAGATGAACGAACATGGTCAAAAAGATGATGACAGTTCTTATTATGTAACAGCTGCTTATTACGTACAGTTCTATTACGTATTGTGAGTTAATCTTTTAGCGATAAAAGTAAACATATTCATGAAATAAAGACAATGAACCAGAAATTGATGGATATCAACAATAATAAATTCACAACAAATAAGTGTGCTTGTATCAAAATGGAGAATGGTTACCTAGCAGTTGAATAAATATGTAGAAATGAAATGCATCAGCGGCATAATGACATATTTAACGGTAACGAACAGGTACAAAAAGTTGACGAAGAAGTAAATGATCAAGAAGAAATAAGCTTTCGTGTGAATTTTGCAAAAATGAGACACTATTATTAAAAATTTGTTGACGAACTTTCTCTTAACGACAAGAAGAAACTGAATATTTTTATTTGCTGCGCAAACGAATTAATTACTTAGAAACAAAGTAAAGAGCTGATATGATGTTCAAGCAGGCTGCACTACTGATTTTACCAATCAGAAGAGTAATATTATACAAAATAAAGAAATAAACTATTATTATAAATTCGGTAAATATCTGGGAAAGCGCGTCGGATACCGGTTTATCTAACTAAGTTTATATAAAATATATTTGGGAGATGCTACCGGTTTAGCGAAATACCGGTTTAACGAGTACCGGTTTGACGAGAAATTAATGTATATATACTAATATACTAAAAAAAATCATTATGACATAGAGATTGAGGATAAAAGTTTATAGTAAAAAAATAGTAGAATTAAATGTTTATGACTTGTGATTTTAATATAATTAATAAGTATTAATTTGACAATGGAAAATATAAAGTCTTTCTTGATATATACGTATATTATATCACAAAGGAAGGAATTTATTCGACAAGCAAAAGAAAGAGTTGTGTGTTCTTATGACATAAACATTTTATTTATTAATTTATTACAAAACAATAATTAATTTGTGCTTTTCCAAAGAAACCCTTTTTTTTGTCATATCATCTAAATTTTCACCCTCCTCCCCTATGATCCAAGTAAATCCCTTGAAAAAAAAGCCAATCTACTAAAGAAACAAAATAAATAAAGTTATCGTTTTGGTAGTAAAAACATCATGGTACAGTATTTTTCTTCTTTATATAAAAAAATGATGGGCTAATATAATTACTACATCTAATATAATATCTAAAAGTATTATTATAATCAAGAGTAGTTTATTTACTTTTAAAAGCTATAAATGCCTTGTGTTTGTGCTATATGTTGCTTATTAAGCTATTATATGTAGATATGTACCATTTGGTTATGCAAGACAGATCATTTCATCTCATGTGATGTAGAAAAAAAAGGAGGGAAACTAGTAACAGCAGTTTTAGCTTGATTAAGGGTGGAATGCATAACTCAAATAAATACGTCAATTTGAACTATTTTTCAAAAAAAAAAAAATTGAATATATTAAGTCCTTATAATTTCTGTTATACTAAACAAAAAATATGTTAAAAATGTAAGTATAATTTCAAAGTAAAATAATAATAATAAAAATAAAAGTAACATGAACTTTATAGAATTTGTTTTATGTAGTACGTAAAAAAAACCAATTTGTTGTCTAAATAAAATAATTATTTATAACCTTCTATTAGTAACTACAGCAAGAAGTACGTATTGTTTATTTTATTTACTAAGAATAAAAATATTTCGGTTTTATACATATTAAGTAGGTCTCGTTCATACCCTATACAACAAGCACACACGCATTAAAAATAAGGGGCAAGAACAGACGATCGAATCGAAAAGTGCTTTATTCCTCAGGTAGATATTATCACATGCTTAATTTTTTAGTTTTTGGTACAAAATATATACTTTCGTCAGTATATATGTACCTGAATCTTTTAACATTTTTCTTTCTGTGAAAATATAAAAAGCCATAAAGCAAAGTGATCTTGCTTTTTTATTAATCACATCTTAACAAGGTCTCGTTCTCTATCTCTTCCTTTCTCTCATATTCCTTTTTTTCTATACATTCATCTCGAAATAATCATGCAACTCACTCTTGCCATTTTTCTTGGATTCTTTGCCATCACAAGTTATGGTGCTGTTATGAAGATTCCTGGGTCAGGTGCCGATAATGCTGGATCTGGTGCTGGATTGAGTGTTGAAGATACTACTACGAAAGGAGTATATCCTACCCTTCAAACTCCTCAAACTCATCAAGCTCCTGTTACTTCTACCACTCCTACTACTTCTAATACCAATACTACTATTAGTACCACTACTATTATTACTTCCACTACCAATATTGCTTCTTCTTCTGGTTCTGGTTCTGCTCCTGCTCCTGTTCCTGTTGATACTGATAAAAAGCCTATTAAAGAAGAAACTGAAGAAGAAACTGAAGCTCGTGAAGATGCTGAAGAAAAAGCAGCCGAAGCTGCAGCAGGAGATATAGAAGAAGAAGATGAAGATGAAATACAAGAGAAAGGTCAACCAAGTCAAAAAAACAAGGAGCTAAAGCAATAAAAAGAATTGGAAATTGAAAATAAGAAAGTGGTTACATACTTGAATGTTTTACTGACAAAACCATTAATCTAATTAATAATTGATACCCGTGTTATCCAAATTGATTTTTCGACTTGGGATTAACAATAATAATATAATTGTGATGTGTAATGAAACAGTTTTATTATCAGTCAAAAAAAATTATATGTTTCTTCTTCTTTTTTTTTTTTTGTACACTACATGTTTTTCTTTTTAAATTTTAATGTTAAATAGTTTTAATTAGAGCAAATAAAAACACTCGTGTGTTATCGTTTCAAAAATATTAGATCTTTTTTTTTTTTTTTATATTTTTTTACCCACAATTAAAATATTGCTGACAAAAAGAGAAAGAAGGGGGTAAAACAAAAACCAATACTACGGATCCAAGCTTGAGAGGGAGTAACTTTTTTTTTGTTGCTGCATACATATCTAGTCCTGGGTATCCTATCCATTTGACAGCAAAAACAAATTACCCTGAATTTTATTTTTCGACACATGTGCTATATTATTCAAATCGAAAATAAAATCTTTTTGTTTTAATAGTGATCAAAAATCTACATTAATTATTTACTATCATCGCTTTATTTGTTATTTGAGACATCATTCTTATAATCCATGTATAGGATGCCCGTCATTTTACTTTATCTATGTCTCGATACAATATATATCTCCATTTGTTATACTATTACTTGGATCACTGCAATAATGTATATGTCATATAAAATACGTCTTCAGCCCATTTGTATATAGTATGAGATATGTTCAAAAACTCGACAGGATATATATCGTTATATAAGCAAAGAACTATATTTCTCCTATTTACTTATGCGCATCAAACAAATCATAATAAATATTTTCTTTTTTATATATATAATTGTTAGAAATATGCTAGTTGTTACATCATACCATAGAAATCTTGAAGTATTTATGTATTTTGAGTACCAGTCATATCTTAATATCATTGTATGTATATTTTATGTAAAGTAACGATATAATTAAATTTATCAAGACTTTTTATTACGTAACGAGAAGAATTTAATAAATTTATGATAACAAAATATAAAATTATATTCTCATAGCAGCAGCAGTAGTAGTAGTTGTAGTAATAGGGGGGTAGCTCAATTATAAAGCGAAAAAAAAGGAAGCTGTGACGGAACGAAAAAAAAAAACAAATTTGGATACTTTCATTTCATATACCCTAATTGGGGTTTCTCATGCATTTCTCATTGTTTTTCAATTCAATTTATTACGTATGCTATACTTATAACAATTATACCAAGGTACTGTCAAAAGCATTATTTATACATAAGCTCGATACAGCAGAAGGATTGCGTAAAAGCAATTTTCAGTACATTTATTATACGTAGATATTATAAATAAGCAATAACTTTATGAATAGGTGCTCTGAGACTTCTATAATAATTAATAGGTACGTAACAAGAAAAGATATACAGTATCAATTGAATGTTTCATTAAGGCTTATAATTACGTCTGTCACTTTATATTGCGATAGAAATATGGACATAAAGAGAAAGTAAAATAAGAAATGACATTTGTCTTTCATCTCGATGTTCTTCAATATAAGATTGACCATAGGTAAGAAAGAAATTTTTATTATATATCTTGTTATGCAAAACATATATATATATATATATATTACATGGATTTTATATTAATTAATAGTAACTATAACAATAGTATGTTGCAGTAATATTAGTAGTAAATAAAAAAAAAAGAAATAAAAAAGAGAGCCTTATACGAATACTCATGAACAATTCTCTGGTCTCGCCATGATTCAAAATATCTGTCAACCTATCATACATTCTCCAATGTCCAATTAAATTCAATTAAAAAATTGGAGAATGTATGATAGGTTGACAGATATTTTGAATCATGGCGAGACCAGAGGATTGTTCACGGAGATTTTGAACAGGAGCTAATTCCATCCCTGATCCACAGGGTGCAACGCCAAACGCTTTTGAAATCTTGCCCCTTCTTGTAGCTTATAGAATCCTTGTTGGAGCTGGGAAGCAAAGATTTCTTTAGATATGCTGTCATGATATATATCAATAATAACATATACCAAATCATCCTATAAATATAAAGTATTAAAAAAAACACATGAATTAGAAGGAGAAGGTATTAAGTATAGTAGAGCTAAAGTAACCGTTTTCCTTCACCTATATATTTATCAAATACGTGAATGACTTTGTATTCTTTTTATTTTTTAAAAGAAAAAACTACCTTTGCTTCCAAGCTCATGTTCCACAAGGATTCCATTTGTTCTATTTTGCTACAAGCACCATTTGATTGTTCTTCAACAACCAAAGGTGCCTTGTTAATAAATGAAAGGGGGGAGATTCCCCTTTATTTTACCCCAACTGGGTTTTAAAAGTTTGTGGGAGGAAAAAAGGCCCTGAAACCATAACCATTTACATCACAGACGCATCATAGTCCAACACCTGGAACTCTATTGAAACATATGTAAGAGGCCATGGATAAATATTAAAAAAACGAAGAACAAAAAAAAAGGATAGTTCTATTTTGGAAATACAGAACAAATCATCTTTATTTTCTCCATCTTAAGCTACGTACCTTCCACTAGTTTTTTATATTTAAATCCAGTTGGGGTAAAGTAAGGGCGTGTCTTCTTGATACGAAGAGTAGTATGAGTTCAAATGCTTGTGTCATTCGCCTATCCGAGTATTCAGTAGATTTGTCATTATTCTCTTCAAATAAGTTAATTCGTTCGATAGTATTTTGGTGAGTTTCGGTAATGTTAATGTATTAAAAGATACAATGTTAAAACAAATTTTATAAGATGACTTGATAAAAGGGAATAACTCATTTGAAAAAAACATGATGATAATGAGGTTAAAGTTTGTGAGATGTTGTAAAAAAAAGAATACGTAAAAAAGATGTAAAATTGAGGAAATGTAGTAAATGAAAATTAATAAAAAAAACAGTGTTTTTTATATATCCGTTAGAAAAATATAACAGCATCTCACAACTTTATCAAAAGTACATTTTGTATTGTTAACTTGATGGGAGCCGGTATTGATTTTTATTTATCAAAAAAAAAAAAAAAAAATGTGGGGAATTTGTTTTTGTGTATGCGACCTCTGAATCTTGGTCAAAAAACATATACAATTATTATAGTGATTTATCAAAAATGTTTCTAATATCAATAAAAACACGTAAGATTCCATACTATACATTCATAGAGTGGACATTCACTTTCCAAGTTGCAAACTTCGCGGTGCTCCTTTCCTAGATTAAGCAAACATAGGAAGGGCTTTATTAAGTTTTTGCTTGAATGAAGCAGGAATGGAAAGCTATATAATATAAATATAAAGGACATTAGCTCTTGCCTATTCAGAGATTGCATGAATCGATGTGTTACAAATATGATGCATTAAATACATGCTTCGCATTTGTGCAACATGGATGAGAACATTTGAATCTTCAGGAGTAAGAGAAAACAAGTGTCCACGGATCAAAATAATTGGCAAATGCTGATCCTTGCATTTTTTACAATATCGGATCTCGGCAACTCGAATGCCTAGTTGTATATAATAAAGAATATATTTATAAGCTTTATCTATTGAATAATGTTATATAACTCAATAAACATACCACATTTGAAGACACACGAAATAGACTTAAAAGCTTTTTCAGGGCACGAGCAAGGGATCTGCCATTGGTACCAATGCTTCAGGTAATGGGGTTCGATTCCGCACCCCTGCTTAAAAGCCTCAGGTAGCAAAGACAAAATATTATCCCAATTTCTACGTAGCTCGGTCTTCGACTTTATTTTTTTACATTTTCCCATTTTGATGTAAAGTGCAAATTACTAGCGGGTTGGTGGTATGATTACCATGTTGCTTCACTGCAGGAATTACAAGCACAACAAAAGTGGATTGTTTTATTCCAGCTTCAGACATACTTAAAAGTATCCTTTTTTCTTTCACTTAAACCTAAGATATTTAGGAGGCATGTTATCTTTGTTTGTTTTGGGGGAGAAAGACAGACAACGTTTTGTAATTTAGATATTTTATTTGATCAAAATACCCCCTCTTGCCCCCCCCCCTTTTTTTTTTACTTTAATGCACCACTTGTTTTCTTTTTGATCCACATATTCATTAATGTCATTTAAGAGGCGCAATCAATTAAAGGACCCCATAACCATTGATACTTATAATATTTAAGGTATAGATGGAAGAGTTCTAAAGAGATTATTACTATTATACAAACTTTACTGAAGGAATAGGTTTTTAACCCTTTTCTGTGTTTTTCATTATTTTGTTGGCCTGATTGACAGCATAAAGTTCATGATTGGTGGAAGGATCATCTCACACAATTTTTAAGCTTCTTCACAAAGTTATTGAGCCTTTTTACGAGACCATCGAATCTTTTGATGAAAGATAAAAAAAAATCACAAGCAAAATTTATAAGCCGAGCTTTCAAATTAAGTTTTCAGTCGCGCGCTCTTTGTTGGAACTCTCAAGCCCTTTGACTAAGATTGAAAGGTCCTATGTATACGAAAAAAAATCCTGTATACAGCCTTTAATCCACGACCCTATCTCCCAATAGGGTATTTTATTTTCTAATTTCTCTTCTGAGCCGTCTTAATCAACATGTCTTTATAGACGCTGGAATATAGGAGACAATAAAAGCCAAAAACATTTTCAACGTATACAATCTTTAACGATTTCTTCTTCAATATTACATTATACGTAACCTGATAGTATATAAATATTGCCCAAGTGCCATTGCACTGGATCTTTTATCTCTATCATATTGTAGCAGAAACTCAAGATAAAACAAGGAAACAAAAGTTGAATGGTACAGTTTTTTTTTGTCGGATACAAAGATATGATAGGTTGAGCTTTTTATCGGTTGGTTATATGCAATACGTACAAAAATATAATTATTAATTAAAATTTAGTTACAATAAATAACGACAGTGTTAATCACAATACTATCAAAATATAAAGATCTTCAGAATAGAACCTTCAAAATAATAAAAGAAATGAAATACGTAATAATTAATATGATATTAATAAATTAACACTGCGTATATGGTACCGAATTCAATATACGGTATATCATACGTATATACAATGTATACATAATAAATTGGAATTATTATACAATTATTAGTGTGTATATATACACAGGAACCCCGTTGATTTCATATTCGTTAACTTTCACATCTTCATTATTTTCACAGAAATTCAGGGAATGGAAAAACTGACATAATAAAATTTCACATTCTCATTTAATTCACTTTCAATGCAAGCAGGGGGGGGGTTGAAATCTCAACGAGAGTAATATGCTCACTTATAAAATTATATTATTATACATTGATTTTTTAATTGTATTAGTAATCTTTGATAATACAGTAATTGTATCCAGTTAAGTGTTTTCTAGTCTAACAAATATATGTCGGCCAGACAACTTATTTTGAAGTTTAGCACATTACAGCAATTTGAGTTCTTAAAGATTTTTATATTTAATGGAGCCAATACTGCTTGACTTGCATATGTTTTCTGAATTGACTTTTATTAGCTATTTGATATAATCCTAAAATTACTTTCTAAGTCATTATTATTTGACTAGTAAATAGTAGAAATAGAGAATTAAACGTAACACCACATATTTCGTAATAAAAGTGTGTATTTATACATACATAATACTTTACTTTTTGTGAGATTATGAAAACTACACACTTACATTAACATATGAGCAAGTTACATGATAATAAAAGTTTCACAGTAGTACACAAACTAAAAGGAAACATAAATACCAACAAAGTTCGGCTCACTAATTAGTACGTAACGTATATTTTTTACAATAGAAAGTACAACATATGTAATATACAATAATCATATACTTAGCAGGAATGTTGTGGTTTACATACTGTATATGTTTTCCTGTGTAATATTAAGCATAGTTCATATAAAAAATCTAATATATGATGCTTCTGTGCAAGGCATAAAAATGTATCTTACAGTAATGTTGTAATGTACATGTTTAACTATTTAAAATTTAGCCTTATACGAGAAATAAACAGCATTATATGTGCTATGTATATATGCAGTATCTCTTAATACCATTAGCCTTCCTTTAGAAGTAATGAACTATATATAGTCCCGATGACTTTCCAAAAATGGGAGATGTAAGTTTGAAATTAACGGGTTTCCTCTATAATGATAATCAAATAAAACAGGTAAAGTTACACAAGGCCCTATGAAACCTGATTTTAACTAAACAATCGTCATCATGACAATTGATGATTTCCCTAATACCGAAATATCCCCATGTGACCTATCAATGCTTCACATTAAGATCTACACCCATATACGACAAAGGTGAAAAATATACACTACGTAGTCTAAATTCACTATAGTATAAAATGCTTTGATACATAAACTATTCTTAATTTTATTCACATATACTCTAATAAACAAGGAAAAAGATAGGGATATAGATAAAAAAATAGATTGAAATATATAGGTTAGCAAAATAAAAATAAAAAATATGTATAAATAAATAAAACTTTTTGAGTGTGAAATATGTGTGTGTGTGTTTAATAAGGGAAATGAAAATGATGGGTATTATATGATTTGCTATTCGGCTGGTAATTTTTTTTTCACTACTGTATTATTTTGCTTCAATCTGGACCTGGATGCATGATTTCTGGCAACGTATCGACATGATCTGTTAATTCACATAGGTTATGTAAGCATCGCATTGGGTAGAAAAGATCAATATAGGCTGAAATGTTAGCAAGGATATAATCATCCATTGTAACAATCCCCATAATATAATACATTTCCATGATAAGGTATCCACAAAGTAGTAATGATAAAGATATCGGAATCAAAATACTGATAGGGTCCATGTCATACACACGCCTTAACCATGGAGAACTAATGCAAATCATGACTGCACTAACAAGTCTATTATAAGAAAAAGAAGTAACAACCATATTTGTTAATTAGCTAAAAGTAATTCCCTCTTCATCTTGTAAAATTAAAGATCCAAAATAATACATACATTGGTTTGGTCCCTGAAAATTTAAATTGTGATTGAAAAGTGTAAACCAAAACTCCACATTGGCCAAAAATGGTCATAAAGATAACAAGGATACCATCCACGTAACATAATTTAGATACTATTATAATGAAATAAACATACAACGTTACGAGAAAATTAAACATGATAAACTCACCCTCCCCCCCCCTCTTTTTTTTGTTATGAAAAAATATATTTTGGAATCATTTAATACAACACATCCCCTCATCTTCCATAACAAGAAAATGATCCACATATCACACGATGAAATAACAAAGTTTTTTTTTTCAAAAGTATATATGTAACTAACCAATGTCAGAAACAATTGCTGCTATAAGCAGGGAAAAGATGGAGAGTAAACTTGTTCGACCACAATGAGAAAGTTGAAAATATCGCATCCAAAGTTGCCATGCAAGGATAAAGGCCACGAAAAATGTAGGAATCAATGGCATCCACCAAGCATATTTACTAGGGAAAAAAACAGGTACAAGGTTTTAGTTTTTAAGCCAAAGGGCAAAAAAAAGTTCTAATTATTTATTTTTTGAAAGGAAAGAAAAAATATGTTTTTATTACCTCTTTTGTAACCAATGATAAATAGGGTCGATACGAACAAGGAGTGTTGCTAAAGCTCCCATGGTAACAAATTGTGCCATGGTAATGCAAAACGACTTTCGAATAAACACTATAGTAACAAAGTTAATATATGGAGAAAGAACACGTATTGTAATAGAAATAGACAGTAGTTGCTATAGTTACCCATCTGCTTCGTGATACTACAACGGTCAACTGCAATACCAAAGACATCGAGATCATGTTCTGACCCAAAACGTTGTAAACCAGGGTCAGAATTTTGATAATGATAAGTGCTCGGAACGGGTAGCGTGATCGCACTATATTTATTATTACTCATCGACGAAATTCAAGAGAGTGGTTAAGTAGGAAGGAGGAAGGGAACAGGAATGGTGGTAATAGTGGTGGAATGAGTTTTTTTGTTGTTGTTGTTTTTTATATGAAGTTGACGTCGTGAATTTTCTTTCTCTCTCTCGTTTTCGTTTTAGTTTTCGAGTTAATATGCATAAAGAGTCAAGAGAAAATAAAAGAGGGAGATAACTTTTTTTTTAAAGGTAAGGTAAAAGTTTGCAACATGGGCCACTGCCAAAAAATATGTGCAACGTTTAACAGTTTTTTTTCCCTTTCTTGTAAGCGAAGAACTTTCTTTTTTATGATATCTATTATTTATTACAGCATTATTCATTCACACAGTAAAAAGTTATAATAATAAAGCACTTCCCCTTCCTTGCCACCCTCTTACTTTTTTTCTTTAATAATAATAACAATAATAATAATGATAGAGTCCTACCTGCCCCCTGCCCCCTCTCCTTATTTTATAGTCATGGTAGTGAATAAAAAAAGGTATTCTTTTTTTTTGAGTTGTGATTTTGAAAACGGGTTTCTTTCCGCTTTTCCTTTTTAACTTTTTTTTATTTGTTTATTATTCATTATTTACTTATTTTCGTTAATATTTACTTCTTAATTTAAAAAATGATGGGAAACCAGGAAAAACCAAAGACAGGACCTCCCACATCTATGTTGAAACGTTGGCATAGTAAACGAAGGAGTCGATGGCTACACGAATTACCAACACTAGAACAAGTATTACGAAGGCAGACTCGGCCACCCGTATGTCTGTACAACTATTACATTGTTCTC
The DNA here is from genome assembly GCA_025093555.1 of Circinella umbellata. Lineage (NCBI taxonomy): Eukaryota > Fungi > Mucoromycota > Mucoromycetes > Mucorales > Lichtheimiaceae > Circinella > Circinella umbellata. Next base: position 916,053 of record JAIWNF010000005.1, on the reverse strand, counting down.
CGCGATCGTCTTGAGTTAGAAACACTGCTTGACTTTTGGTTGGATGTACAGCAAGCAAAAGTACTGCATAAACGGTATTTAAAACAACAACGACAACGACAACAGCAGTTTTATAACAAATCACCTACAACGTCATTATCACTTATGCCATCCAACTTGAGTCATGAGCAACAATTAACACATTCATTATTATTAGCTTCCTCAGCACCATCCATTGTTACCCATATACATATGACGCAAGTGATTGAACGTATCTACTTGCGTTACATTGTACCTAGTGCGGAAAAGGAACTTTTTCATATTCCGTTGTCGATGCGTGATGATATTGCGGAAAAACATCTTGCAGATGATCCGGCAGTCTTTGATCAGGCTCAGAAGTATGTGTATCAACTGCTGCAAGCAACTTGGCCCCAATTCTTAAGGTACAAGGTGCTTATGAATCTCACATTGCGTCAACAATTGGGTCGTATGGTAGTAGGGCTTGCAAGTTTAGTTATTGGATTCTCACTTGAATTTTCTTTAATATTCTTAAATTTTGAACCTTGGCATTATCGTCTTTCGGTAAGGAGTGCATTAAAACATCAATTATATTTTTGTATATTTTATATACGTATACAGAAATTATATATGGATGAAAGGAGTGAGGGCAAAAAAAAAAGACGATGGCAAGAGAGAAAAGAGAGAAAAGAAAGAGTACATGGATAATAATAGTATTATAGAAAGCAGTACCCCTAACAAGTTTATTATGCATTTTTACTCTGGGTGTTTAATTTTTTTTTTTTTACGCTTTATAATAGGGTCTCGTACCTATACTATTCGGAGTGTATTGTTTGATCTCGGGTTTGACAGGAGTAGATCCGATATGGATATTGATGTTTAATGTCAGGTAAATACTATACCTATTTTGCGTTGCTGTAAACCCCTCACCTTAAAACTATGTATTATCCTCCTCAAGTGTGTATCTCCTTGAACGTTTTACTAATTGCACTCATATTTCTCCTCTTCAAAAACACTCCTTTTTTCTTTTATTTTCTATTCATCATTATGATCGTCATCATCAATAATATCTAATAATTCTACGTAACATATATATACGTGTTATACAGTGAGACAACTACATTTCATTTTAATCGGATACAACAGCCAAAAATTAGAGATATCCTTGTTACTCGTTCTATTATTATATTAGGGATGTGTCTATTTATCACGTTGATATTTGTAGTAATATTTTGTGCCGTACCTGGGAAACGATTGTGATCATTTAAAGATTAACATTCCCGTTACTTTAAAAAAAATTGTTTTATATTTTACTTCCATGTTTATATACTTTATTATATTCTATTTATTCTATCTAATTGTTCTAGTACGTATTACAATATTATCTACATAATACAACGACGAAACAAAAAAAAGTGTTATTCCTATTAATAAAAAATATACCACTGATACCCTTATTACATTGATATAATAATAAGTGATATACTTGATCGATGGATACTTATCATCATTGATATCATTGGATAGAGGAAAGAAAATACATTATTAAATTGATTTTATAAATAGTTTATTATAATGAAACAGGTCTATTAATATATGTATATACACTTTATATAATTATTAAATTGAAAATATAAATTACATTTCTATAGGGATTAAAAAGGGAAGAAAAAGAGATATATATAAAAGAAAGAAAGAGAGAAAGGAAAGAGGATAATATCGTTTTTTTAAGGAAGTGGAGATTCTGCTTTAATTTCTTGATCATCCTTTGTATTTGTCTGTACAAATCCTTCACGAATTTCCTCTAATTCCTTCTTTCTTTTTTCATCTGACTCTTTTATGGTTTCAGGTCCCCATTCTTGAGGTACAACCAAATTCAAAAATATAGCCACCAGAGAACCAATACAATAACCAGTATCAACAACAGTTTCAACGGCGCTAAGGAAACCAAGTAAATTTTCGTTATCACCACTATAAGTGAAAACATGAGAGAACCAACCAGGACATAATGTGACACCAAGACCTAATGCTAAAGAAGTAGTAGCAATAAATCGATCACGACGTGTCCATGGTAAATAGGCTAAAATACGGATACCAGAAACAGTGACACTTGCGAATAAATACGCATTCAAACCTCCCAAAATCTAAAGATAAAGGAACATATTTTAGACTTTTTTTTTGTTCTCCTTTTCGCCATTTGTGTGTCTTTTTACTGATTTCTACAGAAAAAAAAACAATCTGTTTCTGTTTTATACTTACAGTTTTGGGAATTGACAAAAAGACAGCTGAAACCTTGCCCAAAATACCGAACAAAACAATATAAAAACAACAGAAATAACCAGCAATACGGTTAGCACATCGAGTCTAAACAAGTTGTAAAAATATAAAGGGTTAGTATTACATGTATTTAGATTTACTCTAATCCTCTGTAAATAAAATATCATAAAAAGAAAAAAAAACCTACCAATGCGATGATACCATTGTTTTGAGCAAATGTAACCTAGTAATAATTATTCATGTATAACTTAGAACCTCAGGAAGATAACATATATAGTAGCTAGATCAACTCCATAACGAAAAAAACATATCCCTTTTTTTATATATAATATTTACCATTGGACTAATTGTCATACAAGCAGCAATCAATGAATTAACACCGTCAGCAAGTAACCCGCCTTGAATGCGACTTGAGAATATAGGGCCATCTACTTCTACACCAGAAACATCCGAAGAAGCAGTAATATCACCAATTGATTCCAAGATATTATCCAAATAAACAATCAAAAACGGAATTACAGCAGGTCCATAAACCGTAATAGGAAATGTAGTAGTCCAAGTAAAAGTACCAATAGGAGCACTTGAAATAACTGATCCATCCACATAACCACATGCACCAGCAATAATCATACCGACAATAAGGCCGATAACAATTTGTGCACTCTTCATAAAAGGGGAACCAAAGTTTTCAACCAATATGATTGTAGCAAAAACTGAGAATCCTAAACCAATAAATTCAGCTGATCCCCATGGTAATGGATGAGGAGCATTTGTATCTGGACACATGGAATAAAGACCTGATTCAGGCATACTGGAACAAGCACCGGAACCACCAGCCCAATCTTTAAGAGCAGTACTAATGACAGAACAACCGATTAAAAAGATGGTGGTACCACTGACGATAGGAGGAAAGAGTTTTTTCAATACTTTTGGTGGTAAGAAACTCATGAAAATTTCAAATAATGAACAGACCATGGCTAATAAGTAGAAGAAACAAAAAGATACTTGTAAGTAAACGTAATTGATAATCCTGAAAATGTATACGTCTTTTTTTTTAAGAAAATAATACTTTACATGTTCCGAGAATAGCACCCCAAGCATGTCGACAAGGAAGATGTACAATTGTACCATCATCCATTGTTTCCGTTTCACAATATCCAGTTGTATACATATTCGAAACGACAGCACTAAGAAAAATAATACTCGATTAGCAACCGCTATATATCTTTCTTTTTTATTTTTTTTCTCTGTTCTTACCTCACAGCTGCAATCGATGCAAAATTAGGACCAACGACAGTAAGTAAACCAGTACCCAAATAATATGCTAATAATAATATGTAGTATTGAACACATGTAAGTTTCTTATAATCATTTGTCCCATTCATTCATATAAAATGTATATATTAAACGTACGTGTCTTGAAAAGTCTAAATCGAGTGATTTGAATAATAGATAAAAGACCAGAAGCAATTAATGCAGCAGAAATTAGATATTGTTGATCACTTGGGCTCAAATTGAGTGATGTAGGACCTTCACCAGTCATAATTAAAATAGGTGTCACAACACCTGCCAAAATAAATGAAAGAGGGGAGTTTTTATTTCATGTTAACACACTGTATGCGAGTTTAAAAATAGCAGTAATAATAATAACAATAATATTAGCGTACCTGAAATCATGGCAAGAGCATGTTGAAAACCCATAATGGCAGCCAAACCTAATGGCAATCGACTATTCAAACCCCAAAATGGTGTATGTCTTTTTTCTTTCTTGACAAACATGGATGGCATACACATGGGGAACCAGTCAAAGTCACCCCACCAGCCTTCTTTAGTAGTTACTTGACTCTTAAACACTTCCCATAATTTTGGTTCAGGAGCTGGTTGATAGGCTTCAAATTCTGTTTTACTTGACCTACTGGACATTGTAATATCGAGCCCGTCATGTTCGTCTTGTTTAGACTCCATTATGCTGAAGCTAATTAAGTGTGGGGTACTTAAAAATAAAAGGTCAGTTATCCAAAGTTATTGGAACACAAAAAAAAAAAGATTGACAATGGGAGATCGGAAGAATAAAACAAAGCCACAGTCAATTTTTTCTAGAACAAAATTTATGCGAAATAATTCTATATCGAAGAAAGGTTTAACTTTTTGTTTCTTTATTTAAAGAATTTTCTTTTTTACATGCCACTTCTTATATTTTGAAATTGACTGGAACTATAATCAATATGATTCAAAGTAGAATGGATTTGATTATTGAAAGTAGTATAAGCAGTATGTAATAAACTACGGTCTTGTGTTTTAGCATCTGCACTTAATTCCCAAAACATCACTCCAGCTAGACCTTTTTCAAGAGCATATTCACATTTTGCCATGACAGCTTCAGGTGTATCGTAAGTAACAAATTCTCGATTTTTGGGATCATAGGAATAAGATGCCACTTTTTCAGAATCAAAATGTTCTACGGCACCAGGTCTTGGTAATACTCTGTAATCATAACTTCCAGCTTCCCATGTACCTGAGGGAACACCATCAAAGGGTGAACCCGGTTCTTTATCCGTTTTGGAAAATGCACGACCATAGGCAGGAATACCTAATACAATCTTTTCTGCAGGGACACCTGATTTGATGTAATAGTCGACAGCATTGTTATTATTTAAAGGACCACCGTATAATGCTGCTTGGTGACCTGTTACAGGATCCCATGCACCAGCATAATCATAGGCCATTAAATAAAATAAATCTATTTGAGTTGCCATTTCTGCTAAGTGTAACTTTTTATAATCATCTGGTCCACAAGGTACAGCAACAGAAATAAGATAATCTGGACCAAGAGTCATTCGCAAATCTTTTACGAGTGATACATAAGATAATGCTTCTGCATCATCCTTGGGCATTTCCCAATCGATATCTAAATAGAATATACAAAGTTGGTTATTTATTTCTTGCTCATTTTAGTATTGTTCTCACTCCATATTTGATTTTACCAATGCCATCAAGTCCAAGATTATTAATAAGAGATAATGCTGTTTCGGTAAATCGGACACGTTTTTGGGGAGTACTTGCTACAGTTGAAAAATTAGCTGACCATGACCATCCACCTACACTTAAAGAAACCTTTAAATGTCGATACTTTTGTTTCAAAAGATATAATTGTTTAAAATTGCCATATAGGTTTTCCCCTGCTTCATTCCAACTATCTGCTTTTTTATTGATTGTTTGATCTAAAATAAATAAATAAACATTAATAAACATTACTAATAAACTGTTAGCTGTTAATAATTTTTACCTGCAGGAAAGTGCTTGTCCGTATCTGCCCAAGGATCCTGCAAAAAAACAACAAACATGTTTAAAAGTTGATAATAAATAAAAAATCATATAGTCGTTCCTCTTCTATTTTTATTATTGATTATTTACCCCAAGAACAATAGTTCCATCGTCATTAAGATTAGCAAATGCATAAAGTACATGAGAAAGTTTCTCAGCTTGTAAATCAACAACGTTATAATTTCGATCGTAAATACCCCTAATAATAATAATAAGTAATTTGTTCCTCCTTTTGTTCGTTCAAACTTATTGACACTAATAATAACTATAAATGAGAAATTAATAGAATACCAGTTGACAAAATAACCAGCAACAATGGGATCGTTTACATGAGAAGGTGGTGAGGGAGGTGCTATTATTCCAGTTTCAGTTGGTGGAGGAGGAGGAGGAGTAGTGGTAGGAGGAGATTTAAGTTGTTCGTCGTCTTTAAGACCCCCTCGTTGCCAACCGAGAAGAAGTAATATAAGTACAATGGGAGTAAAGATGACAGTGAAAAGCACTGAACGTCGATCTGCCATTCCTATACTTCTTATATAATTTATACAAAATAAAAAGAAAAAGAAGTAAAGAGAATATGGTTTTTCTAAAATAAACTATGTTACACAAACTAACGAGTTGCTTGATTGCGGGACCTGTAAACTAAAAGATATTAATAGCATTATTGACCCTACTGAGTGATAACCATTATTCAGTCATCATAATACCCAATTTAAAATCAAAAATTGAAAAGACATTTATCATCGGATGATTATATATGATTATCCAAATTCACCTAAATAAAGTCTGTGTGTGCTCATTTACGGTTCTTGCTTCTCATAATTATTTTTCTTTCTTTCGCTCCTTGCAAACCAAAGGGAAAAGTCATCGATTGATACAACGATTGTGTACCTCATGTAATATTGCCTTTAAGGTTTATATTACAGAGAAGAGATATAAAGAGAATAAAAAATGTCAAATATTCTTATTATGTTTATGAATATTATTAGTGGTAATAAATCAATTACAACGCCATTATTTGTAAATTTGAATTTTTATTTATATCATCTACAGAACGTAATAAAAGCGTGTATACTATTACTACTAACAATTACGCATGACCGGGTCTACCCAAGGAATACCCATGATTTCAAACGCATGTTCTTCTGAATTAACTTTTAGACGTTTTCGCGGTGAATATTGATAAATACCAGTACTCTTTACAGATAGTCCTCGTTCCTTTATATTAATCATAAATATTATTTATTCGTTGTTAGCAAAATATAATATTTTCTAACAACAAAAATATAAGCGAGAAACAAATATTAGCTATTACCTTTTTAGCATAGTCTCTGTGTGATCTTACAAATTGTTGTGAACCTGACCACCCTAATACCGCACAAGGGTATTCTTCCATTGATGGCACTATAAAATCCACTTGTCTAAGAATATTTCTGGATGGTTGTAAAAAAGCAGTAAAGCACTATTGCATATTATTGTATACAATAAATTAATACTATTGAATCTAATTTCTAATATAAGATAAAGAGAGGAAATAAAGACATACTGTATCCAACTTTTCCATATCGGCACCACTACTAGTATAATGATTTCCAATGAATGTCTGTCCTTTGTCTGAAATAAGAAGTACGTGCTTAATAAAACCTGTATTGTTATAGACATAAATAAAAAGATATTATTATATTTACTCTCTTCATTTCTTCTACGTACATATTATTGTTATTCGTTAACTAATTATTTATAAATTACCTTTATCGGACAAATGAGAAACAATTTTTTGTAAAAATTGATCAGTGCCATGCTGTAAATGATGACTCGCAATAATGATGTCCAGATCTCCATTTTCTTCTTTACCACGTCTAAAACAAAATCCAATTTTAATATGTAAATAAATATCCTTCCAATAATTCGCTTCGTAGATACAATATTTTTATATACCTATAACCACCTACTGGGGTAGCAAATGCATGAGGATCCACGTTTTTTATTTCTTTTTCGATAATATCAATGAGCTCTTTTACATCTTGTCGATTCATTCTGTTATTTTATTAAATAAATAAACAGCTCGATCAATCAAATATATTGGTAAATATTTACTATTTTGTTATGCTAAATAAAATAAGAAAACTATTGAATCTTACGGTTGGTCAAAGTCGGGAAGTAATTGAATACCTAATTTTACAGCTTTTGCCAATTTAGCTTGATCCAATACTTCTTGTAAAGAACGATGGCCTTTATCATACCATAAATTTGCAGTTGATGGTCCAACGCCTATAATAGTTTGCACCAAATTAAAATTAATTGACTTTGTTTTTCTTCAGAAACAAATAAAATATATTTGACTCTTATCAATATAGATAAATGTAATAATTAGGTACCAAATACTTTATTGAAAAGTGTCACCGTTCGAAATCGTGTATCTCCCAAGAGGTTCTCAGCATCAGGAATAGTTCCAGTTTCCAAATACTTTTGAATTAGGTCAGAAATCTTTTTACCGATACCTACCGTATGCGTATATATCTCTCATATTAATTCTGACAGTCATGATAGTTATATTGTTTCTTCATCTATGAATTCCTTGGTTACTAATACCTGTAATTAACTTTACTTCATCTACAGACCGAATTTTTCGCGGATATGCCTTTATATTTGTTGGTGAGTAATGATGAATGAACTTTTTGTAATACGTAAACAAAACATGCTTTTGTCACAGTCCTCCCAATTTACATAGATTACATACTTTAATAGCAGCAAGTGCATGTCGATAACTCAATGCATTTTTATCTTGCATGTTTACCAAGCGATGCCGTTCTAATAATCGTAATAAGAATACAAGTTTTTGATTGTGGCGTGCTTTTAAAGGAGTGTTTCGTAGACATTCATATTTTGTATTGATAAAATCTGGGGCAAGTGCATCAGTATCTATCATTGTATTATATACAACATATATTAATTATTAGGTACGTAGGTCTCCGTTAAGAATATGTATACACTATTTAATCAAGTGAAAAACGTATGGGTTATGTTGATACTTACCTTTTTTGGTAGACCTGGATAATATTAAAACATTCATTATCATCTGTATTTTGTAAGAAAGCGGAAAAATGGGTCTGTAATAAATCACTTACCCATTATCAATATCGTCATCATTACCATCATCAAATGACGGCATTGGATCTGGCGGCATGTTATCATATCGTCTGTTTAGAAGTTTATTATATCGTTCAAGTTGGGGTAATGTTGTCTGCTGATAATGTTCTTTATATTCTTCGACTACTGATGAGGTATTTGGAGTGTGTGATAATTCGATTTGATATGGATCAATGGATATTTTCGTACGTTTTTCTAGGCTAACAATCGTTAAAGATAAATATAAAAAGATTAAAGTTTTAAAAGTAAATGGTTTTTCATTTACCACTCTTTCAACCAATCGATTTTCACAACTGGAACCTTAAAAATATAATTACGTAAACAAATAAATAAAATGGAACGAACAACGGCGACATCGTCAAAAAAAAGTAAATCTTATACTATTAAATATATCACACCTGATGATTTTGAATATGTCGCTTTATACGCGACGATGATGTCAATGCTGTTAATATAATGTTTGCATCGGCCTGCTCGATACATGCTTCACCCCCTTTCGATTGATAAATAAAAAAAGTAATCACTGTTATTATACATTGTTATATCTATATATAATTCAAATATTATTCTTTTACTTACCAGATTTTTCAAGATCATTTTGAAATAACTCTACTTGATATGGCTCTATTTTTACTGGTATAAAATAGGCTTTTACTGATGATAATGAAGTATCTCTCTCCATTATGAAAAGAGAAAAAAGCGGAAGAAGGAAAGGGAAAACTTCTTATGGACTGTTTGATAATTAAAATTAATTTTAAAGTCCGGTTCATTTTTTCCTGTCTCATTGATAAATACTACGGAGCGGCTGCATAAGTTGATAGATGGATATAAAGCATAGAATGATCAAGAACAGTAAGAGGGCGTTCAGCAGTTAAAGTTCGTGAAACGTCAGTAAAAAATAAAACTAGATCAATTAGCGTTGAACGAATGAAAAAGTGAGATTCGAGAGGCCTACACATACACAGTTGAATTGATGTGACCCTTTCCCCTCCTCTTTCTTTTTTTCTTTATTCTTTTTTCCCATGGCACCATCTTCGGGGTCTTCTTCTTCCAAGATGACCAACGAAAATGCATTTTCATGGCAGCTAGCTCAGTACAATAATAACAGTTCATCGTCCCCACCATCATTATCATGTAAGTAACAGTATATTTTCCTCGGAAAAAATACTATTCATGTCATGCTTTTTTTGACACAGCCAAAAAAAAAATATTTCTTTTCTAGCGTCAACCAATAACTCGAACGAGCAGCACACAGTAGTACCACCTTGGCACACTCATTTTCATTCTAATTATCATTATCAATACTATCCTGACGCGCAGTATTATCATTCAAACGCGATAAACTACTACCATCAACAATATAGCTATAATGTAATAACAAAAGATAAAAAACAAAACATATTATTTTTTGAAAAAAAAATTTGACAACTCACACGCGTTATTATTATCTTTTAGCACCAGCCATATGATCCCACTCATCAACAAAACGAGTATTATTCATACGGTTACGTATTGCCAAACGAAGAACAATATCAAGTACCTCCACCTTCATCATCTAACATGATGAAAGAACCACCATCTTCTTCATTTCCATCTGAACAATCGCTATCATCAACAACAAGAAAAAATGAAACACTTATACATCCATCACCACTATGGAAACACGTCGATTCTTGCGTTACCGGAAATACCGGAACAACTTTTCCGAATAATTCGCTTTCATCAACACCGACGTCATCGTCCCAAAAACAAATTGTTTCAAAGAAAAAATTTGGTAGTTTTATGGGTAAGCTATTACTCGTCAAGGGAAATAAATCATTATCTTCAACACCCAATAAACCTGTTAATAGTTATTTTCGCACACAAAAGTCATCATCTACAACAACAACAACAAAAGATTCTGTTGGCAAGTTGATGTTGCCGGATTCTCCTGTTTCAAATTCAATCACCGCCAATACTGATGAACCACAGCATGAAAAACCTGTTTCACTAAAAAATAACAACAATAACAAAACTGAGCCACAATCTACTTCTTCCCCCGTGTCTAATGCTTCTGTTGTTTTAAAACCATTACCATCAAAGCCATTGCCAGTTCAGCAACACCAGCAAGAGTATATTAGCAATGAAGATTATATAGATGAATTGTTATCATTTGATGACGATAACAATGATGACCTTAGTTCCTTAAGCTCCCTTCAAAGTGAAGATAATGTTTTGGGTCCATGGAATGAAGAAATCACTGATGAAATATGCCCAAGTTGTGAATCATTAAGGGATGAACATGCAGGTCCTATGGAAGCAGATTGGATATGTATGCAGTGTAAAAATAAATGGGCTGAACAATTAACCAGCTGGATGGAAAAAATCACGGGCAAAAAAAAATGTGCTGTCAAGAAAAAGAGGCAACGACAAAAACAGCAACAAAAGAAAAATATCCCAGTTCCTTCCTTACCAGCAGAAACAGAAGTGAATTATCAAAATAAAAAACAAGGTCATTCACCCATAGCAAAAGAAAGAAAAAAAGTAGGAACCAAACAACGAAAGAAAAAACAAAAAACCAAGAAAGATATTGCGGTTCTGCCTCCACCATCCATATCATCCCGATCTCGTCTTGACAAATATGTAACGACAGGTGCCTTCATGACGCGTAACACTGCTAAACAGCTTGCCGATCCAGAAGATGGGTTTCATCCAAATCCATATGGTTATATTCGAAAACAGAAAGTGGAAGTGCTTAATATCAATGGTCATTGGTACCGTGGTGTGCTTACCATGATGCAAGCGTCAAAAGTAAAAGTGGCTTATTCGGATTGGCAGGATCAAGAAGAATGGATTAAGATGGGTAGTCGTCGAATTAGAATTTATAATGCTGATGATGAACAAGAGGAAGAAGAAGAAGAAGAAGAAGAAGAAAATAATTGTCATTCAAAAGAAGACCCTGAACAAAAGCATGATAAACTTGCTACCGTAGTAGGAGACCATGAAAAGACTTTGTCATCATCCAATACAGGTAAAAAATGAAAATAGCTCGCATTTGGATTTTTTTTAAAGAGAAAAAAAAAGCAAACACTCAATAATTATTTTATTCTTATGTCACGTAAATAGATAATCAAAGTTTGAATAAACAGCTTTATGAAGACCCCCTCTTACCGCATTCCAATGTTCAAAATAAGTCTAGAAACGCGGGTGACGATTATGTCAGTGCAACACTGGATAAAGATCCACATCAAATTTTCAATGACAATGAAGTTTTTTTAACTCGGCGCATGGCAAGACAATTGACGGATGAACATGGATTTCGGGCTAACTCGTTTGGATACCATCATAATCGAGCCGTCGCTGTGTCATTTAAACAAGGATCTAAAAGAAAAGGATATAAGGGCAATAAAATTGAATATTTGGGTTATTTAAGGGAAATGCGTGAAAATCAAGTCCGTATTTGGTATCCGACATTATGTCAGTCAGACTGGCTTGTAGTTGGAAGTCGTCGTTTGCGTTTACTCACAAAAGAAGAAGAAGAAGTTCTCAAAGAGCAAATGATACAGCCACCAGCTGTGCCAGTTGTAGCAGAAGAGGAGCCAAAAAGAAAGGAACAATCAACAACGACACCTCCATCTTTACATAAAGCTCCAGAAGCTCAATCTACCAATGTTCAACTGCATAAATCAGAACATAAAAAAGAAAGAAAGAAGTCAACAAACGTAGGATTAGCACCTGCAGCAGCAGCAGAATTGATTACCACAAAGAGATCAGAAAAAGCACCAGCATCAAATTTGATCGCCGCAGAAGAACTAGAAAAAGCAACAATACAGGAATTGGTGACTACAGAAACGAGAGAAAATACGGAAACGTCAATAGTAGAAACTACAGTAACAAAAGTGACGAAAGAAACAGTTACACAGGAATCACCCAAGCGAAAGCGTGGGCGACCACGGAAATATCCTCTACCTGGGGAAAAACCGAAATCTTCCAAAAATAAACAAACAACCCAAAATGATAATGAATCATTATCATTACCCACCATGTTACCAGCACCACTACCATCGATACAAGAACTGCATGAAAACGAAAAGCCAGTTTCGTCTCAAAAGGAAAAAGAAGATTGTTTTTTGACCACCGGCGCATTTGCTACACGTCGTGCAATGCGGCAACTCAAAGATGAACATGGATTTGTTCCAAACCCATATGGTTATACATACAATAAACCTATCGAAGTACTCAATACTAAAACAGCTAAAAATAAACGGTTTTGGGAACGTGGACATTTAATTGCAATGAAACCAGGACAAGTAAAAGTGCGTTATGACGGATGGAGTGAAATATATGATGAATGGTTTATGGTGGGTAGTCGTCGTATTCGCTTTGCAAGTATTGTGGAGACTGCGTCAAGTACATCATTATCATCATCAGAGAGCAACAATGATAGTGTTAATAATAAGAGCGCCGTAGCAAATGAGTCACCGTTAACAACATCAACGGAAACAACAAGAGCAGTAGAACCTCTTCAACTAGCAACAAAATCTTCGGATCTTATCATGGCTACTGAAATGAATCCAGAACTCAAAGATCTGGCTAAGAAGAAACACGTACATCGCATCATACGACCCGAAGACTATGAGCAGCTGGGGTACTTAGTCCCTACTAATCAACCACCACCACGTCGACGTGGTAGACCCTCGAAAAAGTCCCCTAATGTGATTACTAATGGACATATTACACTTGCTACTGCCACAGAACAGTCAACAGTATTACCAAAACCTATTGAAAAAACACAGAAGATCATGAAACAACGGTATTCTACCCACCTGATTCTGCAGGATCATCAGATAACGAAGAGACAGCAAGTGATTACGAAAAAGATTATACTGCACACGTCACCCATCACCGTGGACGAGGAAAAAAACGCGGGCGGCAACCTATATCAGCAAGCAAGCGAAGAAAAAAGCAACAAGAACAACAAGAAGCTGTAGCTCAAGCAATGATGGAAAAACAGCAAAAACAAATGCAAAGAATTCGATCCGGATCAGCATTGCTTCGTCATGGTGGCGGATTGACAAGTTCAGACGATCATGGGTTTGTGGCCAACGTATATGGATATGATTATATGCAACATGTTCAAGTACTTAATCTTGATAAAAAATGGTATGAGGCACGATTGGTCCGAATGGATCGAAATCGAGTACGAATTCATTATTGTGGATGGGTGGATAAATTTGACGAATATATTCCGCTGGGAAGTCGCCGGTTACAAATGATAGAAAATCCACATGAAGTCATTTGTGCTGAGCCTAATTTTAAGGAACGGTATGAGGCACTTTTACTGGAATCCAAAAATAATAATGAACAAGAAGCGGAACAAGATGAAAATCAACAATCAATGGTATCAAAAAGAAATAGTCGACGTCGAACATTATCTGAAGAACTTTATAATGAGTCTAATGAAGGAATTGAGTATCATAAAGAGGGTGAACAAGCTGGATCAGATGTTGAAGGTAATTTATATTATGTGTTCCATATCTTCCTCGCTTCCGTTTTGAGTTTTTTGTATAAAAGAATAAATAATTTATACTAATTTGTTTTTATTATTGAATACAGAGATTGACGCTTGGAAAGTCTACTGCAACCAGTGTAATGTTGTTATTAAACAATTTCGATATTATTGTACCTACTGCGAAACACCATCTGAAGGCTATGATTACGAAAGCTTTGAGCTTTGTCTTAGGTAATACTTACACATACATATGGAGCAGAATAATAAAATAGTTTATGTTTGGTATGGCTAATAATAAATGTTTATACATATGCGTCAAAAGGTGCTTTGATCAAAATTTTCCATTCTGGCATCATCATCCACGATCCAGTTTCGCAGTTCAAGCGGTCATCAATTCGGAAATCGGGCCCATGCCAATCAAGGGCGAACTTGTTACGATTTGGGAAGAAGATGTCATTGATGAGCCCTCTCATAATAATAATAATAATAATAATAACAATGATAATAATGAACAAGCAAAAAATGTGGATGAGAATAATGATGTTACTACTACTAAAACTCAGCATCAGCATGAAGAAATTGAAGAAGCCAGTAAAGTCTTTACAGGTGATACTGCCATTAACACAGTTGAACAGGGATATAAATATTTGAAACGATGGCAACGACGTAAAGTATGTGCATTTTGTAATGATGATGATGATACATCCAGTGAATTGGGACAATTTATTGGTCCTTTTGTGATTGCAACATATAACAAGAATGGTGTAGAGCGTAAACGACAGTTTTGGGCACATGATGCATGTGCTCGTTATTCCCCTGAAGTATTTTGTACACCCGAAGGAAAGTGGTATAATGTTACATTAGCACTTCGCCGTGGTCGTGGTATGGTAAGTTATTTAGAATGTTTTGTTTGATCGATTGAAACCGTATACGTAACAAAAAAAAAGTATACATAATAGCGTGATGAAAACTATGAAAACTTGTGTTATCCTAAATCCAACATACTATTTCAATATTTAAAAATAGCGTTGTTTTGGTTGCAAAGAGAAAGGAGCAACTATCGGATGTTTCGATTCTCGATGCTCAAAAAGTTTTCATTTGCCATGCGCCCAGAAACCCGTTAGTTACTTTCGTAATGGTGTGATTTTTTGGTGTCCAACACATGAAGCATATTATAATAAAAAAGGTAAGGAGTTGAGCGGATATCTTTAGTGCATTGTACAGTGAAAGAGGAACATCAAAAAAGTTGTTTAGATTATTGATTTACAAATGCAATTCATATTTTCTTTGTAACTATAATAACATTAAACTAACTATATATATTATTAGATACATATGTAAATATTTTCAAATGTGATGGGTGTAATATACAGATGAAAGATGAGTCATGGTTTACATGTTTACCTTGTGCATCTGGTTACTTCTCATCATTCGATCTCTGTGCAGAGGTAGGTACAAAAAGGAGTTTTTTTTATATGAAAATAATCTACCATATAAGTAATAGATCAAATAACAATAAAAAAAATCTATATATATATTCAGTGCTTTGAAAAATTACCGGAATATAATCATCCACATGATCAAGATGATTTTGAAGAAACATGTAAGTTATATATATGCAACATTAATGAATGTATCAACTCTTACGTACTTAATAACAAAAATATGGATTAGCGTTTGCAATCATAAAGGAAATGGAAGCTGAAAAGGCAAGAGAAACAGCATTGGCAAAAGAGTTATCAGCAGGTACCGAAGAAAAAAGAAAATCACTCAAATTATTTTTATTTTGTATGAGCAAATGAATGCTCATGAGTTTCCATTTATAGCGAAAAGGAAAAAACCATTGTTTCCAAGGAGACGACGGAAACGGGTGGGTGATGCACCGATTACAACATGTTGTTATTGTGGTACAGAAGAAGCAGAAGAATGGCGAAAAGGTTATGATGGTGGTGTAATAATGTGCCGACCTTGTTTTGAAGTGGCTTTGCTTGTAGATAATAATGATGGTAGCAGTAACACCAACACCAACACTAACACTAACGACAATGAATCACAACCAGATTACGAGAGAGAAATTAATGAAAATGGTCGTGATAAATATGTCACATTGATAGAAGAATATACACATAAACCTTATCTTACAAGAGATGCATTATCATCTACCAAGTTTACGGCGACAGCTGGAATTCGATTACCAACTTATGAACCTCAACCTCATCAGTTATTTTCACTAATATTCGACTCTACATATTATGATATTCCTGGTCGCGCACCTCGATGGGCTTCACATTCGGGAACTGATTACCATGGTAACCTATTTTTTTTTCACTGTATATGAAGATGATATACTTTATCGTATAATCTGGAGTTTACATGTATTACTATTCTATTTATAGGGACATGGTTACCTCAAACTGTGCGAAGGTAAGTACAAAAAATATATTTTTTTATCATATACTATTTTCTGTGATTTTGGGTAGTTTGTAAAAGAAAAGGGGAAATTCTTTACAGAATTTGTGGACTATTCCAAAAGGAAAAACTAAATCGAAATTGATCTCAGGGCTATTTTGAAACACACCGAAAAAGATGAGCGTGTGCTCTCAAATTTTTTGGGGAGAGGTAATAATATTTTTTCCTAATTTACCTGTAATTATAGTAACAACAACATAAATAAGCGAAACTTATTATTAAAAACGGTTATTTATTTTAGGGACGGATGCTATCGAATGCTTCTTATTACAACGACGATGTTGTGGTGTTGATATTAATCCCGTAAGTCCGACCTTGTTCTTAAGCAGAAGTAAATTTTCCAGTTGTGTACAACATTTTTTTTAATTCTATCATATTATCCAGGCTGCTGTTGCATTATCGCAAAGAAATTGTTGCTTCGAAATACCACCTGGATTGACATCTGCAGAATACCGACCTATTGTTGCACAGGCTGATTCACGGCATCTCACAGGACCTTTATTTGGTGATGAGTCATTTCATCATGTTTTATCCCATCCACCCTATAAAGACTGTGTTGCATATTCCACTCATTTAGATGGTGATTTATCTCGATTTACTAATATAGAAGACTTTAAAGAAGAGTATATCAAGGTGGTTCATGAAAGTTGGAGGTAAAATAATATTGATGAGAGTATGAGAGAGAAAAGACGTTGTTAATGTCTCGGATAATTTTGATGTGTGATTTAAAATCATGACGCTTTTTTTTGGATAGGGTATTAAAAATGGGGAGAAGACTGACGCTAGGCATTGGTGATAATCGAGAACATTGTTTTTATATTCCTGTTGGATATCACTTAATACGACAATATATTGATAATGGCTTTGAACTAGAAGAATTGGTAATGTTACTCTATTTTTTAACAGTCTCTCTTCATTATATAATATATATTAGTATACGATTAGATAGTCTCTTATACATAAACATAAATTTATATATAGATTATTAAACGACAACGCTATTGTTCTGCATTCGGATTGGGTACTTATTTGTGTGTGCAATTTGATTTTTTGGTGTTTACTCATGAATTTATTGCAACATTTCGTAAAATTCCGAAGGAAAATGTCGACCGCATGATATCATTGGAAGGTAATTGCTTTGTTATAAAAAACAATACACTTTTTTTTGCACTGTCCTTGAAATGCTAAAATTATTCTTGCTGTAGAAGAGTCCATTGATCATGTACAAGTAACTAAGACATCAAGAGGTGTACCATCATCAGCTATCGCTCGTAAAAGCGTCGTTATGGGGACGGTGTGGGTATTTAAGCCAACTGACCACTATCGATTTGATCAACTTTGTATGTCACGTATGGTAGAACGATTTGGTCGTGATGATACAAACTGGATCCAAGTAGAGTTAGATTTTATTTCACAATACGAGGTAACAGCTATTTTTTTAGCTTATAAAACATACCATTCATTTTCAAAACAACTAACAAGCGGTATTAATATTTATAACAATAAAGTTCCAAAATTTGTTACAAGTTGAAGAGTTAGAATCCGGATCAGTTGAAAAACAAAGTCAAAGTAAGAAAGACATAGATGAAGAAAATTTGCTTTCTGAATATGAGCAACAACGATTAAAGCGAATTGAAGAGAATACACGCACACTTGTTCAATTGGTAATGGTTTTATTGATGCATTTTTAAACTTGAAGCGTCTGTTTTTTTTTCTATTTACTAAATAGGTGTTATAACTACTTTATATTTCTGCTTGTTAATATATATAGGGATTGATATCTGAACTTAGTGAAGATTCGACCGATATTATGCATTATGAAACCATGATGCGCAAGCCAGCTCAAGAAGACAAAAATGCACCACTTCGTCTCATGGTCATTGCACACCTTCCACATTTGTTCGCTCATCATATTGGATTATATCGTCAAACACTCATTAAACTTGCAGTTGAAGCAGTTGAAAAACTAGCACCACAAGGCATGCTTATCATTGGCACACAAGACATTCGATCGCCCAACGGTAAACTATGGCCTCTGGGAATGCTTGTTATGGAAGACATTGAACGCACTCTTGATTCAAGTATACTTAAACTCAAGGAAATGATAATAGCTGTACCAGATGGATATTCCAAGGACCGTCATCAAGATATATTGGCACAGCAACCTAACCTTGCAAATACAACTACTACCTTTATTACTACAGCAAAAGAAAACGAGAATGAAGAAGATATCGACGTGGACGTTGTCGATGAACACTTGAAAATTGTTCATGCTACGTATTTAGTGTTTCAGAAAATCTAAAAAAAAAGGAAATATGTCTCGGAAAAGAATAATTGAAGAAGATGGGCCCCAGTTATCGGATTAACTATCGCAGGTTTTCTTTATTGTTGTACAAGTTCTTAATATAAACACATTAAACTTTGAAAAATAAAAATAAAAAAAAGAAGTTGCTCTATTTTTCGATTACCTTCCCCGACTTCCAAGTGCTAACGATCAATCCCTTTCCCCCCCCCTCGATTTGTCTTTCTTTTGGTTTCCCTCGCTCTCTGTGTATAAACAACAGTCATCACATAATCTTATTCTTTCATGACATTCCAACCAAATAATATTCACGAACCTTGGCGTTTCGAATATGTCTCATATAATTTGATTAAACAAGATATTACTGTACAGGCCAAAAACTATAGCTGGCTGGATAGAGATGAATCAAGTTTTGTTGCGTCGCTTTGGCATGAAGCAGAAAAAGTGGATCGATTCATTACACAAAAGCAACGCGAACTTGAGTCAACACTTGCTCACTGTCGTCGTAGTCTTGAGAAAGCTTCAAACAACAGCAATAGTTATATCAATTGTCATACCACGGAAACTCTTCACAACGTCTATTGTGAACTTAAAGGGCTATCTGATTTTGCACGTCATAATGCACTTGCACTTCAACATTTGATTAATTACCATGATGAGCTTACTGGACGTAGCCAACAACCCCTTCTTGTGGAAATTTTACGTACAAAACGTTTGGATCGGCAACGATTTGATGTGACATTAATTGAAACAGTAAAACTTATGGATATTATTCCCAAACAACTAGAATTACCGCAGCAAGAACAATCAGACCAGCAACAGCAACAACAGCAACCGATGGAATTAAATACAGACTACAAACACAAAAAAGAAGAACGAAAAGAATCGTTATGGCAACACGAACCAACGGTTGTCCACTTCTGGGTACATCAAGATAACATAACTCAAGTGTTAGCTATACTCCATTTTCACTTGTCATCCAGTTCTAGTCAGCCAACGGTAAACTTTCTTGATAATCAGCAATATGAACTTTACCAAGGACGCCTTGAACGTGACGAAGGAGCAGAAGAAATTAGAATAAAACATTTTTCCAATGCTTCTAAAGATGTTATTTTGGAGCGTGAAACGTACCACGCAGGGTGGATGAACGAGCAACAATCAGTTACTGATGGTTTTCGGCTCGAATCACTCGATAAAGTAAATCAATTTTTGTCTTTTCAATATACTGCTGAAGAAGCTGTAAATGATTTGTGTACTACAGATGTCGAACGGCGTACATTAGGATTCATTGCATCAGGAATTCAAAAGTCCATCAATGAAAAACAGTTACGACCGGTTATGTGTATGTCGAGTGAACGTACTGTGTTTCAGGATCAAGTGGTATTTGATCAAAATATTTGCTTTGCGGGTAATGCAGATAATAAATATACTTTACCACATGCAATATTACAAGCTACATTAAATGGTAATCCAAGAGAACATGAAGTTGATTGGTTAAAAACGCTGCTTCGTGATGGTTTAATTTACGAAGTTCCTTCCTTCTCTTTATACTTGCATGGCATAGCGTGTCTCTGGCGACAAGATATTCCATTGTTGCCTTGGTGGATAAATGAACTGAGTATTGATATTCGAGATGCACGACAACTTAGAGGCTTTGTATCTGCTAACGAGTTTACCCATTCAAAAAATCTCAGACCTGAGGATGAACCTCTTGGATATCTAAACCATGAACTCGAATACCCACTAGTCCGAACTAATGAAAGACCAGCGATAAAACTAGGCATGTTTTCTTCGGTGCGTCATGAATCAATCAGTATTGATAAAGACTTTTTCTGCGATCCGGTTTGGCAAGATAATGAAGAGCAAGAAGGAGCTTATCAACGTGCAAGAGGCCGAAGAAGTCAGCAAGGGCAACATGAAAATGATAATAGTCAAGAGGAACAAGTTTTGCTCGAATATGGTGGGTTGTCAATTTATGAAGACGATGATGATGACAACCTGCTTGCAAACCAACAGGATCGTCAAGAAGAAGAGAAAAAAGAAAAAAAGAAAAACAAGAAAGCGCCCTGGTTGGAACCAAAAGTATTTTTTGCAAATGAACGTACATTTATTCATTGGTTACAATTCTCTGCATTGATTTTGGTATCGGCTCTGACACTTCTTAATTTCGGTGATCGAGTCAGTACGATTGCTGGTGGTGTATTCTTTGGTATTTCACTTGTGATCGCACTTTATGCATATGGTAGATTTCGGTATCGTACACATCAAATTAGAACTCGGCCTCATTTACGGTACGATGATATTTACGGGCCGATCGGACTTTGTATTTTACTTGTTGGTGCTTTGGTGGTAAGAGCGATTTTCTTTTGCACATATAGGAAGAAAAAGTAACGGTCAAAATATACCTCATTTATGCTATATTTCTAACTTTTTTATTCTTTTTTTTTTATGAAAACAGCTGAACTTTATTTTACGATACACGAGTCCAAACTCTACCACTTCGTGGCTTGGTATTAACAATAGTACTCAACAACAAAATCCAGGACGAGGTTATTAAATCATCAATTGTGATATATAGGTATACAATAAATTATCCCCAATCCCCGTAACTCTTAAAATTATTTTGTATTTGCCATTTATGTGTTAGTAATAAACATAATATAGAATAGAAACATTCCCTAGCTACTTGTTCTTCTATACGTATCACAAACAATGTACGTATACTCCCCAGTAATGGAGAAGAAGGTTATAATTAGCTCATAGTTAAATCAATTGACCCTTCATATATATATAGCACGTAACTCCATGTGAGAAGATGTTATTTTTGTTGTCAGCGTGATACAAAGCTGTTATATATTAAAAAATAATCCTAGTTTAGAACAGTAAAGTAACTACGACATGCTCAGCAAGTGTACAAATTAGAGTCGGCGATAAAAAAAATGAAGAAGGAGCATCATAATGAAGCCCGGATACCGGTTCATGCCGCCCTACATTCTGTTGTATATTAACTGGATCTGACTTTTTCTTGTGAAGCCTTGGCAGTTTTGTCAGTGAATAATGTTGTGGCGAAGTTAATATAGCAAAAAAAGTAAAATTAAATTAAAGGAACAAAAAAAAAAGATTTTTTTCTTCTGTCTTAACTGAGTACAAGAAATCATCCATCTTGTAATTTACTGTGCTTTTAAACCTTTTCTCAAAAACAGCAAATACCTTCATCCTTCCCTTTCTCCATTTCTTCATTTTTCGTTAGAATTCTCATCCTACAACGCAACAGTCAACACCAATGAAGTTCGGGGATCATCTTAACGAGCGCGTCTTCTCTCCATGGCGCCATTACTATGTTCAATATGACTATCTCAAACATGAGCTTAAAAGACGTCAACTCAGTGAATTTGGATGGACAGGTGAAGATGAAGAAGAATTTGCTCATATCCTCGAAACTGAATTGGACAAGGTATACGACTTTGTCACTGCTAAATTAGCTGAAGTGGAAGCAAGAATCAATTATTGTGAGAAGACACTTCGTATTACGACTTCATCGCCTACAACAGCATCAACATCTCAGCGTCAAATGGTAGACGACACTTTGACAGAAGCATTGTTTGATGTTAATGATTTGGCCAAATTTACCCGTCTCAATCATACTGCATTTCTCAAGATTATCAAGAAACATGATAAATGGACTGATTACCGATTACGTGAAAAATTTGTTCCCAAAATGCGTGAAAAGCCTTTGGATAAACAACGATTTGATGTCCCCATTGTCTACATTTCAGCTCTCCATGATATATGCCGTGGTACCCGAACTCCATCCCCTTATGCGCAAGATAACAATGAAGATGATGGGGTTTTCCAACGCGCAACAGCCAAATATTGGGTTCATCCAGATAATGTTACTGAAGTGAAAGCCATTCTCATGCTTCATTTACCTGTTTATATTTTTGGTAAAGACACAACTACCAAAATGGATATCAAGGAGACGGACTCTGCAATTTCAAGTGTTTATATAGACAATCCTCAATTTGAATTGTATGAAGGTCGATTACAGCGAGATCAAGGTGCTGAAGCTATCCGTATTCGGTGGTACGGGGATCTGAAATCTAATCCATTATTCATTGAACGTAAAACACATCATGCTCCTTGGACAGATGATTTACGATCACTCAAAGAACGGTTTCCGCTAAATGTCGATGAAGTACCTGGTTATCTTGCTGGTACACCTTATAAGGGTAAACAGCAAAACATGTTTATTGCCAATGGTGTACAAGACTCAATTAAGAACAAGAAATTGAAATCTACATTGCGGGTCTTTTATAATCGAACCGCTTTTCAAATACCCAAAGATCAACGTGTACGAGTCAGCCTTGATACTGATTTGACATTTATTAAGGAAAACAATAAATCTCATTGGCGCAGACCCGATGTAGGTGTGGACTATCCATTTTCTTATTTAGAAGAAGATGAAGTACTTCGATTCCCATATGCTGTTCTAGAAACCAAAGTACAAACTCATCTTGGCCAAGCTATGCCTGACTGGCTCAGTCGACTTGTAGAGTCCCATTTAGTTCATGAAGTTCCCCGATTTTCGAAATATTTGCATGGAGGTTGGTATTTTGTTTTCTATATCATCTTAGTGCTTTGTGGCATAAACACAACCATTTTGTCTATCAAATTTCTTGCTTAATGAATCTAAGGATCAATATATTAATTTGTATTATTCTTTATTAGCCTCGATACTTTATAAAGATAAAATTCCATTACTTCCATGGTGGCATTCTGAACTTGCAACTGATATTTTAAAACCACGAGATACTGAATTTGGATTGTCTCGATCGGCATCTTTTAAGCCTTTAATGGATGGCCAATATTTATTTAAAAGCGCTATGGCGACTGAACATAAACGTATACATGTCGCTTCAATGAGGGGAAAACATGATGGTTCTACAAGTGATTCCGGTTCCTCTACAGATAAAAGAACATTAATTTCTTCTTGGTCACCACAAAAACAAAATTATCATCAAATCACGCTTGGACAGTCTGTTGATACAGATGACCATGATATTAATAATATAAATAAAAAGGTTCGAGTATTAGCTCCACCATCCACCACTGCTATGAACACTACTAGTAGAAGAAGAGGAGGGTTTATTGCAAAATGGAAAGAACAATTCCAACAGCACGTGATGAAACAAAATTCTGCTACAGATGGTAGTTTGATCCCCTTGCGTAAAGTCAAGGTTGAGCCAAAGGTGTTTTTTGCCAATGAACGTACTTTTATTAGCTGGCTTCAGTTCTGTGGTCTGCTTCTCATGGTAGCTCTCAATTTACTCAATTTTGGGGATGGGGCAGCTAAAATTGCGGGTAGTATATTTATTTGTATCGCTGCTCTTGTTGCGCTATATGCTTTATATCGATTTGAAAAACGTGCTTGGTAGGATGATAATTAATTTTTGTTTTCGAGCTATCTTGATCTTGTTATATACAGATAACTAATTGAGCTAATTTTCTATTCTATAGGATGATTAATCGTCGCATAGCTGGACGGTATGACGATTTATGGGGCCCCGTTGTATTATGTATTCTTCTGGTCGGTGCACTTATTGTAAACTTTTATCTTCAATTTGGTCGTTAGAAAAATCAACTGTCTATATTTCCTCTTTTTTTTTACATCCTAGTTTAAGTGCTTTCTCTATTGGGAAAAGCAAAACAATTCTAATGTAGATGTATATTAGTATTCTTTTTTTTCTTATCTTTTTAATCGTTATATGTACTGCATGAACATATAATATTTGCTCCTCCATTATATATTATAAAGAACTATACGTATAAGTGAGGGAATTTATAAAATAAAAAATGAATGATACGTATCCTTTTAATAATGCTGAAAAAAGTAATATTTTATTTTGCTACGTATTATGAATTTTAAGAATAAATACATTTTATCTTGGTAGTATCTGACACATATTTAGAAAACTGACGATGTACTTAATCAATTAGATAGACGAGCGAAATATATTACATTAATAATATATCTAAAAACTACCAAATATTATGGTTCTTTAATAAACAACACTCGTCCACAGCAGAAACTTATAGCATAATATTATGTTGTGTGAACAAAAAATCCAGTGCGCTTTTACAAAAGGAGGGCAAGAATTCATATTTTATTACACGTCTTTAAGTTACCATAATTTAATTATTACATCTATAAAAATAAATATACTGACAAACCTGTCAACAAAACATCACTATTTACAGAAGCATCTTAGAATCGATAATATCACATTTAAAGCTCTCCATACACTATTTACGCCATATTGAGTAATATAACTATACGTATTATACCTATAATCATTTCATTTATTTAATCTACAGTTATTTTTTCTCAGTACATATCATACGTACGCACGGTATAATTTAATTTTTACTCAATTATGACTTTTTATATACAATACGTATTTACTATTTTATTTGTAAACCATTATACACTCTATGTTGGTAGCTATAAAACGAACTCTTCGATAATGGTTCAGAACATGCGCGATCCATTCAATTTCTTAACTACTGTATACTCGCTGTAAAAATCAAAGCAATTTGACTTATATAAAATAACATATGCACAGTTGACTTCTAGATTTTGCGTCGAGTTCTCTTTATAAAATCAGTTAAAGCATATGATACATATATGCCGGTGATTGACATTTTAACCGACCTTATTACGTATATAAATAATAGTAAATTTCGATGTCTATGTATTTCTTCAGCTTATTAATTTAAGATAATCTTATGTAGAGAGAAATTCAAGAAAAGTTATTACGTTTTAATGCAAAATATTGGCTTTCTAAAAAAAATTCTAACTACATACCCTATCTTTTTTTTTAATTTCTTGTGATTTAACATACGTTTGGTACACTGGTACATAAGTATTCTAAAAAAATCCCTCATCCAGCTCAAAAATCTTACAGCTCATACGAATATTGGTTTTGACTATAAGTGGGACGTACCACAACATTTAAATAGGTTTTAAAAACCACGTCAGCTTCGTTTCTGATAACAAAAATGGTTTTACGTAAAAATATATGTTACGTACTCATTACAATATATTAACATTTTAATTATTTAATGTACAGTATGCCCGTCATTTACGTAGATATTTATCACAGACAATGTATATTCTAAACGGTTGGTTTATGAAAAAAAGTATTTTATATTTTTTTATACGTAATATATATATATAAATCAGTTTGCATTTGCGGTATATTTTGAAAAAAAAATATTATGTGATTAATGTTTTGCTTCAATTATGTTATAATAAAAAAAGCCCTGCCCTTATGTACCCTGCACTTAACTCTCCTCCCCCACCTAATTTTATATGAATAAAAAGATAAGTCGGATAAGCGACTTCATCAAAAGAAAACATGAAAATAAAAAATAAAAATTAACTATGAGATCTCTTCTTTTTTTCTTTTACATTGTGTAGTATGCTATAATTATGCTTTTTATGTATCATGTGTTAACTTCAAAAGAAAAAAAATAATGTTTTTGATGAAGTCGCTTACACTTAACTTTTAGTATGCGACTTATCTTTTCATTCATATAGCTGATTCTGAAAATTTTAAAAAAAAATTAGGTGGGGGAGCAGAGTTAAGTGCAGGGTACATAAGGGCATTTTAAAAAAAGTAACTTTATTGAATGGATTATCTACGCATAGTACTTTAGCCACTATTTATTATTTTCTTCCATGCTAATTCAGATTTTAATACGTACAAGCTATTTGATTTTGGATATAGCGCAAAGTAACAAAGAATGTATACCAATAATTATCAATACTATTATTATCTAACTCATGTAGAAAATGTATTGAAGTGAAAAGTAACTTTATTGCAAAGTTGGTATATTTCTATATAATAGCCTAAATTTATTAAGTTTTCAGTTTTCAACAGTGCCATAAAAAGTAGTTTGTTGAGTGCTTTCATTATTGAAGTCAGGTAAAGGTTCACTGATCGTTGTATAACTATCTTCAATTATATTACTATTCGGTGTTGCTGATGGGCGCTTTGTAGAGTCATCAAAAGAATTAACCGCATCATTTTTATTTTCTTTTGGTGTCACTGGTATTGTGTAAAATGGTTTATGATTATCTTCCAGAGAGAAAGAAGAAGTGAGCCTTATATTGTTGCTGCTGTATTTAGTTCGAGGTGTAATATAGATTGTTCCATTTTCATAAGAAATAACTCCCGTATTAAAAGGAAACTCGTTCGGTTTATCTATAAGTTCCAATAACCCTGTCCAACATCATTATGTATCATATTAATAAAATAAAATCAAAATTATATTATTATTGTTAGAACAGTTATTTGATTATAAAATAAAAGAAATGTTTCAGAGAGGAAGAAAGTGTGTTTAGTAAATGCTACTCACCTAAATTACTGATTGTATCATTTTTGTTTACTGGCATAAGAAATATACCGCGTGAACTAGGTCCAAAAGACGTTCTATATATTTCATTTAAGGATGAGATACCTAAAAAAGTATTGCTGATAATAGACACGCCTACTAGATAGGTTTTAAATTCATTATTCGATACTATTAGTGTCAAAAATATTGATTTTTTTTTCTTTCAAAAGTAATATATTGGTACTGCTATTATCTGATATTGAAAATTCTACTATATACTAACGCGTAATCAATATAAGCCATTGTGGAATACGAATTATATTAGGTGGAACTTGATCCATTTTAGTCAGTAAAAGATTTGTGATTATAGAAGAAAGGGAAAGATGAAGATATAATCGGTTCAAAAAGAATTTCAATTAATTTATATAAAATATAAACACATGGTTTTCATTGTGCTTCTTTTTTTTGTGTACTTGATTTTTTTTTCTTATTATTGATACCAATGAAAAGAAGATTCATTCAATAAATGATAGGAAGTAGTATTATAATACTTAACTAAATAAAGTTGATGGTTATTGTTGTATTTTTTGCTAAAGTATACAGTATCAATTATTCTTTACTGTTGTGACGCAGAAGTAACAATAAGCAAATAATAATAATAATTTTAGTATCCTACTCTTGAAGATTGATTTTCAATATGTAAAATGGGAAAGATAACTAAAGGAGTACTTATTGTTTTTGTTGATTGTTATGGTATCTAAGCGTACTGTGGTAATAAACTACAAAGACTTTATTTTACAAAATTGAAATTACATAATACCTCTTTGTCTAATGATACAATTATTTTATGTACAGTACGTAACACGCATAAAATCTAAAAATAATGTAAATAATGGGTACATAACTTGTCTTTGTTTAAGTTGACATATATTCCTTTATCGAGTCTATTGGGCCTTTATTTAGCGATATGGTTCTTTCATTCATATCTGCTTCTTTTTTTTTGTTTGTTTTTACATATACCAATTTACTTATCTCTTTTTATCCCGCAGCACTATTTATTACCCCTTAATTTTTTTTATTAGTATCATCTATCAAGACAAAAAGTCCATAGCTATATGTCTAATACTGTCCGATTTGCAAAACCGTATTTTCCAACCCATCCAATAATGATAACAAATCCAACAATTGATGCACCTATTTATTTATTTTTTGTATTAAGTTAGTAAATACATTCATCGAAGGAAAAAAAATACCGTTACAGTATGCGAATTAACCATACATACCTAAATAATATTGAAGAACCATACGATGGCCCAACTTTAATAATCCGCCATATTTTAAATCCTTTCCTCGCCTTGAAATCATCAATAGTGCACATACAGCACCAAAAATAATTGTATATGGTAATCCAACTATTATATATATTGTATACATAACCTTTCAATTAGTCTTTTATTCTTCGTTTCAAATTCTGAGATAAGCATCATTTGTATAATTTACCATAACATCCCCCTGGAAAATCAATTGCAATAGCCCCAATAAGTAATCCATAGATAAGAGAGGCGATACAAAATAGCACTTGATAACCAATCGTCAGTGATCCGTGTGTTTGGTTACAAAAAGCAGCAATTTGAGTCCAGGACATAATAACAGCTCCAACTGCATACATGTAATGTCCAATAAGATGTTCCCATAAGTTTCGCATGTATGAATAGATGGATTCAAGTTCTTCCACAAGTCCAGCATTAGATCCAAGTGTTTGATTGTGTACTGCTATAAAATCTTCCACAGGATGCTATACGATGAATTGTGAATATAGATGAGTATGTAAATACTAGCTAATGAAAAAATACGTAACAAAGATTTAATTTCATTTCATTGATTTTCACCTTGAATAATGCTGCAGATAAATGAACACCATGTCCTTGAACATAAATGCCAGCACCTACTGCCCATAATAGCCATATGAAAGTGGACGAGGCTATCGTCATAATATATATATTATCATTAATTATACAACTGTAATGTGATCATTCTTGGACAGAAAAAGATAGTTGCACGGTGAAACTTACATCCGATGTGATAACGCGTTACATCTGCACAAAACATGGTAAATAAGAATGGGGGAAGAGTGAATATCTATATAGAAAGGTATAAAAAATTTTAAAACAATATATTTAGTTATTCAAAAAAGCACTCTGCTCCAAATACTATAATGCTCGTATTAAAATAATATGACATAAAACTTACAGGATCTATTAAGCGCCAAATGGCATTTCCAGAGGTCATGGAACCGATAGTAGGTAAAGAAGCTATTGCTGGAACAGCAGTAAAAATTAAAACTAACAATGGTGTCACTAATAATAGCCATACCAGTTGACGATCTTTGTTGTCATGATGCTGTAACGGTCGCCCTGAAATGTTATTGTTGTTGTCGTCAGGTAATAAATCTTGTTGTTGTGATGG
Organism: Circinella umbellata; assembly: GCA_025093555.1. Lineage (NCBI taxonomy): Eukaryota > Fungi > Mucoromycota > Mucoromycetes > Mucorales > Lichtheimiaceae > Circinella > Circinella umbellata. The sequence continues at coordinate 886,183 of JAIWNF010000005.1, read as the reverse complement.
ACCCATTCTCAAATCGAAAGAATCGTCTCGTTGTTGCTGTTCGTCTATTACCTCATAATGTTCTGTCTTCTGATTATATATAGATGGTAGCTCATAATTGTTGTGATTCATTGCGATAAAATATTTTTTTAGTGTGAAAAAAACCCTATATAACAAAAAGAAAAGCTCAATAGAGAGAGAAGAAAAAAAGGAAATTATGAAGGTTTATACATGAAGAAAAAAAAGTTTGTTCTTGGCATTATTTTGTTTTTAGTTGACTTCATATTATTTTTGTTCCTGCAAAAAATCTTTACTTCATTACTGCACCCAACCAGTCAATATATATTATTCAAGTCTTAAATAAAAGTAGACGGAAACGTGTGGTCCATACTACCAATCAGAAGTTGTATTACTTTTAGTAGGGACTCTTTAGTCATACAGACTGCATAACTGTTGATATCAAATCTCTGTTTGTTAAACAAGGAATTTAAAAATTTACATAAAGAAGATACATGTTTTTGTTTCATTGTAGTAATTATTCATAAATCATGCAAGTGAATGGAAAAGTATATACAATGACCCATCAAGCAAGTGAAAAAAATAAGCTATATAGCAAAAGAGCTTAACATTTGAATTGGGACGAACCGTGAAGTCAAATATATCTTCAAATTATACTCAATATAATGAAAAAGACATTTAATACAAAGAAGTTTATGCAAAACGGGTCGACCCATTATTTAAATTATGCTACAGGCAATGCGCCTGTCGGTAGCAGCATGAGCCGTAGGTGATGGGTTATGCCTGGCATAACTATGCTTCGAACTAAGTATTAATGATATCATATGGTGATTTTTTAAATTTGAAAATCTACTCTTCCTGAAAATTTATGATGTGGCGCTCACTCTAATGTTATACACTGGTTTTAAATTTAAACACGTATGTAAGAATCATTTTGCGCAGTAATAATTGATTATAACATTTATAAAAAATCATATTGAAGTCTAATAACACTATTGACATCTATTTTTGTTTCCAAACCGCTACAGTATGAACACATACTTTCTTCGACCTGACGTTAGAGCCATATTAAATAAAGCTGGCCATTCAAAGTTGTTTGTTACGCGAGCGAAACCTTCTTTCATATGTAATTATTTTCAATCATCCTCAAGTAAAATCTAGGGCTCCACGTTTACCTTTTTCTGCCGTGTAACCATGGAAATTTAGAGTCACATGGTCAATAAAATATATATGCTGATTCTATCTTTTCGCTCTTTCTTTTTCTTTTTCTTACTTTTATTTTTCACAAAGCTCAAAGACAGATTAGCACCTGCTTCGATGGTTTCATTTGAAAGTACTTACAATAGTATCCGGTCAGTATTGGCACAATCATCGACCTCTATATCATCATTATCGACGATACCATCCCAACAGAAGAAAAATGGGATGATAAAAAAAGAATACCACCAATCCTCAGATCACTCCGGTATCATCAGCAGCGAACGTAAAAAATCTCATCAATTATTGTTTATAAGCGATATTCTAGATATTATTTTTGAAGAGTTGACTTGCATGGATTTATTAAGATGCTCTTCAGTGTGTCGAACATGGCATTATTGGATCATGGAATTCCCAGGCTTTTGGGAGGGTATCAAATTTCGATATAGGCTAGTGGATGCTGAGACAATCAGCACGCTTGTTTGTCGTAAAGAATTATTGGAGTATTCTATACGAGATCGAGGGATGCAGCTTTATACGGTACATGATAAACTAGAACTATTAATGTACTCTCCGAATCTTCAATTTATACAAAAACTATGTAAGTAAAAAAATATAAATGAGGTCGTTTCTTTCCAGACAACATACAATCATTTTAACTTAATTAAGAATACGTACTTATAATAATAATAATATATTATTATTATATTTGTTTTCTACATATATATTCTATAATAGCCTTCAGTAACATAGCATTGAATTATCGATGCGCAGACCGTATTTCCGATATTATTCGATTAGCATATACGTTGAAAGAAATCGAATTCGTCTATTGTGGTTTTCCAAACCGTAAAAAGCTTCAAGATGTTTTATCCAGTCTTCTTCATAACAGCACGACAACGACACGTATTTCATTTTATAGAAACCATTCACAGAATAATACATTTATAAATGGACGAAATGATTTTGTATTTACACCTCTCAATAAAGATATACCAAACATCACTGATAGTCCAATTAAGTATCTCAGGTTGGCTGGTCCAGATCCAAAGTATTGCAATCAATATACACCGCCTGGGAACGCAGTACCCAAGACAGGTCAACCTTTATCTGGAGCATTTCAAAAGTTCCGCAACCTTGTCCAATTACTTTTGGACTCTCATTTATTGGTCAGGAATAACTCAACTATTCTCAACGAAGCAATCAAATATTGCCCACACCTTATTAATTTGATTGTAACCAATAATGCAGAAATACCTCAGATGATGTGTTTATATGACGACAGGAATGTAGAAGTAGAAAAAAGGTCTTCTGTTTCTATCAATGGCATCGACAGTTCAACAACAGCCAATGACTACATAGACACCAAGCAACACCAGAAACAAAAAGAACGAGGGGGATTAAAAAAGCTAATATTAGCCAACAAAAACATTCAACTTGGACGTGATACTAGCACAACACTATTCAAAAAAACACACACAACTTTGGAGCTGTTATATTTACAATGTGAGTTAACAAAGCCCAATTGTGACAAGATATTTCGTAACGAGATTGTAAATTATGAATGGCCAAAATTACGAGAGCTATATTTATCTTTCAATATACTCTTGTTGGACTCTTCAAAAAGTAATATTATGTCAACAACACTGTATCAGCAATATCAACAGTCATTATGCAATCTTTTTACACGATGTCATGGGTTAGAAGCCATTACCATCAATAATTGTAATATTGGAAAAAATTGTCAGTTTAAAGTTGATGATATTATTCTGAAAAGTATTGCATTAAATTGTCCCAAAATTCGTTACCTTCGTGTACTTGATAATGGCTGCTACCATACTTCCTATGGTATATGTCGTTTCGCCACGATGGGCGCATTTCATCTTACAGATCTGGAAATTAACATGGTGCGAGAAGCAGTCTTACCGGTTGTCATCAAGATCAAGACATTGAAACGACTCGATTTACGTAGTAGTACTAGCGATACTATAAATAGTATGAAAAAGGTTGATCGATATACCACAAACTCTTTTTATAAAATGTTAGATGACATGCCTTGTTCTGAAAATGGTGAAGATGATATGTACTCGTCTTTAACAGGTGATTTGAAAGCTGTTAAATTTTTATTGGACACGCGTTGGAAAGACGCTCCTTATTCATATTTTCATAAATATTCCCAGAAGTATACTTTTCCGATTTAAATAAAATAAGCTTTGAAACTTTGACGAAAGTAAAATGATCATTTTTGTGCAGCCGTTAATGCAACTTTTATTATTTATTTTACCATTTAACAGTCCGTGTTCTCTTTATCAGTATACTAAATGTTACCCACCCTAGTATATATTATTCGATTGGCATTATCAAAAGTACACATTATAATAAGTTTACTTATTACGTACGAATTTAATCTTTTATTTATTCATTTACAAATTTAAAGCCCAAGTTTCGTTACTAGTAAAGCATCGTTGTAAATCAAGATCAGAAACTTTTTCACCGCCACCTTCTGACTGTGTCGCTAAGTATATTGTTTCATCCTCTAGATCTTCTTTCCCTTCTTGTTCCATACGAATTTTTCTTTTATGTCGAGCACTATATATTGCATGAATTCTTTCTTCAATTGTTTCTTGAATAATGTACCAGTAAACATTTGTCTAGTATATTTGATTTTTGTTTAATAAACAATAATCATTGCAGTATAAACCTTCTTCTTTGTAGCTATAAAAACATGAACGTATTACCTCTTTTGTTTGTCCAATACGATGTACACGACTAATTGCTTGCCGCTCCATAGCTTCATTCAAGACAGGCTCAACAATAAACACTGTTTGAGCACAAATAAGAGTCAAACCACTAAATAAATTATACTATAATCAATAATATATTCTTTATCACTATGATCAATCTATTATTTATATAGGTGTAGAATTCCCTTTTCTTGTTAATACAAACCTGGACTGACTTCGGGAATGTAACAAGATGACATGAATACTGGGGTCATCACTGAATTGTTTAATCCGGTCATCACGCACAGTATTATCCACCTTCACAAAATTAATGCCATTCTTTTTTAATCCATCAGCGAGAAGATTCAGTACATCTTTCCATTGCGAAAAAACTACCGATTTTCCATTGCATGAATGAATGATATATTTGATATGTCGAATTATACTATCTAATTTTGCACCTAAAATACAAAAATCCAGATAAGGCATTAATAATCCATAGTCAGGGAGATACTATGACGTCTCTTTTGTTTTGTTTCATGGTTTATATATACCTAATCCTTCTTCTATTACATATTGATTAATTTGATTCAAAAGTTCATTTGATATTTCCCTATCAATATCTGGATTTTTACCCCTATCTTGTAGTGATGTATCACCACCATTTTCATCTTCTGACTCTGCTGTTTTTTCATTTGATGCATCCCAAGCTATATAAAATATACAATTTATAAAATAATACAATGTAAATATTCTCTTTCTTTATAGTTTTCCTTCAACAAAATTAAAAACTGTATATATTACAAAAATATATCATACCAATAGCATAACATTCAGATAATTTGGTCGATGAATTACACTGTGGACAACGATGATGACTCCGAAACCATAGGGTTGCACATTCTTGACAATACTGAATATCAAAAAAAAGACGCAAACATTTATTACTACCACACATATACCAGTCCATCCGTCCAGTTTTTCGTTATCCCTTTCTTACCATGTGACCACTAAAAAATGATAATTTTATATATAAAAGAAGTGGAGTAGAAAAAAGAGATTAATTAACAGCATTAAAATATACTTTTATATAAAGAAACCAGTAAGTTTTAATAACTAAATTCCTCTTACCAATATGTCATTAATCCTTTCGAAAAGTCAGATTGACAGATCAAACACTTGCGCTCCTCTTGATCCTTTTCTTTGGCCAAATTTTCAAGATAACGACAGCGTGCTGATTGTTCCTTGATACGTTTTTCATGATGACTTTCTTGATATAATAACTGTTGAGCTTCAATAGCCGGATTTATTTTACTTTCCCATTTTCTAACTTGATCAGAGATTTCTTGTAGATTACGATAGTATTCAATCCGATGATTGTATGACTGACTAAATCGTCGATACTCACTAGTTTAAATATATCATATACGGTAAAAGAAAAAATATATTAAAAAATAGGTTGTTTACTAATCCTAACAAAAATAGAAAAAGATTCATCTTGGTTAAAAACCATATTATACTTACACTTCTAATTTTTCTTGAAGTTCTCGCTGTTTTGCAGCTGCTTTGTTAAGGCGATGATATTCCAATTGAATAACATGTTTTTCAACATCGTGTAAATTGGGTTTCGAAATTATCTCTTTTAGCTCCATTAAAATAGTTCGTAGGTTATCTTCTTTTTGACTTTTAGGCATATATTTACGTCGAGTTTTGATAAGACCAATTTTAAGTACAAACATCTCCTGTAATAATATCAAAAAAAAATATAAGATTTGAATTGAGACCGTTCACCTTATTAACATATAGCTATCAGGTTTTTAGCCTGTTCTATTAAGCAAGTAACATGTATATTTATACACACCTTATCTTCTATTCTCTTTTCGACATCTTTGTATAGCTCTGATTGTTGCAAACCCGTTGCCCAGATACCTGTTTAAAATTCACAAATATAAAATGATTAAGTTTATATAGTAACTACACGTTACTTGGTATCAAAAACAGAAAGGATTGGGTACCATTCAATAAAAAGTTTCGATCTCGAAGCATTGCTTGATACACATCCTGATACAAATCAAGTTTCTATAATTATTGATGTTATACATAATTATTACTATTTGTTCCTTACGCCAATCAAAAAGAATCTTTTTCTTTTTTTCGTTTTTACCTCCTGTGTTATTAGAGATGTTTCATATTCGTCACCTTTTTTTTTAATGGGCAATATAATTTTAAGCAAATAGTTTAGGGGTTATTGATAGTTTCCATGCACATTTGATAATACAACACCAATATCAACAAAATAATACGTAAACGTACCTGTTACTTCTTTTTGTTCTTCTCCTTGATCAACTAAACTTGCATGAAGCATTTCTGATAATACTGTTCTCCATTTGTTGATATGTGTCAACTGTGAGTCCAACGTATCACACAAAGTATTAATTCGATCCAAACGATCAAAAGATAGGGTTAAAGTTTCTTGCTGTTCACTTTGACCAATTGTATTAATATAAGGTATCGCAATTTTAGGTAATTCTCGTAAAGACGAAGTAACCTAATATGTATTAAAAATGACAATACGTAAGGATAAATACTGTTACGTTACACTTCATTTTGTACTATAATTTCTCTATCAGTTTTTTTTTCGTTGGCCTTGAAATAAACCTCCTTTGTATATTTACCCGATCTTCAGCGCGACTTAATATTTGCTTTCGAAACTCGGCTGCTTTATCATAATATTCCGCTTCTTTTTCTTCCATCTCCAATTCATGATACATACTAGCAATGTAGAAGTTGAAACGATGCAAATAGGAATACAATTTAAATTGTTTAGCAGTAAGAGCCGTCACTAGTTCATTGAGTGGATCTGGTGCTCCTTTATATGTTTTAGTTGATATTTCTGTTGTATTAAATCCATGATGACCTTGGCTCGAAGAAGACGATTTTTGTAGATTTTTCTTCATTTCTTCATCTTCTCGCCGCTTCTTTCTTTTCGCTTGTTCCACTTTTGCCTCATCAAGTCGTTTATTCACCACATCAAGCATGTCTAACGCTTGCGGCAAAGCTTCCAAATATATATCGAGGGCATCTTTATATTTTTCTTGTATTTCATTCATACCCCCTCGTCGTAATTTAGACCCAATAAGAGTAGTTGATGTATTATCGACATCATCTCGGGCCTGTTGAATAAGTGCATCCAATACTAAAAATATATGAGAGCATTATTATTATATTTTGTGTTATATTGGTAATGATCTTGGTCCCCTCTCTTCCTTTCCCTTCGGTGTTTGGTAAATATATGAAGAAATAATTAATAGTAGCCTTTACCCTCGGTAAGAGTACGAACTGTTTGATTAATAATTTTTCGCTTTGTACTTCCTACTGCTGGATGATCACATGCTTGTCGTAAAGCCAATAACTGTGCATAATAAATTTATAAATAAAGTTAGTTTTTGTAACCACAACAAACAAGATAAATTAGATGTGGCTACTTTACCCAAGTTCTTAATTTGACAAAAGTTCGTTGTAATTCAGCTGCCGATGTTTCCAAATTATCTGGATCATCATCATCCAAAGATGGGGTCCAATGAATCGCATCCAGTTGTCTTAGATTACAACTTCTTGAACATTGGTCCCATATACTTTGATAATAGTGTTGTTCAATAGCCGAAAATTCTAACTTAACAATGCTTCGATGTTGAGCTGGGATGTGGATTTGGCTTGTCAAAGCTACCTTGATATTCCTTCGCATAATTGCTTTACTGAAATTCCAAAATAATCCTTTTGCCCAAGTAGCTGCATTGGGTTCACAAAGTTGTTTGAATATTCTGATATTACGTATACTTGGTGTAAAACCTAAAAATAATACGAGTCCAAACAAGTCGTCAAAATTGGATTTCATAGGTGTACCAGTAACCCCCCAGGAATACCAGCGTGGAATGAGACGGGCCATTTCAGCGACCAAGGCCATAGTGGATTCAACCATTTGTGCCTAAATAAGAATAATAATAAAATATACAAGTCAACTGACATGTTATTATTATTTTTATCATTCATATCCAACCATCCACAACAATGTTCTATATATTATGAATGTCAAACTTTACCTCATCCAACATAACTCGGAACCATAATATTTGTACCAAAGGACTTCGTTTTGCCGGATATTTAGCAACTGCAAACAAAGTGAAAATTTCATTTAGCTTTTTAAGGAAAAAAATTGTATCAAGATTGAAAGATATTTGTCTTATAAAATCTTTTCTTTAATTCATAAAGCAAAGAATAAAAATCGAATAGGCATACTATATCTTCGTGGACGATCAGGTGACTTCCGAGCGTGATGTATTTCCTCTTTTAATACCTAGAATTATTACAACAATACAGTAACAACGAAAGATAAACGAATAAGTAAAAAAGAATGACCTTGTTGAGATGAATATAGTATATCTTCCAAAAATTATAATTATTATAACAATAAACATACATACATTGTAATCGGTCAACACAACATCATACTTTGCCAATTCCTCTGTAGTAATAGTTGTTTGATTTTTGTCTGCAGCTTTAATTCCCTGGTATGTTGTTACGCGTAGTGACGGTGCATGTCGCTTAAATTCAGACTCCCATTGACGGATAATAGCTGAAGGAGTAATAATTAAAGTTGCAGCTGACGTAATTAATCCATCCAAATTTTCTTTTGGATGTGTTGCATCTTCTCGATTGAGTTTATGTAACAAAATCAATGCAATTGCACTAGATATAAAAAAAGAATAAAAGCTATTTTAATATGTAATATATATGTATATATATCAAACGCAAGAACAAAATATTTTACATAGAGGAATAAGTACGTTATGTTATTCATTCATATTTACCATACTGTTTTACCCAATCCCATTTCATCTGCAAGAACACCACCTCTTTGTGTCAAAGCTTGCATGTTACTAAAGTCCTCTGTTGAGTCTACTGCTAGTTCTCGACTGATTCGATTTATAAATACAGGCTTTCCAGTATCCAGGACCACCTTTTCCCATAAGAATGGTAGCTTGGTAACATTATTTTGTAGTAATGGCACCAGTAGTTCAATATGACCATTTACAGCTTTATGTCCTTCTCGTGAAATCTAAGAAACAAATATAGTTAACCATCAATTTCCAATTAGCACACTCTATCTTTTTTGGAAAACCATGGATGTCAAAATACTAAAGCAAGCAAAAACTAACCATCCATTCAACATTTTGACTTTGAAAAGGAGCTAATTTAGAAACTAGTCCTTCAGGTTGATATGCTGCAAGAAACTCCGACCTCGTTTCTGGTTGTAGATGGTGAAAAAAATCTTCGACAGATGTATTGGATGGCGCAGCAATTTGAGATGGATAAACCAAGTCGAAAAGGTTGAAAGCTGTTTTATTGCCTCGAATTTGATCCAGTTCTCCTGATACCGTCATACGTGCTTGGGCATCCATACCATTGACATGAATATCAACTTTTGTATGAATATACTGATATTCACAAGCGCGTACAAGTGCTAAAAATTTATTAGAATCATCTGTTGCGTACACTAACATTTGGTTATCTGCCAAAATCAAATTTTGACGATAGACATTATTATTATTATTATTATTATTATTATTATTTTCTCCTTTGTCAGTGAAAAAAATTGTCATTTGAGCTTTTATATAATGTTCATTGACGATTGTCAAGAGTTCTGTTCGCCATTGAACTGTTAGATTCTTATTAGGAATAGTTGTAGATCCATAATCGATAAGAAGATCGGACCAAGTTGAACCGATTTGGATTGGGAAGACAATATGAAGTAGTTCGATTTGGGGCGATGTTTTACGTCGTTTTGCCTGTGGTATGTGTTGACCGCGATGTAGGTCATTGCTGCCATTGCTTGTTTCTTTCCGTGCCCTATTTTCGAAAAGTAATTGAACTAATGCTTCATGTGCAACTGTGCCAGCGATCTGCATTGAGGTAGAGCAGAAGATAAAACTAAAAGAAATATTGGACAAGTTCGACGCCGGTGCATTAATAACAGTCGCAGTCATCTTCTAATTTCTGGCTATGAAAACTTAACACATCAACATTTCTAAGCATATACTGTTTTCAGCAGAAGTAAAATTCTCGGATAAAGCTAATTGTGGTAACCTATACATAAATAGGCATTAATAAAAAAATCATTAAATTAACTGACTGTATTTTTGTTCAATTTAAACAAACATGTCAAATAGTAACTGTACAAGACGTAAGGTCTATGTTTTGTTTTTTGATCACTTATACATATATATTATTAACGAGAATACTAGCAAAAATAAATACAGTTATATTATCTGTCAATTATAATAATAAAGAATACTTAATCACAATTAAAAAAAATGTATCCCGTTGCTGTCATTGTTCTTGGCGCCCTTGGGGATCTAGAAAATCATCCTTAACCAATGTTTGTAATGGTAGCTTGTGACCCACCCTTTAGATGAGCAAAACCTACTCGAAGCATATCATAACTATAAACCTGATAGAATTCATCTAAGACACGTGTGCCAATGGTCCATTCCTTGAATTTATCGCTACTACGACGAATGTGAGAAAAACATGTAGCTCCATCAACCCCTTGACTGTTTGAATCAACACGGTCTGTCCACAAAGAAGCAGGCACTGTGATTATATAATTATCGAATTGTAATTCCAAGTCAGGTACAGCCTTGCTACACTTGTACTCATATCTCTTCTCATCAATATTATAAATAGCGTCAAACTTTGAATGTAAAAGGTCTGCTTGAGCCGGAGGAGCTTTGATAGCATCGGTGCTGGTGGAAAACTTGACATAGGATTTTGATGGTATTTCACAATTATCTCCATCGTTTAAACTAACACCCTTGAGAGACGTACGCCAGAAAACGGATTGCTCTTCACAATCATTCTGTGATACAAGAAGATTAAAGTAATAAAGTTCACCTTCGTAAACATTTGGATCAATACCAAGAGTTAAGATGACTTTGTTTTCTGTATTCCAACGTTTATGTCCTTTATTTCTTGGTGGGCGATGAAGTCCAATGTCACCACTTCCATTATTTGCTTGTCTCTTTTTTTCTTGAGCTAAAACAATAATAAATAAACAGGATATGACAGTTTTTAAATATAAGAACATTGTTTTTAATTTACCACTATACACGAAAAGGGACATATAAGTTAGCATACATACATGTTGTATTAGTTTCGAGGGTACCTGTATAATAAAACGACAATTAGAAAGAAAAAATAGTAGTTAGTAAGTAGATAGCGAATGTGTAGCTCGTTAAATTGGTAATAATATTTTTGTAACAAAAGAGCACTGAAATACCAGAGCCCTTACCTATAATTGATTTCAGTGCATTTGGATTACCGTAACCAAGGTATCCAACTATTTTGAAATGAATAAGCTTATTAATAATATCGCTTTAAAAAAAAGCCTAAAAAATTTAATGTATTGTAAAACATACGAGTGTTAGTACTGACTGTATCAAAGCCCTCAATCTTGGTAGCAACACCAATGGGAAAATGTTCAAATTTTGCATTTTTCCATTCAGAATACGAAACCGTATCCTACAATAATTATCATTATGATAAAAATCATTATTAAAAGACATATCAACAACCTGAAGCATTTTAATGTTGATTGCGATTCACATATTATTGAGTATCAAGCCTTTAGTTTTTCTAATAAAATATGAGGATAAATTACCTTGTACATCTGTCCAGTCACACATTTGCCATCATCGTACTCAATTTTTAATGGTTTTTCTTTTGGATCAAAAGAAGCTGACAAGGATGATTTTGGATCATAAATAGCTGATGCGCAATGTGAAGAACACTATTAAATATCATAAAGAAAAAAATAATCACCATAAGTTAGTGTTTTCTTTTCAGAAACTATGTTGTAGCAAGAAAGACACCCGGGGTCAGATGATTACTTACAGCTCTAGGTCCAGCGACCCAGCTCGCAACCGAACCCGTGTCAAACACAACATTAAAACCTTCCTGTGGTGGAGTACCTTTTTTTATTCATATAAAAGAAAAGATACATTTTATTTATTATAAACATTTTTTTTAATTGTGTGTAGAAATTTTGAATCATTTGATATAGCTAAAATAAAAAAAAAACCGGCTCTTACCAATCATAAGAGGCATGATATACTAGTATTACGTAAAAAAAGAAATTAAAAAAAAACCAAGAATTTCGGAATAAATTGAACATATATATATTTTGACTGAAAGTTAAAAATTATTACTACTTACTTGACCGTTTTCATAAGTCATATCAAGTGTGGCCCGAACACCATTTTCAGATGTAGTATTACAAGAATAATCATTACATCGCGCCATCATGCGATTACTGGCTAAAGCACTACTTGAAAAGGTGAGAGCTAAAGACGAAGCAATCAAATTAAGTAAAGAAAAATGCATTCTGCTGCAGTGGTTTTGTGGAGAAAGAGAAAAGTATTCAAAATGTTGAAAATGTACCCTGTATTTATATAGTAAAGAATGATGCAAATAACTTTACTATAAAGTGTAACGTTACCTTAAATTACCATATGGATCGATCAACTTAAATTGCCACGCACAAGAGAACAGACTGGCGTAGTATATGTACTTAACCTACAAAATATAATTGCACCAGAATTGTTTTGTTTGGTACACAGTAAGTATTTTTTTTTTCCCGGTTTCAAAGCAACACTTGAAGACGCCTAATAGTTCGAGAGTTCTACACAATATTCAATAACATTCAAACTATTTACGATTTAAACCATTATAATGTTCAAAGTTAGGTATAATACAAAATATCTGAAAAATAAATTCCAGTATATAATTACTCTATATTATTTTCTTTTTTAGATTTAACTACTACAAAATTACTATTCTTTTCCCCTTTTTCAGCACAGCATAACAGAATGTTTTGTTTCTCGGAACCAGCTTTGGACTGTACAAGGCTTTTAAAGACGTTTATAAGCCATATATGATCAAAAAATACAAATAACAAAGGGCCGGGTTTCCAACCATAATTAGATTAACCAGCCCACATTAGTCTTGTCTTGTCGAAGAAGTCATTGTTGTTGTCATACGGACAGTGATAAGAAGTTAATTATAAGCCTATTTTTTTATTCTCAAGTGACAGATCCCAAAGGATCATTGATTTGTACAAAGACTTTTGTAATATAAGACAAATCCGTTTTGAAATCATACTTTCCAACATTCTATTCAACTACAGTAACTAAAGTGAAGTTTATTTTGGTAATAATTATTAAATATTTACAATAATAAGGCTTGGTGTATTTATCAAAAAAGATAATCTCCATCATGCGATAGATTAAAACACCAATACGCCCTATTGCTGTGGTGCTTGGGAACCCAAAAACATCGTCACATCATCGATAATATGATTACTGCTACGCACTACGATGGTTTTGTTTTGGTAAAAGAAAAAAAAAGCCTCTTATATGATATCTCGGAAAAAGGAGGATAAATATTTATTTATTTTCGCCAAGCCAAAATAATTTCTCATTCGGAAATCATCCAGTATCTGGCGCTTTGAGAACAAAGTAACACTTAAAATTTTCAACATCCACAAAAAAAGCGGTTTGTTGTGATATCTAATGGCAAATATGTTAAATGTATAAAACAAGGATTGAATCGAACAAAGTGTCTTTTTTAGAGAACGACTGCCGCTTAACTGATTCTGGAATTGATATTGACATAATAATAAGACATATTAAGATATCACATGTATTTACGTTTAAGCATTTCTTAAAAACAAAATTAGATAGAACATGTCATATAAAACAGCAACAATCGTGGTTTCAATATTTTGCTGTATATACACTTTCTATCGTTATTATTTGCCAAACAAACCAATAATAATAGTAATAGTAATAAGAAAATGCGTAACTGCCCGCGTCCAACAACATCTTGTATACAAAAGTTTTCCACAGTACGTAAGATCCTATATTTACCTGTGTTGTCTCGTTATATTTTTGAACTTTCTGATCTTATTAAGTAATACAGGAAATATTATCTGTGTGATTGAGAGATACTTTCCAATATCATATACATTTAAGAAATATGAAATACTATACTACAGTCGTCAACCCCCGCTTTTGCATCTCTCGCTTTTGCAAATCTTCCGGTTCTGTACCGTTAGTTTTTTAAAATGTTAAAAATACTTAATAAAATCGCAACTTGCAACCCGCATCAAGGTTTTTGGGCGAGTTGCGCTAATTGGGAGTAAACTATCCTATAATTTAATAATTCTGCATAATATTCTTATGAATCATTATCCGAATAGAGAAATACCAAAATGACAGCAAAGAATAATTTCGCTTGTTGCAAGTCTTTGGCTCTGCGACAAAAAATCAGGAAATCTCAGGTGTGCAAAAACCTGGAATTGGCTGTATGTATTTGTATTTGGACAAAACCATATGAGAGAGAAAGGAGATTATGCTGTGAGAGTTCTTATGTTCAGGAATACATATTACGTCTAAGTCCCCAAAAGAGAAACCTTGTGATGTGCTTACGAATTATTTTGCTCAATAGAAACTGTTGCCCGATCAATTATTATATTATCAAAAGGCTAAAAGGGTTATAAAATAATTGATGAGTATTTATGTTATTAGCAAATAGAGAAAAGAGTAGTTATGACACAAATGTGTCGATTTACGCGCCAATCAGATTACTTGAATGAAATAATGTGCATAACTAAAGCAGTTATTGTGCTATTTTGTAATCATAATAATGATGTTGGTATTAGCAAAAACGACTCAAATTTTAGTGCGTTGCACTAGATAACATATCAAGATAGTGCTGCGGCAGCGGCAAAAAAAAACAGCTATAAAAGCCGATGCTTCTTTCCAGGATGATTTTCTTTCAACAGGTTTCTTTTTCTTCCTTGAGTTACCAAGTTTAAGTTCCTAGCTTTGAATTTCCATCGCCGAATAGAAAAAAAGCTTCTCTGTTTGCATAAATAGATAACAATAAAGTTTCTTTTTTCTTCCATATATAACATCTTTTCTTTTTCCTTTTCCTTTCTGACCATAGCATGTTTTCAACATTATATGGAATGAATGCCATTCCAATTCATGAACCAAACTCTCCAACAGGACAAGCAATTCAACAACGAGATTTCGATCGTCTTATTAATGAAACCACCCAGGGCATTAATATCATTCTCAATGACAAATTGGTGAAATTACTTGATCAACGAAGTTATGGATTAGGCATGAAGGCCAAATTCGAACTCGCTCTTCAAGATGCACTCTACATTGTGAGAAAAGTACCTAATCAAGCCATTGGTTACTTGCGCATGGGCGGACTATATGAATTACAAGGCAAACAGTTAAAAGCTATCAGTACATATGATAAAGCACTGGGCACTATTTCCTCTAGTGGTGATACTGACCTGACAAGTCAATATACACAAGTTTTGGAAGCTAAAAAAAGGGCTATAGAAAAACAAAATACTTTTGTTGATTTTATAAGCATTCTTCCTATTGAACTAACTTATTTAATATTTCAACAATTATCACAAGAAACTAAATCGGAATGCTTGACGGTCTCTTCAGGGTGGAGGAAAAGATTATTGGAATACCCTGCAGCATGGAAGGAATTGACAAGTAATGACACATTAGCAGATAATCCTATTACAAGTGCGCTACCTTATATTGCAAAGAATGTCGAGGTGCTGTCAATCAATACGACGAATCCACGTGTATGTTATCGATACCTTGAAAATATGCAAAACGGCCATTTCACTAAATTAAAATCACTTCGTGTGACAGGTATGATTATAATAATAATTGATTATCTTCATACATATATGAATGTATACTACGTATTTACAAAGTACATGCTATTAACTTTATAAAAAATACATTATACTTAGAGGCTACAACACAACAGATATCTAGTCATGCAATGACTGCAACCATGTCTATTGCATTTTTTCGTATTGGCGCAGCGTTACTAACAACTCTGGACTTGGATCTCCTGGGCTTAGATAACAACGCACCGCCCATCACCACGCTCGCAGACGTTCTTTCTATTTTTCCAAACTTGTCAAAGCTTGTGTTTAAAGCAAGCGGTTCTTTACAACGAGTAGGTGGCAATGTTGCCATGTTACATGGAAAACAGCACTTAGCACTTAATGATTTGGACCTTCGGCTGGAAACTATCAACAAGGATAGTATTCAACCGTTTGTCACTCATTGTCCACGTATACGTCGCCTTGTCATGATTGGATGTTTACCCTGTGTTTTTCGACCTGTTCAAAAATTGCCCCTTCTCAAAATATTCTCTTACAACTATCAGCATACAGTATCAGAATTGGAACAACGGCAACAACGATCTATCAATACTTACTCGATGCACAAGATATACACCAACAATTCAGTACCGACGCCTGCTAAAAACATTCTACCACTTGTTAGCAAACATATGAAAACATTAGAAACAGTCTATCTTTATTTGGATGGATCAGGTGATGTTCCTACCTTGAGTGCTGCTCACGCTGCTCTTCGTTTCCGTAAGATCAAATCATTATCATTGCGTGAAACATCCGGGCTTCAACCTTTATTTTTACACTCTATCTATAAATCACATACGCTAACCCATCTTTGCATGATTGATGTGATGGACTATACAGCACTTGTCGATACCCTGATAGAGTTACCTGCACTAAAACGATTTCAATTATTTGCACGAGCACCTGTGGACGGCACCAACTTGATGCGACTGTTTAATCATTATAGCACTTTATGTAACACACCCAACAAGACCTGCTCACTTCATGCTTTGGAATTACGAATGTGTTTTGATATGCCGGACTCTGTATTAAATAATATTGCTAACATTACATCATTAACAAGTCTTACATTGGACGATGTTAAAGGTATATCTTCTGAAGGGGTGTATAGTCTTATCAAGGCATTGTGTGTTAATAGTAGTACATCAAATCTGTCATCGATCCGATTGATGCGATTACATACAGTACGCGATGATACAGTAATTGCTCTAAGCAAAATCAGCAGTTTGAAAAACATTACCTTGGAGCAGCTATCGTTGCTAACGGATCATGGTATTACTGAATTGGTAAATGGCATGAGCAGTAAAAAGGATGATCGAGCAACTATTGAGAGCTTGACTATTAAGAACTGTTATAATGTTCACCAAGGATCAGCAATTTATGCACGGCGTAAAATCAAGGATGTTATCTTCGAATTAAATCAAGCTAACTACACGATGCTTGTTCAATAAATCCATCATCATTCTCGTAATCTTTCTTTCATTCCTATCTTAAAATTTCTTACTATTGCCGGCCAATCTATATACCTTTTACTCTGTCTTATATAAAATATCTTTTGTTTTCTAAGTTGTACGTATGCATGTATAGCCTAATATAGTTTTTAGCTCCTTTTTTAGCATTGTAACCCGATAATATGAACATCGACCTCTTATAAATCTTCTTCCAAAAGGAAAATAGAACATAGTATGTACTCTTTTTCTTTATTTTTGCTATTTAAATAGTGTAAAATTACTCTCTTTATTAAATGTACAAAAACTACCTATAATGCCTCAATTAACAATGTGCCTATAGTATAATGGTGTAGTTTTTACTTAAATTAAGTTACTCTTTGTAAAAATGTTAACTGAAAAGCGTATTTTGGTTGGTGACGATGAATCACACAAGAGCATCATTAACACTGTGAGAATAGTAGGTGTCATGATAAGTATATAATATATGAACTTTGCAGGTTTATCAGAGGTGAGGGAAAAATGTAGGATGGGCTGGATGAACAATCGAAAGGATAAACAGTTTTATGATACGTACATCAAAATAATTATAGACCCGTTTTAAAATCATATTTTATATGCAGAAATAAAAAATTAAAGCAGTAAATATTGTATATGTGAATGATATTTCAAGTTATGTTATGTTATGTGTATAATAATAAAATGAAGGAATAATATTGTTTTTATTTACTAATTATTCAATTATTTCGACGTATCTGATTTTTTTTTGTACATATGTTACAGTTTCTTGAGAGAATGATTTACATTTATTGAGCGTTAAACTACGTAAGTTTTTTGCATCATCTACCATCTTCCTAATGCCATCGTCTGTTATTTCCATAGCCTTTTCCAAAATGATGGTCTTCAGGCATTTCATATCACTGAGGACATCGATAACACCATCATCCACCCCATCCATTTCAACCAATTTGACTTCAAATACATTGCTATCCCTTAACTTTTTGAAAAAATTCTGTGCGCCTTCGTGTGTCACATTCCCCAACTTCGTCAATGTCACCTCCTTAAGAGTTTTACCATCTGCTACCGCATCCAGTACTTCATCCGTAATAGAACTACAATATCGAAACCAAAAACGTCGAAATTTCTGCTTGGATTCCGGTAGTGATGCATACATCTTGAAAAGCCGTACAAGACTAGATCCACCGTCATCCGCGGTGATATGAGATAATTCCATCTCCTCCAGGGGCGGCATCATAATAAGGGTATCGACCAGCGAGGGTATATTTGGTGTCGCTACAGCAGCAATATGGGTAAGTGATCTGCAGGATTCAATGGCATGTAAAATAAGAGTTTGGATAATCCCTGACTTGTCTGGCCAAAACGTCAAGCTTTCAGTTCTTTCTAATTTTAAGTCACGGTAATCGGGAAATGGATCATGGTAGGGTTCGTCGTTTTTTACTTGGTCTTCTGTCAAAGATAAATTTGCATAGATGGTTTGCAAAGTATGCATATTTTTTCGCAGAAACGGTAAGAATTTGTCCTTAGGGACTCCAAAACCACCATTTCTTGTATATATAGCACGTAATCCAGGTTCATTACTTTCGCCTTCCAAATCATCTAAATCCAAAATTCCAAAACTTGGGTTGTACCCAAATATTTCCAGGTTCGGACACATTCTATATACAAGATCAAGTACATCAGGTGTGCTGTAGCTAACAGAGAGTCGTCGTAGTTTTGGTAATTGTTTGAGTAGTGGTTCAAGGGATTCGCTAGTGGTTGCTGTAATAGTTGTTTCCAAGTCAATAAGAGATCGATGTGGTCCTCCCAAGAATTCAAGATTCCCAACAAGTTTATCTAGTGGATCCCATGCCTCAAAGACTAAGGATTGAAGATTTGTACAATAAAAAAGTAAATCGGTCAATGTTAAAGGAGCGCCATGACAGTAGAAAGTGAATTGCAATCTTGTTAAAGTAGTCCGCATTTGCCATAAAGCATTTGTTAATGACATGACCATATTCGTGTTAATCAAGTTTGCTGTCGCGATATCTAATAAATTATAAGTACACAATATATTTAATGAATACAAAGAGGTATGAGTATACCTGTTATTTTTACTCCTTTTCTATTATCAAACATTTATCATCCACATTAGTCACTTTTATGTCTATTTCTACGTACTAGTCATTTCAAAAGAATCGATTTTTTTAAAGTGACCATTGTGCATGTGATCCAAATACCTGAACCACACTTCAAGATCCGTCGTATTAATGACCAGGTCCTCGATATACCTTGCAATATATGGTAAAGCGTTGGCGATAATACCATGAGCAGTATTATCCTCGTTTGATATATTGACCCATGCCAACCCACAGCTCGCTATCTTTTCTCGCCAAGTTTTACTAACATTCAAGCAAATGGCCATATCTTTATCTTCCATCAATATAATGATTTCGTCAACAAGCTCTGGAGGTAACGATGCAAAAAAATCGACACGTCGTTCGTTATTTTTTTCAGCAATCTCTTTGCCTTGAACAAGTTGATTATATCCTACCGTATCGTCCTTTGAGACCTTTTCTAAAGCGTCTTGGTAAACCTCAACTGCCATTCCTTGTTTCCCTTGCATTACCAATAAACTACCAAGTCGAAGATAACCAGTGGCCACATCAGGGGCATATGTAATCATTTCTTTTGCGTCTTTTATAGCTATGTCAAACTTGCTTCGCATTCCCAGGGCGTATGCTCTGTGGTCAAGTACTGCCATAAGTTGTAATTGTTGAATATGAACTACTGCATTTGTTGCAAGATTGACGGTTTCCGTATAATTATGCCTGCTAAGAGCAGTTTTGACATTGGTGAAGTAAGTTTGAACTGGAGTAGGATTGATTCTGGAAATCGGCGCAGATTCCATTTAAAAGCTAAAACGAACTACAATTTGGGGAAAAAATAGAAGTTTGTAGGTTTGTAGAAGAAAAAAAATGGGGAGTCTTCTTGGTCTGCATTATAGCATGACAAAGTCAGCTCCTTTTCGTGTTACATGTACACATTTTTATTATTTAATAAATACAGTGTTATATTGTTCATAACATCCAAAAATTGAGAAAAAAGAATTACCAAGCTATTTTACTTTTATTTGAAGGACACTAAAGAACCATCAAATTCTGATCTAATGAAACTTCGTTTATATTAAATGTTTACGCGTGCGCAGCAAAGGACAATGTCTTTTCGTTAGCTGCGTTAGGTTTAAATTGAAAAGGCGCAGTAGTTGTGTAACTATTAACAGTTCAGGAGGTCTAATGATCAACCTCTGTACTATGTCTTTTTGAACTGAAGAAAATGATCAATTATATACTACATCGAATCAATTATGAAGCTACTAGATAATAAAAATCATATCAATGTGCTCTGTTTCTCCCCATCATTAATTAATGGCCTTGAATGGCATACATGTTGTATGGTAACAATTGGTCGCTATGGGAAACGTTGCTTTTTTTTTTATTAGAATGATATCGTGTACTACTTCTTTTTTTCAAATATGCTTTCCTCGTTTAGACAATAAATATTAAAGCCACACTCAAATTTTGACGCATATATATATAAATATATTATCCTTTGTTTTTCCTATTTGTCATATTAATACAATATTGATTTGCGGTATCAAAATCTAATGGTCTACTATTATCTAGTTTTACAGAAGGCTGGTGCTAGACATCAAAGTAGCATATATCAATGTAACGACTAACATTTTTTTATTGGTCCCTGAATTTCTATGCATTATAAAATAATCTTAATATTTCAAGTATATCAAAAGTTATTAAACCACTATAGTATGTTTATATAAAAGCTAACGCACACTATAATATAATTCTTCATTGAAAATTGATAATACGTATACATAAATATATTCATTTATTTGCCATTTTTAGAAAGGACCACGGTCAGGAGATTTACCATCATTCAAATACTTCATATTCCTTTTGGTCAATATCTTTTCTTTACGTACGATATCGAAGATTAAAAGCTTGCATTGTTTTGGTATGTTCCATTATATAAGCAACGCTCGCATCACTTATGCTTAATATTGGAATTTAAGATCCAGTGTATGTTATATATTATACAGTATCACTTCGCGGTTTGAGCGTTTCAAGGTCCACAATTCGGATCTTTTGCAGACACCCTTTACCAATGTTCGGTATATTATTTTTGATTATTTTTTTATAAAATCGTTAGATCTTCATTTCTCTATAGCTAGATTACGCGAATTTTTTTTTCTAAAACATATTACGATGGATGTCATCTCGATTTTGGCCAGTGCATCCAAGGCATTCAAGACCTCATCAATAATAAAGTAACCTGTTTCGTATTTAAACGTGTCAAACTTTGAGCTGCTTAATCCGGGAAAATATCGCAAGCAGTTTCAGTAAATTGATAAAATGCTGGAAAATTTTAAAGTAAAGTTAGAACAGAGGAATTCACTTACTGTGAAATAAATTAAGCTCACTATGTACTTTGGTAATTTTCAATTCTGAAACGGGTAGAGTGTCGGGGACATTGTAATGCTCTTACCAAACTAATGATTGAATCAGTGACATTGAATGATTTATCATTTGATCACCTCCACGGCACTTACTGTACTCAAATAGATTATGCTGAGATATAATAACAACATTAATAATATTAACCAATATTAAATTGTATTTATAATAGTAAAGTATCGTAAATGACATGTATACTGTTTATGAGAAAGATAGTGTAATAGGGTAAACAGACAATATTACAATTTATATTGTATCATCCCAGTACTTCTAATTCAGAACAATATGAAGCTCAAATGTTCGTAACGATTGCTCTTTATCAACAACATGCGCATAAATCGAATGTGTTATCGTTATACAGCTGTCAAACCATTGTTACATTTCGTTGATAGCAAGATTTCCGGAGTAACGTTAAAAAGAGAAAATTAGGGGTTAGGCAAGTAAAAAGTATATTTTAATAGAAGATTTTATGTCTGTTTGTTGAAGCGTTACTTGTCGTAATAAAGAGCTTCGTTATGTGAAATTGATATGATTAATGTAAAGAAAATAGGATAATAACTATAATTAACTTAATAATTATAGATAAATGGTATGTGGGAGTTCTTATATTCAGGAATGTTACGTCTGAAACCACAAAAGAGAAGTCTTAATAAAATTACTAAATGAAAATCAAACGAAAGGATTTATTTATAAAAGATAATTTATTAAAGACAAGAAAATAAAGAAAAATAGAAATTAAGGTAAAAGAGAACTTAAGATGAAAGAGAACTGAAGAAAAGAAATTTGAGTGTGAAAAAGGTCGAGTATTTATACTATTTGCTTTTGTAAAAATATTCAATAGCTTTTGTAAAAGTAACCAATAGCTTTTGTAAAAAGTTACAATTGCTCTTGTAAAAAGAAGCAATTGCTTTTGTGAAAATATTCAAAACTGGGATCCAATAAAAATGGCACAATGAGTTTTTATACTATAAGAAGAATATTTGATGATAACATGTGACTATAATCAATAACAATAATGATAATGAAAGAGATAAAATAATAATAATGTTATTTATAATGGGGATTAAACTAATATTCGAGATAATATATATGAATAAAGAGAAAAAAATTGGGTAACGGTATGTACGTTACATTGTATCACTAAGATTATATATTGAAACGGGAGTTCACGTTTTCGGTCTTTATATGCCAAAACCACTAATAATGATAGTAAATAATAATTCCTCAATTGATCAAAATAACAAGACTGGTAATAATAACTTGTTTATTTATTGAAGAGACGATATTGATACGTAATAAAATAAAATAGAGAAAGAGTTGGGAACTCTGGAAATTGAGTGACCAAAGATCTTTTGGGAACTAAAATTGGAGGGCTATCTACACTAAATAAGTGAAGAGATTCACATAATGATGAAATTGTTACTAACTAAAAAGAAAAACAAATAAATGAGGAAACAATTGTTGTTATATTTGATGCAATAATTTCATTTAGTGAGAAAATCTCAACGAATATAATATAAAAGGAAATATTGATAAATAAACAAAACTTTAATGGTTGGTAGAAAATTAGGGCGTAACGCATGAATAAACACATGTTAACATATTCTAACTTTTATTAGGTGCAACATTTACTTTTCAATTTTGCTTATGGTTTGTTTTCTCAGTTTGTCTAATGAATATCTGTCAAAGACAGTGAAACGCTTTGTTATCAGGTGTTAATGTTGTACAAAGCGACGTTGAGCATCAAACAACGCAACTTTTACTTGATGGTCGAAGAACCAGAGAGTTATAAATTTCATATGACATGTGTGTTTTCGTAACTTTCCAGTCACTTACTACTATGTTTTATAATTGGTGTCGCAAACCCGATAAAATTGAATCAATACGATATCTATAATATATGGTATCATATAATGTATTTTGGTTTTCTATTTTTAAAATGGTCTATATGACATCATCCGTGTAACTTTATGAAGGAAAAAATATTAATACAAGCACCGAATATGTGTTTTTTCTATAACATCATCGTTCCTTGGAGTTGCTTTATATAGTATTGTAATACCACAATCCATTCAAAGTCAGCAATGTACCAACTGTATTAGAAGACAATTGGTATAATAGGCAGCATTTGAAATTTAATATATATGGCAATTCAAAACTGTTACTTTTACCAATGAAGCTGTGTTGTCAAAGGTATATTGTAACGCTGTACTTTACACGTCGTAAAAGATATGCTTCGTTGAGATAGGAAGTCGGTCTTTACAATTATAAAATTGCAGAAATTTCAGGATCGGTCTTTAAACAATCACGAAATTTCAGAGATTTCAGAGAATTTCAGAGAATTTCAGAGTCGGTCTGTTAAAGTTACACAGAACAAGACAAGCCAAGACGCCACAAATTGTTTTCCCACCTGTCTTGTCTTGTCTTGTCCTGTCCTGTCCTGTCCTGTCCTGTTCCGTGTAACATATAACGCGTTCCGTGTAACGTTTTAAAAGAAATACAGTATTGAACACTTTTTACATTAGACTATATTTAGCACTTGATTATAAGATTAAAGTTTTGCCATTTGATGGTAAAAAAAAAGTATATAAAGACTGCATTTTCATACAAAATATTCTATCAATCAAGGAATTTGCTTCTTCCCCTCCCACTTACTATTTAAACATACTATATAAGCCCTCCCTTCAAGAACAGAAATATGGCCCGTGTTAAACCTGTTACAATTACGCAATCCTTGTCGATAAAGAAGTCATTGTTAATCAAGAATAATAAAAATGGCGTAACTCACCAAGCAACTACAATCAAAGGACGCGCTTTACATACTTATTGGGTGCTATCAAAACGCGTTGAAGATTATGAAAAACGATATTTAGCAGCATGTGCTCTTGGGGCTAACAGAGAAATAATCAGTCGTGCACGTTGTGCATGTCTACGTGCTCAAGAAGATATTGATCATTTTCGTTTGATCTGCAAAAAAAGGTTCCCTGAAAGAATGGAGTTTTATTCAATTGAAGAAATTGAAATGAAAAACAAATACAGACTTTATTAATACGTTTTATTAATATTACTATCAATATTTTATTCGTGTATTACATTTTATTAACCATCCATTCCATCTATCAGCATCATCTTATTTCTACTTTGTTTATTTACTTTCTTATTGTTTCTTGTCATGATTATTACACTACCATTCATTCATACCAGCATATATGTATATATATATAATTCATTCATTCATATTAATCTATCCTGCCTAAAATTATTTGTTTTATTCAAAAAAAAAACTTCTTGTATATATAATAAAAATCATTAAAAATCATTAAAAATCATTAAAAATGGGAGGTTTCTTCTTTAATACCCACCACCGTTATATTGTCTTGTATTTCTTTAGTTATCTATCAATTCATTATAATTTTAAAGCCTAGCAACCATGCAAGCAACCAAAAAAAAAAAAAGAAGGTTTTCGACCACACCCCGACATAATTTGCTTACCTTCCTTCCTTCCTTTTTTTATTGCAAAATAATATGAATGAAGCAGTATATGAGCGCGTTCGTGAGAGGGTTAACGAGTATAACCTAAGCGAGCAAGAAATTAAAGCCATTGACACTGCCCGAAGACAATTAAATACTCACAGTAAATTGTTTAAACATCCTTATTATAATCCCATTTTCTCTATTTTTTTTTTACTAAACATATAATTTTTTTTAGCTTCTTTGGGTGGATTTACTGGTGGTTTAGTCGCTTTCTTTCTCGGTAATATGCAGAAACAAATATACAATGATTGCATTGATAGCATTTATTAACATTAAGCATTATAATAAAATAGGTAGACGAAAACGATTTAATCCTATTCAAACTTTAGCTGTTGCTGGTGGTGGATTCCTAATTGGTTCTCAAATGGGTCTCGTGTCGGGTTCGTTGGCTGGTGTAAACACAATCAAGCAGCTGCCCGATCCACAACGTCTTGTTAATCTTGTGCGCGACGTACAGTAGGTGTTTATGAATTAATATATAAAAGGATAAGAAAAAGAAAGGTGAATTGTTGTATTCATACAAGGTGAAAATTAATAGAAAGGAAATAATACAAACAAGAGGTAATCCAGCACCGCGTGGTCCACCTGTAGGACCTGTAGGAGGAAGTGGAGGAGGAGGTTATGGACAACAACAGCCATCAAATAATTATCATGGTGATGAATTTTCAATGGATGATTATAATGATTATGCTAAACTAGAAAGTGGTTTTGAAAATGATACATGTAAGTGAGCGAATGAATAAATGACAAAGGGAGAACATACAGAATAAGGATAGAAAAATATATTAAAAAATCGCTAATTGAATAAATATATTATAGCACTACCACCACCGTCATTACAACAGCAACAGGAACATCAGCAACAATCAGTATCGGATAGTTGGGCAAGTCTCCGACCTGAAAAGCCTTCTTTACATCCACCACAACGTCAAGAAGGTGCTTGGGATAAAATTCGAGCTGAAAGTGCTCCTGACAGCGCATGGACCAAATTACGTATGGAAGCACAAAAGGATCCTGATGCACTAAGTCAACGTAAGAGAGTACAAGCACGTGATGAAGTGGCAAAGACATTACAACAACGAAGTGAGGAAGATTCCATAGAAGATTTACCCCGAACTCGTGAAGAAGCAGAAAATCGTGGTGGATCTGTACGAAAAAATCAATGGGGTGATCCAATTCAATAGTTCTTTCTTTTTTTTTTTTTTGAAAAAATATATTGTATTTACAAGCGGGCTTTCTCTTTTCTCTATTATTATTTCTATTATATATTATTATACTATCATTACTATGTAGAGTCCTTTTCTTTTGTTTGTCATTGTGTATTTATAAAGAAAAAGAAAGGATATTAATTTGATTATATTAAGAAGGGGATGATTTTATCGAAGATGGTGGTGAAAATGGTGGCCGTGATAGTGATAGTGATGCTGATGGTGATGATAATGGTGGTGACGACAATGGGGCTGTTGAATGTGATGTGATGGGTTCTAATGGTATCGAGTTTTCATTAACTTGAGGGGTGGATGGTTTGGTGGACTGTGCAAAAGGTGTCACTGCGGGTGTTCCTATTGAAGGAGTAGTTAAATCTCCAAACAAGCCTTCAACAACCTGAGGATTTAATGGATTTGAATTTCTTGCATAAGCATGAGCATGATCTAATATATCCAACGCTGCTGCCGCCGTCTGAGGGTGATGCACATTAAGGTCATAATAATTAAAGTTGCCACTAAAGATAAGGTCTATCTCTTCGAGTGATTTTCCCTATAAACGTATGTATGTATGTACATTAAGAAGATGTATGCTTATTGAATAGAAAAAGTACATAATCTAATAGCAATTTTTACAAACCATTGTTTCAGGGAAGTAACGGTAAACCAAATAACCTATAACAGCACACACAACAGCATATGCTGCAAACGTTTTCCATCGAATTGTCACAAACATTATAGGAGTGATCTGTGTGACACCGTAATTGAATAACCAATTGGCTGCTGTTGTAATACCAAGTGCTTGTGCACGAACATCTGTCCAAATAAGTAAATTAAGTTACTAACGTATTTGTTATTTTTTTTTTCTTTTTCCAACAAAGCATATAGCTTGGAATACATTGGAAAAAAGCTTTCTTTTTTTACCTTGAGAGTACAGTTCGGTTGGAAAGATCCAACCCACTGGTGCCCATGTCAACGCATAGGAAGCTATAAACAGATACATGACGACAAGAAATGCAACTGTTCCGCCGCTATTTATACTACTGCCTATAACATTGATGTCAATTTCCCGTGGTATGTCTGCTGCCATTCCACCTGGGGCATATATAGCTCTAATGTTATCTGTTAATCCAGTGACAGCGCCTACTATAGCCATAGCAATCATACATATACAACAAACTATGGTACCAATTAAAAGCGTTGGACGTCTTCCAAAGCGGTCTATCTAA
This sequence comes from Circinella umbellata, assembly GCA_025093555.1. NCBI lineage: Eukaryota > Fungi > Mucoromycota > Mucoromycetes > Mucorales > Lichtheimiaceae > Circinella > Circinella umbellata. The sequence continues at coordinate 858,491 of JAIWNF010000005.1, read as the reverse complement.
TTCAGTAAAGGCAATTAAATTTAGTAGAAGCAACAAATGCTATAATAAGATATACAATAAAAGAACTTACAAAGAATACTGGCGGTATAGAAAATACAAGATTTATTACGCCACTGACTGCATTGGCTTTTATAAAAAAACGCTGTTATTAAATGAAACTTATCCCCCCCTTACTATATGTGCTTCTATTATTTAATCATTTACCTAGTAACGTACCGTGTCCACCAACAATTCCAAGCGCTTGAAAAATCTGTGGTGCATATAAACTAAATAGTGGGTCGATTAACTACATATAAATTCTATATAAATCACGCACTCTCCTTCATGCATATATATATATATATATAATACGAACAATATTGAATTAGCACCTGTAAGCTGTTGAAATGCTTGCACAGCTATTCCAAGTAAAAGTCGCTTTCGATTATTTTCCCACCCTTTCTGAAACAATCGTCCATAATGTTTTGATCCATATGTCTCTTCAAAACGCATGCTCTGCTTGATTTCAACATATTCCATAAGTACTTCAGGATGACTCAAGGAGCCATCTCCTCGTATAAATGCCAATACTTCCAAAGCTTGAATGTCCATATGACGGTGTATCAGGTATCGTGGACTACCATTATTATACATAGAGAGAAGGTATGTTAATCCATTAATTCACAATTAAAGAGCATGATTAAGAAAAAACAGGTGGTCACCTTCGTGGCATCAGTAATATACCAATTGCATAAATTAGTCCAATCACAAGCGGTATACCTAATGGTAATCTATAATTTTCAGGATAGATTCGTTTTAATCATAATATTAAGTACGTATAAACATTTGAGTTTTTGAAAAACACACAATAATCACAGATTACATTACCTCCATGATGCGGGACTATTCACGTCTAAAAATCCATATCCTATCCAGTACGATACGGAAATTCCAAATGCAATAGCAAGTTGCTGAATTGATACCAGCCGCCCCCGCATATTTTTGGGTGCAATTTCTGATTGATCTATAATGCACATACACACATATATGTATATACTATTTTGAGTTATCTTTCATTCATTCATCTGTTGCTGTGCAAATAAAGTAATTCCATTGCCTCCCCTTTCAAAAATAATAATAATTCATACATAGTGGTACTACCATGGATAAAAGTCTAAAGGAAAATATTATTCAGTATGGCCATGTATGAATAGGACGTTACTACGTATATTCATATATAAATTGACATTCCTGTCTCTTACACACATACCCAATGCTGATTCCGGTTATGACACGACCCGCATAAATTTTAACAAGATGGTCGGCTGCTACTTGTAACACTCCACCGAGTAAAAATATAATAGTTGCAAGACACATTAAACCACGTCGACCCACACGATCAGCCAGGTAACCCGAACATAAGGAACCTCCAAATGCACCTGCCATCATCGCACTCAGCAAATACTCGGAGATATTCCGAGCGTTTAAATCATTCTGAAAATATGGCATTATCATAATTCCAGTCAATATACCGAATTCATACCTATAATAATTATTATTATTTTGAGATTGTAAAAAGAATTCTTATCTTCCCTCTTCCTTTTTGAATTGAAACCTATTGCTCGCTCCAGTATCTCTTCTTCTTACCCAAACTATCCAAAAAAAAAAAAAGGTAATTGTAGAAAAAAAAGTGAGGTGGTTATTATTGATGCATAAATTGTCTTACCCCGCAAAAATAACCACAACTTACCAAAAAACCACCTATAGATGCAAAACTAAAAAATATAATATAATTTAAAGCTCTTGATCATTAGTTTTTTTCTTCATTCCTTCTTTCTTTTAAAGCGTATTACAAATAGCCATGGCAACCCTCTAGTAAAGAATTATTAATACCTGCAAATAAAGTAGACTCGATATATCATTGGTAACCGAATTAAATGACGTAAATGCGTTAGATTATTCTTTTTCCCTGTTTCCGATGGAGACACCGAAAGCGCCAATGGCGCATTAGGAACTACCAAACGAGGTACAGCAGTAGTTCTTTGTATAGCGGTAGACAGGATTGCTGCAGAACTCAATGAAAAAGTATTAATATATTTTTCTTATTTGAACTCGAAAAAAAAAAAGAAAAAAAAAGATCAATAAAACAATAACGACTGAGCTCGTTCTTTTGCTAAAAAGCAAAATAAAGTTAAATTCACCGATTCCAAACAATGGGATAGTGCAAAAAAAGAGTTTGGGATTTATATATTGTTGCGGTTATTAGTTGCTGTGTTTTTTTATTTAATTTGTTTCTATTAGAGAGTTTGCAGATATAGCAAAGAGAAAGAATAAAGGTCTAATTTTTTTTGCCTTTATTCTTTTTTCTGATTTATCTGTGCATATCTTCGTTGTTGCATAAAACTTAATTCAGATAATTTATAGTCCGTTGGTTGGGTCTTTATATGAAAGTGGTACATCATTATACATTCATGTTTCAATAACAAAAAAAAAGCATTTTATATAAGTCGTAATGCTATTTTGCTGCTATTAGTCACATGAATATGGCTATAGGAACCCTGGTGATGCTGATTATTCATCCTACACTCTTTTTATTTTCTTACTGAAAACCCTGCAGGAAAATAGCATATTTGTGCGGGAATGCTCTTTACAAAAAATAATAATCCTGTTTTTGCTATAGTCTTGATAGATAATCTGACTCATTCTTATTATCTCTGTAACAAATTATATACGTAAGCGTGATGCTACGTATATATATTTAAGAAGATATGGTAGTTATGTGCAGCTGGTAACAAATTGCTACTGCACTCCTGCTATGTGGTTGTTTTTATAATTTCCATGGTCATTAGCAGCCTGGTTGTGACCAAATAATCATCTCATAGCAACATGACCCTATCATATCGGCGGTCAGACATACATGTACTATTACGAACATCGAGATAATTAATTTGATTTACTAGATATTTTTACGAAAAAAATATAACGATAAAAATAAAACAATTCTTTTTATATGTTAATCGTTATAATGTTCATCAGTAGTCTGTCTCATTATTATTTTCTCTTTTTGCTAAAATCAATCGATACGTAAAAATAATCTATATTCAGTAAGTATAAAGAAAGATTCTATTGCTGGAGAAAGAAGAGATAACAATTATCCCGCCTTCCAACCTTCTTCCTTCTTATCTTGGAAGGAAAAAGAAGAAACAAATAACAAAGTGTAACATGTCTACGCGATTGAATGAAGAGGGAAATTGACAGCAGTTACATCATATGCACCGCGCCCCCAAAGAAATAAGCACATCTATTTTTTAAAGGATTCGGGTATATTCATTTATTTCATATGATGTGATTTTATGTTGTGGGCTGAAATACAACCTATCATGATTTTAAAGAACTTTATATTATTAATGGCGGGTAATACTCTATATGTATAAAAAGGCATGGGTAACTTTTTTGTCCAACCATAAAAAAGACTAGTGAAAACCGCTTGTCCTATTTCTCTCCGCAGTAGAAACTTTCTTCATCATTAGATCTTTTTGGGGGGAAAGTGCTACATTTGGAAATAATGGGATGATTTGCACAAAATGTTTAAATAAGCTAAGATTTTTTTTCAAGGGTCAAACGGACGGGAAAGCGATGGTCATCTAGTTGCTCAAAGGTTTCAATAAAAAGATACAATAAGGGAACCTTGAATCACATCTATATATTTACCGGAAGCGCAGCATCCAATGATATTGTATAGGTACAAATGTATATATATCCACAGTAAGTGTGAGGCTACTAGGGATAAAAAAAACTAAAGAGGACTCTCCTTATAGAGAAACATGTTTCATTTCAAAAATCTTTTAGATGTTTTAAGAAATTCTATAATAGTAATGATAATAAAACTTTAATCACAAAGTTAACTCCTTCAGTTGACTAATAATCAGTTTTTCCTTTTTATATAAGGTTGCATGATCAGCACCAGAACAGCGTAAAAATAAAATAAAAAAAAGTAGGTATATCTCTTTAATGTCTTCCTAATTAAATATATTACTACATGTGGCATCGGCAGAGACGGAGACAAAACCATATGGCAATGCTTAGTTAATAATCCAGGTTTCCTTTAATAATAAGTGATGGGCGGAGACAAAAACCACCATATATCAATGAATGCTAACGAGACAACAATAATAATAAGAACGCGCTTTTTGTCTGCTGTTTTATATTATCTAATAGACTATTAGGAAAAAAAGAGAATAAGTTTATATACGTAAGCTTTCCAAACTAATAAGAAGAACCCGCTCTATATGGAGTTTAATATAGCGAAAAAAGGCAACTTACCCCAAGCTTTCTGCTTTCGTGGATGATAGTATATGAGCCTGTATTATTATTAGATTATCTGCAATTAATACGTAATAATTTGTAAGAACGAAATTTACTTAACTCATATCGATTTCGCAGGCTTCTGCTGTTAATCATATAATGGTAATATTTTATAATATCTAATAAAATTATTTGAAAAGCATAATACTTATCGTGAATCACTTCATCGAAATTTATGTAAAAAATTATTGGTTCCAAGATCATTACAGTTTGTATACAAACAGTCGTTATAGTGCCACCATAAATATTCATAAAAATCGGACATGCGTTGTAAAGAAATAATAACAAATATTACACATATAGAGTAATCCGATCAATTTGAATATGTAAATATAAACTCCTTTGTTCCAGATTATGTGTTATTGTATGTTGTTACGTATGGCGAAACAGAAAGAAGAGAGCTTTTTTTTTGTGAGGAAGGTTGAGAAATATATTAGAGAACTTATTTAAAAAGTAAATAATAAAAGTTACGTACAAAGATTTCTATCTAATTATTACAATCTCTGAGGGCGCATAACATTAGAGCACCCAACTAAGATATTCCTACTTTTTTTTCAATAACCCTTCATAATCTCGCGTGGCAAACAAAATGAATATAAAAAAAGAAGATTCCACCTTTTTTTGCTTCAGACAAAAGGTCGCACGTGTACCACCTACCTGATCGAGTAATACGATAAGAAGTATATATTAACAGGGTCAGCAGACATGCTAGAAGCCATTAGATTGGTTCTCATTATTGATGGAATCCCTCCCCCCATATTTTTTTATTCAATTACCAATAAAATTTAGTCTTTTTGCATTAAATATTTAAAACTTTAACAAACAACAAAAAAAACTGTAAAATATATAAAGAGCTAGCAAGATCATTTTCTTTTACTTTCTTTTTTTATTACTTTTTTTCTTCTTCTCCACAGTATAACTTTAATTTTACGCATATGATAAAAGCCCTCATGTCTAGTACAATCACGACGACGGTGCCTACAAAACATTCTACAACAGCAGCAACAGCAGCAACAGCAGTACCTAACAGACGAAAAAATACTACGACTACCATATATCAAGAAAAAGACATTTTTCTTCTCCAAGATAATCCAAATCATCATCAATTTTCATCTTCTCCACCTACTGGCATATTAATAACAGATCCGACGACCAAACTTCAATCAAAAACAATAGCAAATAAAGAATTACCAACTGTGTTAACAGGTAACTATTTGTCCTCGTTGTTGACATTGCACATGCCAAAAAAAACATAATTACTAAATAAATAAATATGTAACACTTTCAGATTTTATGACGGTAACGATGTGTGATTTATTACCTAAACGGAATCGACCTAGTCAACGAAAAGTTCCTGGTTTATTGTATTTTATTCAAAAAGTTACGACAGAATCCAGAGTTTCATGCCATGTTGCTATTGTTGCTTTAATATATATTGAACGATGTAAACAAGCATTACCAAGAAATGCTACGGGGGATGATGGTATGTAGTATAATATTATTAGATTGTTTAGTTTAGCTTTTTTTTTCTTACTTTATTATCTATAATATTTTAGATACAGCACATCGTATTTTTATTGCTGCTCTTCTTGTTGCAGACAAATTTTTACAAGGCACAACATGGACATCATCAAAGAATCGATTAACAAACAGGTGTATGGCGAAAATTAGCTCAATATACACACTTGAACAAGTAAACCAGCTTGAATGTTCTTTCCTTAACTTGATTAAGCATCAATGTTGGATAAACGAAGTTGATGTACAGAATTATTTATTGCGACATCGACAAGATCTATGCTTGTAAAGTTTTTTTAAGGAGTTATTGTTTCTCCATGCGATCGCCTTTTCTTTATCATTATTTAACCATCATCATATCATCATACGTATCATCATTTATTACTATCAGCTTCATCATCATGCTATACTTTACTCTTATGCAGTTTTATATACCCCTCTTACTCCTTTTTTTTTCTTAATATTACTTACTCATTCATTATTTATTCATATTTCACACTCCTTATTTTTCTTATCAACATTTGTTATTTTCATTATTATTTTTTTCCTTTTGCAATGTATTATAGATCCCCACATTATCATCAACATCATTATTATCTCATTATTTTGTATAAATTTTTTTTACTTGTGTTTACTGTACCATAATACGTAATAGAATTGACTTCTTTAAAGAACACTATATCAATTATTAATTATCATTACTTCATCAGCTTTTTGTTTCATCTATTGTCTCATGAAATCTATATAAACCAATGACAGAGTTGCACAATACTCCAACATTCCGGATAAAAATGAACGTGCTTTTTACAAAACGATTACTGTTATTATTATTCTCGACGAACGGGGTGTCATTAATGTAGTACAACACATCATCCATTTGAGGGAAATGGTGGGTTGTATTACATGAACTTAACCAGAAATGTAATAATGGGTTGTATAACATTACAAATGGAAATTATATAACTGATTTGATAATATCATATCACACAACAATAGAAGGGTAAAAAAAAAAATTCAAACATCATTAACTCATCATATTTATGTATATAGACACACACATGTGATCTACAAAAGATAGAGAATTGTTATAGCTTCCTATTCGCCAACTATATATCAAATAGTTAATCTTTTTCTTTTTCAGGAACGGAATCGGTTCAAATTCTTTATCTGTAAATCCTCCCTCTTTGTTTGTTTTCTGTTTATTATTTTTGAAAATCACTTTACCTATTTTTGTAACCACTCTTTTTATTTTGTTTTGTACATGATCAGTAGTAGTATTACTGTCATTTTTATTTCAGCATGAGTGGCGCAGCTCTTTAATATAGTATACTTCTATTGTACGTACAACAAATTTCCATAATAGAAAAAGAGGCAGTAAACTAGTAGTAAAGGCTGATGAAGTTATGGTTATATACATGGCAAAAAAGCCAACGTGGAATGAATAATCCGTTATGAATTTTTGCTCATGGTCAATAAATAAAAAAAAGCTGTTGCTTTGTTACATCCTTGTGCTTTTCGACTTGATAAGACCAATTTCATCCTATTCAATTTACCCTACCACTAACTTTTTATAATAACAAGTGATCTGTTAAAACCACATGGTTGATGGATATTTTTCCTACACCTGTAAAAAATTCCCGGATTAATGAATGTCGTTATATATGATAAAATATAATTCGGGAAAATATACTAATCATGTGCATTTGACAAGAATAACGTGTTTTTTATTGTTTAAAGCATGAATTTCGGGTCCGTTCCTATTATACATATTACATGATAATAGTTTATTGTCTTTATCATTTACAGAGTATAAAAGAGTGTTTCATCTTTTGTCTGCATTACCTACTGTAATTATTCAACGGAAACTACTTTCTGTTAGTTAATAGCATAAGAAATATATTTTTTCATCTACATATTTATGAAAACAATAATGTTTGTGCAATATATTGCTATAATTACGCATTAAGCGTGATGCCGGTATATAAATTGGTCAGTATGAACGTGAACTGATAATTCACATATAACATAGTAGTAGCCTGAGGTACATTATTATCTTTTTGGATAATCTCGTCTTTTTTTTTTTTTTTTTTTTTACTTTGTGTGCACATCACAAGGATTTATGAAAATCAAGCTTTCATGTGTTGATCAACTATAACTACTTTTTACAAAAATCGTAAAATTATCATAGATTGTGATTAATTTGAAAAAATATCATGTCCAGTTTCATATTGATTATACGATCTGCACATAGCTTACTAGTACAATAGATCTGGTCACAGTAATGATGCGTGTTATTATCACAAGAATGTAACAATAAAATTTTTACTTGCATGTGTGATCAACAGTATATGTTTCTCAAATGAGAAAAAAAAATTGTCGTGGCATAATTAAAAATACATATGTTTTATTGTTGTACTTGATTATATAACATTTGTTTTTTATTACTATTATTAAATGAAATAGTGCTTTTTTCTTTATACCCAACTTCTCCTTCCCCAAATTGATTCAAGTTTGCTTTAGTTGTTTTTGTTATATGCAAGGGGTTAAAAAAGGGGAGAGACCTTTAGCTCTTTGATAATGCATCTTTCTTGTTTGTTTCACATTGACCATATAAATAGCACTAACAATGTTGTCGGATATAATGTCTTCTTATAACCCAGATAAAAGAAATTTCGCCTTCTGTCCCTTATCATTGGTAGCAGTTAGATAATTATTTTTTTTATCTTAATAATTTTTTTTTTACTTGTCATGTGTGCTGCATATAACCTACGCATCACTATAAAACAAATAATAAACAGCATGCCATTTTCAATCATGAAAAAATATAAATGGGAATTTTTTTCGCACAGAGCTCTGATATGTTCTATGTGGCTCAGTCTCCTGGTGAATTTTATATATATTATCAACCCAAAATCTTTTTCAGACCAGTAGACAAGAAATTCTTAATGCTTTTTTTGGGGGTGTTTATATCAAAAATGTGATATATAGTAATAATATTGTTATGATGAAGCTATCATTATTTCAATGCTTAAATCATTTAAATTCTTGCTACTAAGTTACAAATAAATCATATCTGTCAGTAAAGATCACTTGGTGATATATGATGAGAGTGGAGACATGGAGTGTATTTTTATATGAATCAAAATATGTAGTGTCACATGAGCAAAAATAAAATAACTCACGGACGAATGAATTACCGAGTTTGCAATTAGACTGTGTGCATAGATGGATAGAAGTTGGTGACACACAGTTAACAAAGATATACTGGAAGCTATCAAGAAGAAGGGATAAAGACAAATGGACCAAAAAGGAGAAGAAAATGACGTTTTTTTTCATTCATTGTTATCATCGGACGATCTCATGAGTCATGAATTATAATAGTATCATGCATATACATTATCCAAAAAAATCGTCCCCATGAATTTACATGAATTAAACGCGCGTTTGAAAGAATCAATAATATCAAACAACGTTGAAAAAACAAGATAGACCAAAGAGTCCAATTACCCCAAGACTTGTGGTGATTCGGGGTATTTGATGAAATGTGATTGGCCGAATCAAGTTCTCAACGAATTTCAGGTTGACCGGAACTGAAAAATCTCGCTTTAATAACAAATAGAAACAAAAAAAGCTTACAGAAAAGAAAGGTAAGTAAAGGAAGCTTATTACTCACGATAAAAAAAACAAAATAAAAAAATAAAGAAAAAAAAAACCCGTCAATTTGCAATCAAAGTATACTTTTACTGAAATGTATATATATCTATATATGTATGTTCTCGTGTTTAATAAGTTGATGAGTGTACTACAGCAATAACAACCAGTGTAATACATATTGGAGTTTTTTTTTTTGAGTCAGGAGTCACATTGAAAACCAAAAGTAGAGGTTAATCAGCAAAGCCGAATTTTTCATCGCTTTTCGAACCTTTTTCCACTTTCTCTTTTTTTTATTTTATTTTTAAAACACTCTATTTTTTTACACTAGTGAAAAGAAAAGAAAAAGAGAAGTCGTAATTACAGCAATCCACAACACTATTACTCTTTTTTTCTCTATAAAAATATAATACATATATATTTTCTTGCATTTTCATCATGCCTCAAGCAAGTCCATTATTGGACGTACCAATAGAAGATTGCGATTCACCGTCCGGTTCATCGACTAGTGAACCTCATGACGATTCTATGCAAATGCAACAACCATTTATCGACGAGTCCTTCTTTTATAAACTTGATTCAGTACCACCCGATAATCCTCTTTATTTTATGCATCAACAACAAGCACAAGTATTATTACAACAACAATTACAAAAGAACGATAATAATACTGCTAGTAGTAGCCATAGTATTAGTAATCATAGCAATAATAATTCCAATACAGTGAGTAATCATGGTAGTCCGTCGACAATAGACGAAGATCAATCTATGGGAGAAGTAAATGATTCGGATTGGACATCAGCAGCTTCTCCATTACATAATAATATTCGGCAAACATCAGTTGAAAGACATTCCCCACTGATGCAGCGGCAGCAGCAGCAGCAGCAGCAGCAACAACAACAACAACATTTTCAACAGCAGTTTATACCTCCAACTACGACGAGCAGTAATAATGGAAGCGTAGTTGAACCACTTCAACCCTCTACTTCTTCTGTACCAGAACAAAACCAGACCTTTTGGTCAGGAGTTAATAATGTAACTCTTTTTTGCCACTTCTACTTCAACTATATGTCTCTGAAATGCTTAAGTAGAAAGGATATTTAATGCATAGAGGAACCTTCTTTTTTCTTCTTTAAAAAAATTGACCATTATTTTTTTTTTCTTTCAATAGTTTTTTTCTAATGTAACTCAAAATCCATTCCCACAAGCCATTCCTAATCTTGCTCGCAATTTCACAGATTATTTATCTTCTTCTTATCCAGTTCAACTTCCTGGTGGTTCAATGTAAGCAACATATTCCAGTAACTTTTTTTTTCTTCTTCCGCACAATACAATATGAATTTTATAAGCTTAAAAATCAAAATATATGATTTAGGAATACTGTTTCCGCAACACAATCTCAATCTACTACAGTTTCAACCCATGCAACCATTCCAACGCCGCCTATCATGTCCCCAGATCCAACCACTATCAAAACGGAAAATCATAAAATTCAAAGTTCAGGGTAACCAATTTTGCTCTCTTTTATTTTTGCAACTCGCTTTTTGTTATTTTCTTTAATACATATCGTTTTTTTTATTGACTCGACCACACGTTATTTATTATATATATTATTACATGTAGTAGTGGCATGCAGATAAGAGTTCTTGGTGTACCTCAAACAGGTGCAAAATCTCGCGTTGAGACACAGATCAAATTATGCATTCAACTTGTTACAGATGATGGTGATAAGGCACAATGGTGGTCACATCTTAAGCTACCAGAACACATGGTGGCAAAAGACAAACTTAAACGACAGATTATGATGCAAACTGCTCCTAATGGTACTCGGATAGCAAGTGTCACTGGTGTTGATAGTAATAATATGCCGATAAGATCAGAAAAAATGCTTTTTTTGAGTGCACGCGTGATCTGTGCTAGTGATCCAGCAAGAAAGGTTGTTACCTGCTTGGGCTGTATTCAACGAGAGGTAACCACTTCTCTTCTTTTTTTTTTCTGTTCGTAATTCATTTATCGTAAATTTTTTGAACATTCTTCCGATTAACCGATGTTCTGCTTAATTTTGTGTCATAATGATATTAGCGTAAACGATCACAACGTAGAAAAGAAAATCGGGTCAAAGCCGAGACTGAAGAAGAAAAACGACCTGCCGATGACGAGAAATCCTTGGCAATGGAAGAACAAAAAGTCTTACTTTTCAATTGTTCAGAAGTAGTTGATTTTAGCTCAGGCGATACTATTTTACCCACTCGAATCACATGTTACTGTCGTCACCATAATGAACGGCTCGGTTTTTGGTAAGCTTATTATTATTAACAATAATTATTACTTTAGAAATCAAATTACTACTTATATGAGTTGGTAGTAAAAAAAATGAGTATGGTCATGTGAACTCATTTGAATGTAACATACATCTAAATAAATAATAAATCTATTTATATTTTATAGTATCTATTTTGAAATGCAAGATCATACTGGTAAAACAGTCGCTTCGGGTATGTCACCCCCTATTATGATTACTGATGATCATAAATCAAACAAGGTGAAAGCAGGTCGTAAACGTGCACGCGTCGATACTGAGCAACCAAATACTCAAGCTATGTTAGCCGCTGCAGCATCATTTGGTGCATTTAATCACCCACAACAAGTTAATGGTTCACAGCAACCGTCTATACAATATCCTCCTTCCTTTCCAAACTCACAACTTTCAATTCAACCGCGCCCTGACCAAACAGCAATTGCACCATCGGTAACACAACAGCAACAATCAAATTCTCAACGTCAATCACCCGTACCAACAGCAAGAGCATCTGCTCAAGTATCACCTATTAATCCTGCCATGAATATGTTTTTACAGCAACAACAACAACCTCAAATGTCACAAATACAACAACTTGGACCGAACTTGTTTTCATCACTTAGTGCACCAACTGCCACATCAAATAATAATACTCCAACAAGTACAAGCTCGAAAAATTCAACACGAACACCACCACTCGCTTCTGCTACGCCACCGCCACAAACAACAACAGCAGCAGCAGAACGACCTTTACTTCAAAGATTAATTCCTAATGAAGGTCCAACTTATGGTGGTATTGAAGTAACCATTCTAGGCACAAATTTCCGTAGTGGTTTAACTGTCATGTTTGGTGATGTTGTTGCATCCAACACACATTTTTGGTCACCCAATACACTTGTTTGTATTTTACCTTCAGTAGCGGAGCCTGGTCCGGTAGTTGTTTCATTCAAGGAGTATCCTGTTGTCATGGGTAGTTCAGAAGTGACATTATTTACTTATTATAACGAGAATGATCGAGCATTGATGGAGCTGGCACTTCAAGTCGTTGGCTTGAAAATGACCGGAAAGGTGGAAGATGCACGAGAAATTGCTATGCGTATTGTTCAAGGTGGAAATCAAAATCAACGATCATCAGGAACTGGTACGGGTAGTAATGGTGGTGGTAACAGTGACAGTACTGGTGACAACAATAGTAATGAGACGCAACAACAACAACGACAACACCATCAACCACCACAACAAGCCAACCTGGAACGCCACATTATACAAGTACTTGAAGTGATGGATACAATGGAAGACGTACAATGGAGCGATGTTTCCATTGCCAATGCTCAAGGCCACACCATGTTACATTTAGCTGCTATGCTTGGATTCACAAAACTGACACTAGCTTTATTAGATCTTGGTTGTTCGGTGGATAATGCCGATCGAAATGGAGCAACAGCATTACATTACGCATCATGGTTTGGGCATGAAGATGTTGTACGTGTTCTTTTAGAAGAAGGTGATGCTGATCCAGAAATTTACGATTTACGGAACAAACGACCCATGCATCTTGCCAAAGATAATACAGTTCGAACATTATTATTGAATCATATGCCGCTGGACGATCGAGAAACATCCGAATCATCGCACCATAACGATTCGCTTTCAGATATTATGAGCGCAGATGTAGATACATCATATGATGAAGGAGGCGAAAGCTCTTTAGAAGAAGATGGTGACAGCAACTATGATGACGACGACGACGACGATGATCGAGTCTGGATTGATAGTGAAACAGAAGATCGAATAGCATGGCCACAAGCTTATTTATCTGATTCATCTACTGCCAGTAGTGAATTATCACCTACAGCTAGTGAAGGATTACGACGTCGACGAAACCAACAACAACCACAGCCACAGCAATCATGGCCATACCGTTCTGTTGGATCCATTCAATATTTACAGCAAGACGATGAAGACTCCAATTCAGCTGATGAAATCCCAGATGCACAGCCTGTTCATGAACGAGATAGTACACTGGTATCTTCTTCAGATGATGAGATACCCTCCGACAAAAAATCATCCAATTGGATGCAACGCACTTTATCCCATTTCCAACAACAAAAAACTAATAACCATCAACGTTCAACATCACAAGACAGTTCATTCTTACAAAATTTGAAAAACAATATTGCTACAAAACCATCGGAAATGAATTTGAAAAGTATTGCTGATCATTTATTACAATTACCTCGTCCTACAACTATGATTGCAAATATGTCTATACGACTCTCTCCTGATGTTTCACCTAAAAATACCGCTAACAATCCACCCACCAATGAAGAGCCGGAACAAACTCTTGCTTGGTATATGGCACTCGCTTATGCAATGGGTGCACGAAATAGTCAACCCCCTCCTAACTCATCATCATCATCATCCACTGCATCATCAACATCATCATCATCCCGACCTAATCGAAAACAGCATCATACTTTCTCTTATCCAGCATCTTCATCAGCATCTACATCATCACCAATAATATCGTCTCGATCTGAAGCTAGTAATTCCTATGATAGTTTTAATACACCCAAGGGATTAGAAACTATGGAAGATAAGAAACGGAAAGATCAGCGTTTATTATCATTCTGGGTACCATTATTAGTCTGTAAGTATTATTTATAGTAACGTATATATATATATAAAGATAGCTCAAGAAACTAATTAATATTCAATCTAGGTATGGTTTTCTGGTTAATATATCAAATTGCTTACTCTCATACATTTCGTAGTTTAATATGGTGGGTTTAAGTTTCTTCCTTCCCCTCCTCCTCCTTCCATATCTACCATTTAAATATATTATTCTTCTCTCTTTCTTTCCCTTGTTACTTTTAACCCTTTTGATGTTTAAACTTTTTTTGTTGTTGCTTACGTATTATATTATATATATTATATATTTTTTTTCCACACAAAATACATACTTGTCACTTTTTTTTGCTTCTTATTCACACACTTTTTAAATATCCGCTCAACGAGTTATTCAGAAAGAAAGAAGTTAACTGTTAATTAACATGATAAATCCGGATAAAGAAAACTCCTCTTATATTTATAAATTTCTTTTGAGATTTGGAATATTGTTTAATTGTTATAGAAAAAAAAAGTATACAAAGATAGTTTATAGTAGTAATAATTTACAAGGTGTTTAGATGGATGAAAGATAAAAATAGGTAGGGAAAAGGGGAAGTTAATCTTTTTACAATTGTTCATTCTCCCATACACAGGCCATGCCCATACCAGTTCCCATACACATACTGGTAACACCAACACGGGATTTTGTACGCTTCAATTCAGGGAACAAAGTAGCAATTTGACGAGCACCAGTAGATCTATTATAATAATGTGTCAAAAATATGTTAATTATATATTATATACATAATTCGTCCCAATTGCTCGCATCTATACTCTCTCATTCTTCTGTTCCTCCAACTTTTTTTTCTTTTCCCAATAATAATTATTCAACTTACCCGAGAGGATGGCCAATAGCAATAGCACCACCCTTAGGGTTAACCTTATTCTTTGGAATACCCAAAACGCGAACGGTATAAAGAGCTTGAGAAGCAAAGGCTTCATTGATTTCAAAGATATCGACATTATCCAATTTCAAACCAGCACGTTCAACGGCAACAGGGATAGCATAAGCTGGACCAATACCCATGAGATGAGGTGGTACACCGACAGTACATGCAGTAACATACTTTCCAATAATAGGCAAACCGAGGGCCAAAGCAGTCTTACGTTTCATCAACAAGACAGCAGCAGCACCATCTGAAATTTGAGAAGCATTACCAGCGTGGGTAGAACCATCCTTTTTAAAGACAGGCTTTAATTTAGATAAGCTTTCAACACTGGAATTGGCACGAATACCTTCATCTTGGTCAACAAGAATTTCCTTGGGATTTTCACCATCTTTATCCAAGATAGTAGCCATGATGGGAACAATTTCTTCCTTGAAATAACCAGCAGCTTGAGCAGCAGCAGCCTTCTTGTGTGATTCAACAGAAAATTCATCTTGTGCCAAACGAGTTAAACCATAGTCTTCAGCAACATTTTCTGAAGTGATACTAAAGTAAAAAAACAAAGCCAATTTAAAATAGTCAATTAAATTTTCCTTTTTTTTTTTTGACAGGTTTTCAATTCTCTCTTTTTTCCACAATTCTAAATCCAAAATATGTCTTTTTTTCTTACCCCATGGGAACAAGACAATCACCAGCAGGCTTTAATTCCTTGGCAATCTTCTTGGACATTAAACGATCACGCTTATAGTAATCACTACTCATGGATTCGACACCAGCACCAATACCAATGTCAATCAAGCCAGCTTGAATAGCTGAAGCAATGGTAACACAGGCTTGCAAACCAGAAGAACATTGACGGTTAGTGGTGCTAACTGAGGTAGTTTCTGGGAAACCAGCAGCTAAAGCAGCCATACGAGCAGGTGTAGCTAAACCACCAGGGGCATCGACATTACCAACACAAATGTCCTGAACCAACTTGGGGTCAATACCAGTACGATCAATAGTGGCCTTAAGGACATATTGAACGAGTTCTAATAATAATATAGAATAGTAAAGAATGTTAGACTTATGTAAGTCTTTTTTTGTTTTTCACACAGAACAATAAAATATTATGTAAAACTTACGGTCAGCCAAAGTATCCTTGAAACCTCCCTTACGACCTTTAGTCAAAGCGGTACGAAGAGCAGAAACTACAACAACGTCTTCAGGTGACTTGACACCAACCTTGGTAACTTGAGCTTCAGGTGCAGGAGCAAGGGGAATGGGGTAAGGAAGATTGTATGGCATTGTGTATATAAAAAAAAGTGTGGAGTAAAAAGCAAGAAAAAATAAATAAATTTGTGTGGAGTTGGACCTTTTATGTAAAATATGGGAATAACATTTGTAATGCGAAATGGTGCCTTTGCTCCGATCCAAGAGCTGGTTGAAACACAATGACCAAGCTCATTTTCCCACTTGAATTTTCTTTTATGCAATCAATATAAGCTTTACATATAATTTTCGTCCACGTACTTTTAACAATATATGATTAATACAGAAGTTGATTTTATGGAGTCGTAAAATGGATAATCAGTTACAGTTTTCTTGATGTGTTGTCGTCATGATAGGATAATATGTCAATTCTTCTTTAATAACACGAAATAACAGGGTATTTGTTTTGCCATTTGCAAAAATATATTAAGATCATCATGTTACATGATGTTATTATATATATTATTCGTTTCATATCAAATATCAACATCTTTATTCGCTTCTATTTGGTTCTAAAATAAACGATAATAATTTATACAAATATTTATTTTACGTACCGTGGGTTGTTATAATAATCAGACTTCGCTCATGTGGATTTCGATCTCACTTACGTAAAAATTAATATTTTGTAATTATTGCTAGCTTGTACTAAAGAAAAAAAGGTCAAAACACGATATTTTACTCTTGAATTATTAAATGACAGAGAATGAGACTCGGTGCATTTACACACATAAGCAGAAATTTGCTTTGTCAACCGGGTTATGTTTCAATATAGATATATTCCATGAATAGAACAATTTCTTTAACATCTCATTGTGGTTTGAATTATACATCATAAATTGGATGTATGTTTTAGATGAATATGCGTCTTCAGGAGCTACATTGCTATGTATGGATGTCAGAAATTACTATTTATTCATATCATACAAGGAACCTTACATAAGAAGGAAAAAAGATACATTTTTGTGTCACTCCAACCTATTTCCTTGCGCATCATTTCTCTAATTTTTTTTGCTCTATTCTTACACTCATTTTCTTATATATGGCTCACGATCATAATATTCTTTGGCTACAAACAACACCTTCCATTGCGGCCATTTACTATCATACTTATCTCTCCAAATCTCATGTATTATATTGTCCGGATGTCATTGACGATTTAGATACCCTTCGTGTGCGTGAACTAGGTCACCGAATCATTAGACAAATGGAAGCCGTAAGTAAATAAACTTTTTTTTTTTTTTGCATAATTATTTAACAACTTGTAAAAGTCATATAAAAAATGTCAATTAAATTTTTTCAATGGATGTTAGGACGATAAAAAATTAGCAGTTCATTTCATGCAACCATGTCCTATCCGAAAACACCAAAATCTAGTACGATTCATACATAGCAAACGAGGAAGTTTAAATATGAAATGCCTTGTTCTTCCTACAACACCTGTTCAAACAAAGTTATTATCGGGTTGGGCCATGGGACTCGATCCAGATTACGAAGAACGGAATATATGGTTAAAGCGTTGCTTGACGCATTTTCACTTGGACGCGTTTAATAATAATTTACAAGAGAATAATGAAGTGATGATGAAAGTCGACAGAGTTACCGAGTATATGGAACCATTCTGTATTGCAGATCAAACTTTTGGGAAAAGGGCGCTTATTATCAATGTAACGCGTTCTCTTTGTGTGGAGAAAAATACTGTTGGCTTTATATTGAATGGTGCTGTGGAAGCGGCTATTCATGGATGGGCAGATGTTACAAAACAATTATCTCTTCCAGGGTAATAAAAATAATATGTTCTAGAATTTTCTTTCTCTTTTTGTAACCAAAGTTATAGCATTCCATTAATATTATTTCTTAATTTCTAATAATAGCACAGTTATTCTTATTGCTGATGAAAATAAACTCTACAAAGGCATCCCAGGTGAACAAGGACAAATGTAAGTTTATTTATATATTTATTTATATACCATTAACAAATTAATATAAATAATTGAATTTATAGGCAGAATATACAATTACAACGACATAGAGACAGGACAAATCAATATCTAGAACAATTAGGCTCTGATTGTCTTATTTATCTCTACACACGCGATTATACAACCATGGAGCCAGAGTCAATCATTGATAAAATAGCATGGTAACTTAAAAAAAAGAGGTTATATTCACTTGGTTGTTTATAAGGACAATACTCGTGTCATTTGAATATAGATTCTATTAATATTTAAAATCATTATAAAATAGTATTCAACATCTTCATGGCTTAAGTATCTCTGGATCATTCATGATCAGTTGGTGCCGAGGAGATTCTGGATTGGACCACCATGACTTACCTTTGAAATATTTTTCCAAGATGCGTCAATTTTATCTTCAAGAAATATTGGTTCAAAAAAGCCGTGTCATTTGGAAGGGTGACTTGTAAACAACATTTACCTTTTGTTTGTTAATATTATTATAACATTATATTATGGAGTGTTCACCTTTTTTTTTCTTAAATATGTTTTGTATATGGATATTTAGTTTAGGATTGCTACAAAGAGAATCTGAAAAAGTTCCCATAGATACCTTACGACAAATACCACCGTTTTTGATGTACGTTTTACTGTTACTCTATATTATCTGAATAGTAATTAACTCGACTATATATATAATCAACTTCATTACGTAAATGTTGATATATAGTGATAACAAGTTATCTGATAAAGAGAAGATATTGACCCCGTTACTTTATAAGTCAATAAGTAACAAATTAACCTTTCAAGAAATATTTCAAGGCACTATAAGGCACAGTGTTTCTGCCTCTGTAAGAATGGAAAAAACAATAATAAAAACGCGAGTAAAAATGAAAAATGGAACTTTAACTATTTAATTATTATCAGTAATAACAGTTATATTGTAATTTCTAGAATACTCAAGTGTTCCAATCATGGAAAACTCAAATGGAAAGTCTTGCTGAAGAGCGTATCAGCATAGAAAAATCATCATCAGAGAAACAACAATCTATGTCATTCGATAATAATAATGAAGAGCAAAATATGTATTCTTTACCATCACAACTTGAAGATCATGAGATTTCAGATCTCCGTAACAGTTTTGCAGATCGTATTCATCATGATATTGTACGGGAGTATATCAATAATAAAGGTGCTTTTTCAAGAGGAGAAGATATTTTAAATACATTGGATCAAATGAATGTAGCTGGAGACAAAGATAGTATTGATATTTGGGCAAAAGCACACGGATCTTCCAAAGACGCTTATAATGTAGTTATTACTATTGTATCCAAATCAGAAAAGGGGGAGCTTGGTAAGTATATATAGATAACTCGCCTGATTATAATACAAAGAAAAGGAAAGATGTATACAATCAGAACTATTTCACATATTTTTTTTCTTTGGTTGTCGTGCGTGCGTGTTATTATATAGAATTCAAAGATGGATGGTGCTCATGCCCGGTTGGAAAATACGGCAAATGCAAACATTGTACATCATTGCTATTACGTTTTATGGTGAATGCTGATGAATTTGAATATATATCGTCTCGTTCGCAACGTCCGTCCCCTCCATCAACTACAACTAACAACAAATTTCGCGAGTTAAGCAAAAGAGAAAAATCGGCGAATAAGTTTAATAATCAAGATACAGTAGCAATAGTAACTCATTCAGAAAAGGATAACCCACACATGTCACCTCCGCCTAAATCAACAATAGAGTTTCAAGCACTTGTTCCTGATAATGAGAAGATCTCAACAAATAACGCTTCTTTTGACATTGTTGACATTAAACCGTCTTTTAATGATGTATCAACAGAATCAGTACAGAGGAAGATTTCACCAAAATCCACATCCAACACTACGTTAAAACCATTAGCTGGTCCTCGGTGTTTACCTTGGAATAAACCAGGGGCAGCCGAAAAAGAGCCAAAGGCTACAAAGCAACGAGGGAAGAAAAAGGATACAGATACAATTAATTCTGATGCTGCTGTTCCTGCAGCACCAAAGAAACGGAAAACACAACAACGTTCTACAGGTGATACGGATCTAGATGAAGAAAGTCTAGTATCTGAGACAGAGTTACCGAAAAAGACCCATTCTAAAAAAGCAAAGACAACAACAACAACAAGAAAACAGCGAAAAATAAAAGAAGAGGAAGATGCTGAGGAAAAAGAAGATTTTATGCTTATGGACTCTAAAATGCTCACTGCTAGGAAACGAAGTTCTCGAGGAACAACCAAGCCTAAAACATACAATGAGTCCGATAATGAGAACAGTTTGGACGATTCCTATATACCAACAAAATCTAATAAGCAAAGAACAGCTAAATCCTCTCAAACAGAGAATTTTTATTCTGAAAGTTATAAAGAACATAACGATGATAAGGATGGTGATAATAATTTGATGTGTATTGGTTCAGTAGAACAAAAATTAAACACAAGACAAGAATCAACATACGAACGTGACAGATGGAAATCACCCATGAAAAGCTTTGGTGGCTCTTATGACGACAATGAGGACTATACTATGGAAAAAGGATTAGTTCATCTTGTATTAGATAATGAAAACTCTGAAAATGTTACAACAACTACTCGTCGTGCTGGTCAAGCTAGTGTAAGTAAAGTTACCCGTGTATGGGGGGGTTTCCCCCATTATTACTAAATATGTCTTACATTATATTTGTGAATTTTAGACCCGAGATTCCAGTTTTGATAATCACCCGCTCCCTTCAAATAATTATTCTTTATTAACTAATCAGCATGTGCTTGATAACAACGAGAATGATGATGGAAATGACAGCGATGCAACGGACGATGGATTAGGAGTCATATACCGAAAGGATCATGAAGATGCTGAAGCTGATAAAGGAAAAGAAAGCGTTAAACCGATGTCATTGGATTATACTACAGAATTATCACATAGTATGAATCGTAGTATGAATGACAAAATGACAACCACAGAAGATGAGGGGCAAAAATCACAAACATTTGGTAGCACTCTTGCAATGACAACAGATGACTTATTTGACGAGTTAGGATTATAGCGATAATGATAATAATAATGTTCTTAATAATATGAATATACTATACAGTCACCGCTCGATATAACGATACACCCCGTCGGACCAAAAGTGCATCGTTATATCGAATTATCGTTATATCGAATTCATGATCCGAGCTGCAATGATCGGGTAAAATTCTATCCTTATGTACTTGGCCTCACATGTATATATCTTACAAAAAGAAGAGAACCCTAAACACATTATATCATTCGTACTGTAACTAAGCTATAAAAATAAAATAGATCTTTTTTTCTTTGTACGTACAGTGTTTATTTTCAAATATTCCTTAAGATATTCCTTCTAACTGAATTAAAATCATATCGTCACATATAATTAATGTCAATCCCTTATAAGAAAAAAAATGCGAGTGTTGTACTTCTATAATCAGCATCAAAAAACTGTCTATTGTTTATAAAGACATTCAAAATGACAAGAACAAGTTCGACTTGCAAAGTTAGTATAATAAAAAAAATCTGATTTTGAAAAGAAAGAAGAAGAAGCAGCATATCACTGGCTTTTCTTTTTTTGGAAAAGGCGATGCCTGAAGATAAATTTGATGTTCAAACTCTTCACAAAAATATTTAAAAACTAAAGTAAAAACATAAAAAATTGCCCATCAAACTAGTATTATTTCCTTTTAAAAAAAATAAAGATATGATTTGTCCTCTCGATATAAGGTGCATCCTGACTTAACCGTCAAAATATGGGGTGGAATAAGAATTGACAAAAAAATGTCAGAAATGAAGCTATAAACTTTTTGAGCCGTAATATATGTTAATTTAAGTATTCTGAAGAGATGTTACGGAACAGTTTTTAGAAAAAGTCATTTTCCATTGAGATTTGTTACGTCAAAGTTTTGTCAAAATATGATATTTTACTAAGTAACGCCAATAATTCGAGAAAGGGATAAACAGTGTGTAACCTATAAAAGTGGATGAATTATGGTTACACAAGGTTCGTGCTCTGACTTATATTACCGTTTACTCAATAAAAAACAAATAGATATAAGAACAACAATAAAACTCGAAAAATAGTTGTTTTCAAATATTCATTACATGTAAATACTATCATCTATACCGAAAAAGATTCCAATCATTTCCAGGCTCTTGTTGAATAGCAACCAAGTAAAGTTATAACCCCATCCACCTAACCATTTTTAATAAAAAGAAATAGAACCAGGTTCTGACAGAAAATATTGGGGAAATATCAGAAATATCAAATGGTACTATGAAACCAAGCAACAGGAAAAAGGAAAAAGAGTAGAGAAATTACTGCATATTTCTCAACATTATACACACATGCACTATCATCTCTTTTTATCCTATTTTTTATAAAATATATAATAAATTTCTATAGTATTTCACAGACTTATCTATGGCCAGCAGAATTTTGATAGTCTCATTGGTGGCAGTATGATTACCTGTCGGGTGTTTAAAATATCTCAATTTTCGAAAAATGACGGTTTAAATCAGGATGCACCTTAACGATATTTTTGCCAAAACTCTATCGGATATCGTTATATAAAATTAACGATATTTCCCCGCTTAATCTGTCTTGAACCCCAAAACCCTATCGTTATATCGAATATCGTTATAGCGAGCGGTGACTATACGTATTATGTACATAAATAAAAGGTTGGATTATATGTATATTTATTTAATACTGTTTTTATTTCATTATTTACATGTATGCCGGAACAATAGAATCATGAAACGGTTCATGAACCCATTTAGGGTATTTGGTTTTATAATCCCACCCTTTCCCTTGATAACGCCAAGCATGAAGATATATACCAAAATTGGTTTTTGATGTTGGCTCTTCAGGTAGAAGCATACTACATTCAAGGCAAACATCATTACCACTACTGCTATTACTATTATCCGTGTCATCTTGAACTTCTTGTTGTTCATAACAGGTCCTGTTGAGTAAATGCTGTACAACTTGATCTGCCTTTGAATTACTCATATATGTCATAGGTGGCGGTAACCATGGTGTTACTGGTGCGAAATTATACATTGGATCATTGGCGATAGGAAATCCCAAATAACGTAGATGGACTCTGATCTGATGAGTTCGTCCTGTCAGTGGTCGACACTTCAAAACACTTGTTTGTCCATTATAACTTATTCGTTCGAATTCGGTCATGCACAGTTTACCATCCTCATGAACATAATGTAAGGACAGTTTAAATGAAATTGGTTTAATAGGAGCATCACATACAATTTTTCTATAAAAAATATAGTCATAATAACAAAGTTTGTTATGATTAGAATACCTTCATTTATTGTGGTTCCAATTATTATTATAATACTACCCTGGAGGAAATTCGCCTTGCACTCGACATAAATATTCTTTTTGTACCATACGACGTTCAATGTCTTGAGAAATCTCGGTGGCTCTTTCTGGTGTTAATGCCATAATTACGAGGCCTGATGTATGACGATCCAGACGATTGATCGCTATAAGTAGATGCCATGGAATAGGAAGAGAATTAAGATGAGGATCATTTTGCTTATATTAATCCATAAAAAAAATTATATCAAGGAAAAAAAAAAAGAACCTTACGATATAGACGTGGTATATTAAGTGCCTGTTTTAAAATTTCTACAGCTGAATTGTAACGATATCGTCCACTACTATGCATTGGTATACCTCCTGGCTTATCAACCACCAATAAGTCATCATCATGATGTATAATACAAAAGGGACGAGCTGTGATAGGTGTCTCGTGGAAATGTTCAGCATGTCTAATCACATCATTCGTACGAACAATAGTTTCAGGAGAAACTATGTTTTTATTAACTGTTATCCACCCCTTTTCTATAGCATTTTTCTGATATGGTTGGGTGATACAAATATATAATCAATCATTAGCTTCTTTTCAGTATATATTCTAAATATCATATAGTATCTACGTTACATAATAATCTGGACTTCGATTTCTAAATTCTTGTACAAATACATCTAATATAGATCGATCTTTCCAACGCTCCTTTGTATGCATTCTATGATGATAAAAGTATGGTTCCACTCGACGTAATCCTGTATTCAGTGTAACCATCTTGAATATTTAGGAAGACTCCAAAAAAAAAAAAGAGCTAGGTTTCAACGCCACACACACTTTCCTTTTTTTTTAAAAAAAAAATACACTTTACCTTTTTCTATTTGGCATTTCGGGTGTTCATTACCATCACGTTTTTTGCGTTGACTAAAATGGCGAATGAATGCATATGGTCGTAATAATACTGAATGGTGAGACTTTATTATACCTGACACATGATGCACAGGTCTTATCATTTCGTATTTTTTTTTTGTTCCTGGGTACCAGGTATATATATTGGTTGCTATGGAGCTCAGCTTGTAAAAATTGACGTTTATACACACACCGCTTCGAAGTTAATCGTGGGTTTTGATTCCATAAAAGCTTTCTTTTTCCAAATAGTGGTTTATTGGACCCGATAATAACACTGTTTAATACATTCCGAAAATCTAACATTGTATCCTTTACAGACAAACAGATGCTGCACTTGTGGCGGTGCTTTGGTGTAGTATAGTTTCCTTGTAACTTTATAAACGACATCAATTTCATCGCATTTTTAGGCAAATCCGAACTGTGTTTTATGTAACGCGAAGAGTTTATTAGCCATACTTGATAAAAAAAATAAAATACATGGATATAAATAATGAGTCACTTGACGGCGATGGTGACATAATTATATATATATCTTAAACAAGGTCAATTTGTAACAATCATTTTTTCCTTGTTATAATGATAAGTACGTATTGTATAAAATACTGAAAACATATTTTAAGAATTGACTCGGGGCGCGCCAATTTTGAAACGGTATCGTAGTAACATGACGATTTTCAGTATTTGCTCGCCATTCATCTATTCTCTTTCTAAATACTCATTTAACATATTTTATCGATTGAACATCATGGTTACTTTCTCTTCTAGCCATAAAACATACTTAAAAAATCACTAATACATATAAAGATACGTATATATATATATATATATATTGTAACTATACAGCAAAGATTGCAATAACGAAGAGAGACGAAGTAAACTATATAGTATATAGATTAAAAAGTGGTACCAAACGTCATACGTACGTATATTTATATTGAGGCTGTAGATTATGTTTGTGTGATAATGGCTCTTGTTTTTTTTTCTGTTGCTTTATCTTTAGCATGCTCTAATCCAGTACGTAGGCAACCTTGTTCCAAGGGACTTTTTCGTATGACTTTATGTTTGATAGATGCACACAGGTAATAAAGCTCATTAATCAAAAGTGGGATATGTTTTGGCAAATTAGAATCAGTCCAGTCAACCAGTACATGTACGTAATAAAAAATAAAAATCAGTATTATTTCAGCATAAATGCACTGTGAGAATAGCTAGCAACGAAAGGAGTCGTAGAGTGTATATCGATATTTCATGAAAAAATCAACAATCAAGAGAAATGGTTTCTTATAACAAAATATATATCAAATAATTGATTAATCCAGCCATTATTAACCAATTATATATATATATATATATATATCATATTTATTTTTTAAGAAAAAATAACGTAGCGCGTAGATATTAGGCATATTATCAGTACTAGATGTTTGTGACAAGTTTTTGAATTTCTTAATTGTACCTACAGAAATTAGCAAGATTATATATATCCACATTTACTTTATAAAAGCTGTAATATCTTGATCAAGACCTAGTGAATTATTCACTTTTGTATATATGAGTATATTTATAATGTGTTATGTGTTATTATAGCTTTTGTTTATGGTAAGAAAGCAACAATATGACGTAATAGTTCATAAAGAGATATAAATATTATATTATAGTATACTTATACTATCCTGTCTGCTATATTTAGTAAATGATGTCTATTTAAATTTTTATCGTCTATGTGGGTATTATTACTAGATTGCAAAAAATAAATTTTAGCAAGGATGTCTTATAGTTTGAAAAATTGCGTAACTTTTACACTATTTTTAGCCTTTAATCATTAAAAAAGTGTAATAGTGATTAGAACAATAAGCAAGTCTAGGTAGGTACTTTTTGTGCTTCTCCAAAATGACAGTTTCTTGTAAAACAAAGAAAAGCTAAAACTCCGCATTATATGCCATGGTTTTGACAGCTATTTAAAAAATTTGTTTGCTTTTTTACACTTTCATACAATAAACTCAACTTTTGCAAATGTTCGTTCGTGCATTATGCGTTACAGCTCCGGCTAATGCATGTCGAAACTCATGGCGATCATTGTATATAACACGTTCATTGAAAACTGGCACTTTACCATGTTTAAGAAGTAATGCACGGCCTAATATTACTGCTAAAAATAAAAACAGTGCATCTGGTAGTGCTTTTTTACCCTCAAAATCACAGAAACAACCTACAGCAGTAAAAACAAAAGCTTCCAACTCTAGTACTTGGGGAGAAAGGAGTATGTGCTTTTTTTTTTTCTCGGTTATTTTCTTCTTTCAGGATCAGGATCAGGATCTTTTCCGGTCAACAACAATAATAATTGCAACAGACGAATTTTAACTTTTTTTTTTCTTAAAAAAAATATTTACAAATGGACCTATTTTTTCTTCTTGAAATTAGTTTTTAAAACGCGTTTAAAGTTGTTTGCAACAAGTGCAGAAGTACGACGACGATCGACTAATGTTGGTTTGAAAGGAAAATCATTTACTGAGCTTTCAAAGAAGTTTGTACAAAGCGCTCAAAAAAATGAAATTCCTGACTGTAATTGGA
The DNA here is from genome assembly GCA_025093555.1 of Circinella umbellata. NCBI lineage: Eukaryota > Fungi > Mucoromycota > Mucoromycetes > Mucorales > Lichtheimiaceae > Circinella > Circinella umbellata. The sequence continues at coordinate 831,053 of JAIWNF010000005.1, read as the reverse complement.
AGGAAGCAAGAAATGCATATAATCCAGAAGAAGGCATAGGTAAATTACTATGATATCTGAAAGTACCAACATCCCCCCGTTGTGATTTATATAACTAAAAAGTTTATTTGGTTTAGTTTCTATCGATAAATTTTTACTTCAACATTTTTTTACTTTTTGTGAATCAAAATTACCTGAAAAAATGACTGAAAATATTCGATCACTTCGAGAGTTAAGTGATTTACGATATCCAAGTGAATGGTTCCCAGAAGCAAGACAAATGCAAAGGTAAGTTTTTTTTCTGTGGAAGGTGACATTTATAGAAACATATCTAATGATTACTGACAACAATAGCACATCTACATTCATGTATACAGAAAAATCTTTCTTCATGTTGGACCAACAAACAGTGGAAAAACATATAATGCATTACAACGATTAGCACAAGCAGAATCTGGTATCTACTGTGGTCCATTACGATTATTAGCACATGAAATTTATAATCGAATGAATACGCAAGGTATTGGATGTAATTTGATTACAGGTGAAGAAAAAAGAGAAGTATCACCCAATGCACCTTTAACAAGTTCAACCATCGAAATGGCCAACTTGGCAAAGCCTTTGGAAGTAGCAGTTATCGATGAGATTCAAATGATTGCAGACACACATCGTGGCTGGGCATGGACTCAAGCATTGTTGGGTTTAAAGGCAAAAGAAATTCATTTATGTGGTGAAGCAGCTGCTGTACCTTTAGTTCAGAGCATTTGTAAATCACTTAATGAAAAGGTTGTTGTTCATGAATACAGTAGACTTACACCAGTCAATGTTACCGGAGGATCATTATTCAACGATTGGAGGCGAATTCGAAAGGGTGATTGTGTTGTATCATTTTCACGAAGTAATATTTTTGAAATCAAACAAAAAATTGAACAGAATACTGGATTAAAATGTGCTGTTGTTTATGGTGGATTACCTCCAGGTAAAAAATAAAATAAAACCATTTCAGGACAAAAAAAATGTTCCAAGTGATAACATATGTATTTATCTCTATAACCTTATTATTTATAGAAACTCGAGCATTACAAGCGCAATCATTTAATGATCCTGACAGCGACATTGATGTACTCGTTGCTTCAGATGCCGTTGGCATGGGTCTCAACTTGTAAGAATCATTTATCAGTGATAGAAAAAGAGAGAATAATTATAATATTTAGTCAATACTTTACTAATTTATTTATTTAAACTAAAGAAATATTAAACGTGTAGTATTTTCTACGATTCGAAAATATGATGGTGAAGGACTTCGTTTTATTAGTACTCCACAATTAAAACAAATTGGTGGCAGAGCCGGTCGATTTGGTACAACCTATGCTTCTGGAGAAGTTACAACGTAAATAAAAGTTTCTAAATTCTTTGACATAATATTCTTATAATAATGATAATAATTCGTAATTAAATTTGATTTATAGTATGATTCCAGGAGATCTTGAATATGTTCAACAAGCAATGAATGCACCTATCACTAATCTGAAGGTAGGTCTTTTCACGGGTTTATTTATTTATTCAATTTTGGTAACTAATGAAATACATATATAAATATAGCAAGCAGGTTTGCAACCAACAGTCGATATTTTCGAACTTTTTGCTTTACAAATGCCAACTGAAAAGTTTTCCACTTTACTGGTAACTATTAGTATATAAAAATAACCTATTTATATATTTTTGATATCATGGTTTACTTATGACAAAATTTGAATTGGTTATAATTTTATTAGGAACATTTTGAAGACTTTGCATCGGTACAAGGAATGTACTTTTTGTGTAACTTCAAGGATCAAAAGGTATCATTATTATAATGATAGACATATAGATAATGTATATTACCCATTCACCCTCATTTTACTAACATTTTTATTATTATTATTATCAGAAAATTGCTGATGCTATCGAACATGTGGATCTCAATTTACGAGATAGATACCAATTTGTCAATGCACCTGTAACGGTTAGAAACGCTCGAGTAGTCGAATCATTCCAACAAATGACAGAATTGTATAGCAATTTGAAAGAATGTGATTTGAATGATTTTGCCGAACTGCCAAAGAAGCCACCAACAACTGCTGAAGGTTTGAAATTATTAGAAAGTTCCCATAAGATTATCATGCTTTACATGTGGCTCAGGTAAAATAATTAGAATCACTATTGTTGTAGTAACATTGATAGTTAAAAATAGACACTAATCATTTTTTTCAATTTAAATCAGTCTTCGATTCCCTGATACGTTTATTACACCACAAGATGAAGCACTTGAAGTAAAAAATCAATGTGAAGCTCTTATCGATACTGCATTAAAGGAAAATTCTTCGATTGGAAAGAAACCACATCATCGAAGAATGCAAGCACATAGTAGATTACCATAATCTGAAATCGACATAAAATAACTATTATAGGCGGATACACTTATTTCTGCGCTTTATATTTTGTAATATATAACCCACATCTCCATTCATAATCACCTTTTTTTACTTCAATAATAAATAACAATATAATAAACCAAATTGGTTTCAATTAATTGGTTCATCTCAGCTGGTTAAACTTTCCATTATTATTATTGTTCTTCCTCCGAAGTACACACTACCTGTCAAAAAATAAATAATATATATCCCTTTTTTTTGAAAATGATTGTGAGCGAATTACCTGCTGAACAACGTGCTCTCATTGAGGTTTATATTATAATCCATTTTTTCTTTATTACGTATATAATTCTATATTTATATGAAAAAAAAAACTAAAATTAGTGATTCCCTTTTATTTTCTACTTTTATTAGAATTTGCAAAAGGACATTTCGTCATTATACCAGTCCTTTTCAAATGCCTATATAAATGATTGGGAAGTTCAAGCAAAGGATCCCGAATTAGAAAATGCCCCTGCACCAGTCAAACAGGTACCTTAAAGAAACACAAAAAGACATACAAAAAACAAACATAGGAAGGAAGGAAAGATAATTTTCCCCGTGTTTTTAATTAATATGATATATATTATAGGTTGAAGGAGGTTGTAATAAAGGGGGTGTTGCTTCTGTTGCAAGATACTATGAGGTAGAACCTGATTATTATGAATGGCCATTACAACAACGAGCGTAAGTAGATATATTAGTATTATTCACGAATGTTTAGTTATAGAGTTTAATAAACTTTTTCTTTTATAGTTTTCGAGTATTAGCACCTTCAAAGGAGCATATGTGTAAAAGTGTTGTTATGGAAAATCGTGCTTATTCTCCTAATACTGGTTTAAGCGATGGTATAGTGAAAAAAAGAAAGAATTTTGTTTTAAAAGAAGTATTATAATAATTATTATTTTACTGATTAATTCATTAGATGTCTATCCTCGATTCATTTGTGTTATGACCCAGGTAAAAATAAAAACTTACTATTACTTGATCATTTTATTTACTAACTTTACATTGTTTATCTTTTCTCTCTCTCTCTCTTTCTCTATAAAATATATTAAATAGTATACTTCGCCTGTAAATACTGAAAGACTTATCAAACATATCCGTGATCTTTGTGGTAGATCCATTGGTAAAAAATTTTACAATTACCGTGTTGCTCAAGCTGAGGTAATATATATAACTTAATCTGTATAATGAAAGATCAGATATAAACTGACAACATTTTCAACTTACGATTTGGGTGAGTTTAGAAATCACTTGAGCTTACTGGATACAAGAAAGGTGGTGTATGTCCAGTAGGAACGACGACAAACATTCCTATTGTTCTCGCAGAATCAATTACAAAACTTGATGTATGTGTTACTATTAAAAGAGTTTATAGATATTCAAAGAATTGAATTATTGACAATTTTTTCTTTTCTATATATTATTATAGCCACCTGTATTTATTATGGGTGCCGGGCATATTGATTGGAAGTTAGGTCTTCCTGTTCAAGACTTTATTCGGGCTACACAATGTTTAGTATTCGATTTAGAATAATTTCTTTTTCTAGATTGGTAGCCATTTTCTTAAAAGTAATTATGTAGAGTTTAAACGGAAAATGTTATATATTAAGTGATTAGAATTAAAATAATTCATCAATAATTTGTTTGTTTTTATTATTATTAATATAGAAAAATGGTTTGATTTGTTTTTTTTTGTCGGTATTGTTTTACATACTGAATACAATGCATATATATGAGATATGAGTAGAATATGTATGTATGCTTGTTTGTATACGTAAAATGAATAAGTTTAGAGTTTAGAAGAAAAAGATGGTTACTTTTTTGTTTGAATTTTTTTTTTTTTGGGTGAATGTAAGTTGTGGAATAGGTATAATAATATATAATATATATACAAAAGAATGATAAAATGATGAATGATTATAATAATATGATGAAGGAACAAAAAAAAAAGCTAGGGTTTTTACCAATGTTTGGGAAAAAAAAAAGAACAATCAATTAAGTAGTAGTAAGAGTAGTTGTAGTTGTAGTTGTAGAATCAGTACGTTTGTGTCGCCAATAACATCGATGACATAATTTTTTGTTAGAAGTGGAATCGACATCCCACCAAAAGGGTGAAAATTCGACAGGACATTCGCTACATTTCGTTTGTCCTATTATAGAATTAATTGACATGGCTGTTGATTTATTTGTTGTGATTCCTCGGAAAGATGGTGTCGTTGGAGATATTAATGAAGATGATAAGGTTGTCGGTGCTCGATTGGGTGGCATAGCTACAAGACTACTTTGACGAGCAGATGGGATAGTTGTGGATGTCGAATTAGGTGGACTTTCAAGTTGTAAATTACTTGGATTGTAAATAGCTGTATTATAAGGGTGGCCTTGAGATGCAAGAATAGCACGATATCGTCGCATAGCTGGTGTTGTACCAGGTACAACTTGCTTATAATGACTAGCATAGGTACGTATGCAAGACTTTGAAAATAAACCAACACAATTAATATAACAACTCTTTAACTTTTGCTTTGCTTTCTTTTTCTTTTTTTTTTTGTAACGATACTTACGATATTAGCATCGGATGTACGCTCATTTAGTCGAACAAGTTGATGTTTTGATATATCGTGATCAGGACAGAATACTTGTGGTATCATGATTCCGCTTGAAGGATTGGATGGAAATGTGTTAGCAGGAATAGTAACTGCATTTGAACCTGCTCCTTTGCTAGATTGAACCTCAAAAGCAACAGTATAATTGTGTTGAAGAGCGCATTGAACATGTACTGGTTTGTTACAGTCACCACAAACTACACATGCCCCTGTTTGCCTGTTGCATAAATGACAGGTCTATAAAAGAAAAAATATAATCAGTAACATTGTTCTGTTTTTATCCTACCCTTTCGGGTGTGATACTATTCTTTCAAAAATTAATAATAATAATAATAATATACCTCATCCCATCGAGCTTTATTGATAGCAGCAATATATTCAGCTGGTTGCAATGTTGCTATATTGACAAACTTGACTTCTGGAATAAACATTGCACATAAAACATGTACCCAGTTGTATGCTGAAGTCTTTTTCAATGCTTGTCTTGATGACGATCGAGGTTCACTACATAAAATACATTGGTAGGACTATAAATGTTTTGTACGTGTTAGTAAGAATATGAAGTAAAAATAAAAAAGCAGCTAAAACATTAAATGTATCGGATGAAAACTTACATAGGAAGCAGCTGGATTCTTTTTATTAACGCATACATCACATTTCCACGCTTCTTTTATAGATTTATGTGCACCGTAACAATCTAGCAGCGTCAATAATAAGAAAAAAAATATTAATAAAGCTACCCACTTGCAATTATATTATATATGTAAATTGTAATATTTACCTCCGTGTACAGAAATACCACAACCATGACATGTCAAAAGGCGTTCTCGAGGTTCCATATCATCACAAATAGCACATGGAGAGGGATCAAATAAAATGGGAACGATACGTTTCTAACCAAAAATAATAAAAAAAAATAGAGAAAAACAAAATCAATATAAAAGAAATGACCTTCTTTTAACATCCATATCATCTTTAAATTATAACTTACATCATCTTTAAATTTTTTGCTTCCAGACTTTGTGGAGCCATCATTTCCTCTTTTTCGCTTCGATCCACCTTTGGTGTTAGTACCTGCATCACCATTTGCTTTCAATCCACGTGATTTTCCGCGCTGAAGAGTCCTTTCCACACTTGTTTTACGCATAATACCATACTTCAACCAAAACTCGCCACATTCATTACATAATACTTGACGAAACTGTTTACGTTTTCTATCAAGATCAGTAGGCAATCGCCGCCATATCTTGGAATCTGGACTTTGACAGTTGGCACATTGAAAATTCTTTACTATTTGAGTACTAGCATGTATCACTGTTGGATCGGATTCTTCGCCACTGTCCATTTCACTTTCAGAATCATCCATTTCCATAGAAGTAGAGTCGTTTTTGTTGATAGGTGAACTCATAGGTGAAGGTTTAGTTTCACCACTACTAGCTTGATTACCAAACTTTTTGAATTTTTTGGTTGGTTTGTATACTTTGGTCCAGTGAATATAAACAGGCTCGTATCGATCGGTCTTTTTCCATTGATAAAAATATCGTACAACATCCGCTTGCTTTTTACTAGGTACCATTCGACCCACATGATATAGATCATGCCCATATTGTTTGATTCCATTTTCAAATGCTTCTACCTCTTCTGGTGTCCATTCTACAATATGTACAAAGTCACTTTCATCCACTTTACGCATTTCTTCCAGTGCTGCCTCTGTATCATAATCACAGTGTTCAAGACAAAGTAAGGCTCGATCCATCAGGTCTCCCGAATGAGGTGGAAGTGGTAATGTAGGAAGTGATTTGGCTTGATTCATGTATTCATCCACTAATAATAATAATAATAATGTTAGTATATTTTCATCTATATAATTTATTGTTATTGTCAAAAGGGGGAAAAAAAAGGAGAAAAAATTACATACGTTGTTTATCAGTTAATCGATTTGGATGAAATAGTGGTGTAATTGTAGCTTCTGTGCCTCGTTCAATAGGACCTGATTCTTCTACATTTTCTTCAGAAGCAGATTGAGATCTACCATAGTTGGGACTTCCTTCTATGCAAAATACATATATGAATTGTTTCAATATACCAAGTTTATTTCTACTCTTTGTTTCTCAATAGGGAGTATGTTCCTATTTCTATTTCTCATTTTTTTTTTACCTGTTCGTCTTCTTGAACGTGGACGAGTTTTTTTCTCAAAGCGTTTTGGACGTAACTTGGGTGGAGAAGGTTGATGATAAATGGGAGGTTCAGCAGGACTTTTTTTAGAAATGTTGATTTGATCGGGTATAGGATCAGCCTGATACCTCGCTCCCAATCGACTCCGCGCTCGTGGATATATTCGGTCGTCGATATCTGCCAAAAAAAAAAAAAGAGAGGTAAATCACATTAAAATTATTTGTATTTCCGCACTAAATACTAATAATAATCAATAAATTACCAAGGATATCTTTTATATTCGTATGAACACCAAAATATCGAAAAGGCCACATATTGGTCATTCGATGTTGATCTTGTGGACGATCTATTCATTTGAAGCAGAGATGTATGTGTTTTTTTTTTGTTCGATGTGGGGAGGAAAGAAAAAAAAACCAGAGAGAGAAAGAAGTAAAAATCAGTATATAATTTAATTACACGTGGACATAAACTAAACACAAATTTTCGAAATCTTGTTTGTGTACCTTTGTCGACACCATTCATCTGCAACCTCAGTTTAAGTTCAGGCTGCTTTTGTCCATTAGTGGTTATTTGAGAAACGGCAATGGGTGAATCACCTTTTTGTATAGTCTGGCGAGCAGCATTACGTGTAGGACGTCTTGATGATATAGTTGACGATGATTGAAGGCCTGTTGTTGTATCATCATCATTATTAGAGGTAGTCGCAGCAGCAGCAGCAGCAGCAGCAGCAGCAGCAGCAGCAGCAGCAGCAGCAGCAGTAGTAGTAGTAGTAGTAGATGAAATGGGTGGTGAAGAAGATGATAATGGTACTCGAATCGTAATTTTTGGTTCTGACAATGATGAAGACGAGGATGATGGTGATTTTGTAGTATTTGGTAACTCAATGTTCAATTGAGAGGGTGAATTAGAAACTTCTAACATTTCTTTTCTTGAACAAAAAGCACATTGCCAAGCAAAACCTTTTGATGGTTTTCGAAGTAAAGGTGGATTTAAACATCCCATATGATAATTTTTCTGACATGCTGCACATCGTACTGAACTTGCACTGCAGATATATACATCAAAAGAAGTTTTGCATATGTGTATGTTAGAGAAAGAAGATACTATTTATCAAAATATAGAGTAAAAGAATGAAAGATTTCAACGATACTCTCTTTCATGGTGGGGGTAAAGTTTTTTTTTTGGGGGGGGGGGAGAGAAATAATTGATGATGGCTAGAAGGAGAGGAAAAAAAAATATAAAGCTGAAAAATTCTGGACTCACCTGGCACACCAGTCATGACAAACACAACAAGTACGTCTTGCTACAGTCAATTCGGCTGCTTTTCCTTGTTCAACAACGATAAATTGATATCGTTCCCTTAAAGCGGTCTGTACATCTTTTGGTACATTTTGAACTAATTCACAAGGAACTATATCATATACGCGCTGCATATAGCGATCATACAATTGATGATAATAAAAATGATCATCCCGCTGTTTATACTTATCAAGTTGACCTGCTGGAATGTAGTAACGATGAGTTACAGTACATTTACCTCGGATGGAGGATATTGGATTCAGATCCGAGTGCATGGTAGCAACTAGTAATCGAGGATCATGATTTTTACGACTAATGACATCTCTTGGTCGATTGTACCATGCAATGCGTGCCTGGAGTCCTCTTCGTTTACTGTTACCACAGAATTCCATAACTCGCCCAATATAATAAGTCTCACCTAAATGTTCCGGTGCCAAATAAACATGGTCTATACATATATGTGTATATGATATCAAAGAAGAAAAAACAAAGTATCTGGGTCAAATATATATATTCGGGTCTTTCCAATATGTTGTAATTTTTGGTCTTACTTTCTTTCAAAAAAAAAAGTGCAAAAAGAAATAAAATAAAAATAAAATACCATTAACGGCGATGGTTGTTCCGTCCATAAGTGTTGCTTCAACAATGGGATCGGTTACCATTCTTGAGTCAGCCATATTCGGAAGAAAAAGTAAAAGAAAAAAAAGTCGCGTACAATTACAAGGTTAGCTTGGTAACCCTTTTTTTTTTACTCGAGTAGAAATGAGATTGTTGAGCGGAAAAGAAAGAGAAGAAAAAAATGGATTTGAGTGAGGAGGAGGGGGGGTTGGTTGCAGTCAAATATATATTCCTTTTTTTTTAGAACCCCATCTCAAACAAGTTGCAATGGTTTTTTTTCTTTGCTTAAATGTCATGGCAATAAAATAACTTTTCTAGTTACCATGAGAACCAATTGATTTGTTTACTTCTATTGATATTATTGATACCTTTCATTTCATTGACTTTGATGAAAAAGCTCATTTTACTACATCAAATCCAGGATATCCCATCTAGATCAAAAAACTTATCCCATACAACTAACTCTTTCATCTGTTTTATGTATCATTTATCATATGAGGAAAGTAAAACTCTGTTATTAAGGAATGTTGAAATATTTATTGTAATTGATATATTCTCATTGCTACTGATAAAAAGAAAGTGATGATGGTGTGGCTGAAAAAAAAAATAACAAAAGAAAAACAAAAAACTAGATGCCTTTTTTTTGTCTCTCATCCATCTTTTGATCGTTCGAAAACTGCTTTTCTATGATTACCGTTTCATACTCTCATGATGCAATGCTATCAAAGTATAGTTTATAAACTCGGTGATAAAAAGTTATAATCGACAACGACATGTCATTTTAACATTTTGTTTAGTTTTTTTTTTCCGCCGGCCACAAGTTTGTTAGGCTTTGTTTCATCAAGAACAAAATCCGATTTCATTTTTCTTTCGTTTCTTTTCTTTTTCTTTTTCTTTTTTCTTTTTCAGCAGATCAGTATCCATGCATGTTGACATGATGACATTATTTTCGACGTATAAAGCAATCATAGTAGATAGCGAATCATTGAATGGAATTATTTGCACTGTTCACACTTTTTTTTTGTCCGAAGAAAAAGTGTAATACGTATCCCATGTGATATTTTGAAGCAACGCTCTTTCTCTCTTCTACTTTTTTTTTGGGTACAATGAATAGGTATCGTAACTTTTATACATTCGACCTATATACTTCAACATTCTTAAATCCCTTGTTTTCCTATACTATGGATATCTCGAAAGTAATACTACAACAAAGAAGATGAGTTATACAAAAGAAAAAAATAGGTATCAGAAAATTAAATGATGGGTGGATCCTTGCTCATATTGTATTACATTTTGTAGATATCCCATTAACATTAATACTTTTTAATATGATATGATACCCCAATTTCCAACGAGTGAAATGTTACAACACTGTATATAAGTTGTGAAGCATTAGGTTTTTTAAATCCCCCCTTTTTTTTTTGGCCTAATCGGGTTAAATGTCTAAGCTCCGTCGTAATGCTGTAATAAAAACTTTAACATGGATCTCCGTCAAACTTTCAGAAGATAAAGAAAGGCGTACTACATACAATTATCTATTAATAAAGGGAAGGTATTGTGAGAAAAAAACTGAAGAAACTGGCATTCTTTTTTAATCTTATACTTTTTTTTAAAGTGTGTCTAAAATTATTACATAACCCCCAACAAGGTAGCATAACTTGCAAAAAAAAAAAAACGGATATCACAAAAACATCAATGTACATTTGATAGAAAGACATATGGATAGGGAAAAGGACCATATATCAGATATGTAATGTATATAAAATTATATTAAAATATATATGGGTTATTTACAATTTATTTGAACTCTTCGCATGAACAACGGGGTTTACGAGACTTCCAATGCCATCAATGAAAACTTCACAAACATCTTTATCCTTGAGCCAAACATTGGGTGATAAAATAGATCCAACACCATGTGGGGTGCCAGTTAAGATGACTTCTCCTGGCATTAATGTAGATCCTTGTGACAAGAAACTAACAATAGTTGCCACATCGAAAACTATAATTTTAATGTAATTTTTTATTATTATTATTAACAATCATCAATCACCATGCAATAAAAAAAAGAAAAGTAGAAAATAATACATACTCATATCATTCGTATTCCAGTCCTGTAAAACTTTTCCATTGACTTTGGTACCAAGACGTAAATTATTTGGATCTTGAATAACCTTGGAGGAAACAATCATTGGACCAAGTGGATTAAATGTATCAAAACCTTTACCAAAGCACCATTGACCTCCACATAATTGTGTTTGCCATTTACGTGCACTCACATCATTGCCTACAGTATATCCTATATATGTTGAAATGCATCCCAGGATTTTCTCGTCATATTAATATTTTTTTTTCTTATCATGTTATTGGCATATGCAATTTCATTTGTTTTAAAAAAATAAAAAAAAAACTACATATTAACGTACCAGCAACATATTCCAATGCCTCTTCTTTGGATACATTCTTACAGGGTTTACCAATGACCACAGCAAGTTCACTTTCATAATCAGTTTGAGAATCTTGACATATGGTAGGAATAACAATGGAATCCAAAGGTCCAACAGTACATTTTGGAGGTTTTACAAATACAATAGGGTTTTGTGGAGTTTTGGCTTTGACAATCTCCGCATGACGACGGTAGTTCAACCCAATACCTCGATAGAAGGGTGGAAGTATGGGTGCAAGTACCTATATATATACAACAAAGAGAGACAAAAAAAAAGGTTATGTTCAAAGAACTTTATTAAATCTTGGTAGTCATAATTTATAACTTTACCTTTTTAACTGATACAATAGTACTTGTTACTCGATGGGTACCAAAAATATCACCTTCAATCAAATAAGCTTTTAATTGACCGCCACTCACATCTGAAGCAGTAAGTTGTGATCCTTTCAAAATAGGTTGACCATAATGAATATTTCCAATTTCATCCTCAAATCTAATATTATGATATTTATTATACGTGTGAGTTAACAAGTACATGTAAACGAAAGACTAGTCCACAATATATATTATTTGTAAAAAAGAAAAATTCGTACCGAATAAGGTGTGTCCACTCGGTGCTGATCTATTATAACGATAACAGTTTGTTATCAATTTGGATAGTGTATTGTTTTTTCATAAATAAATCAGTTTACTTACTGTTGAATTAGACATTGTTGTCTGTTTATTGTTTTATTTACAACGGTATAAAAAAGAAAATTAAAAAGAGCAAAAAAAGAAGGGAAAAAAAAGAAAAAGAAAAGGGTTGAGATCTATTTATCTAATGTTTAGTGTGGGGTGTTGTGTGTGTATTTCCATGCTGTAACCCCTCCTTATTTTAACTTATTCCATAACAGGAAACGTGCGAAAAGAGCGCTATCCCGGTACCACCGATAAACGATTATCCGTAAAAAAAAACATTAACCAAATAAAAATAAGAATGTGAATTATCAATTTTTATTATTAATAATAATTTAAAAGTTGTTTAATGGTATCAAATGTGAAATGTTCACTGAACTACGACAAAGTGGACATTCAGGCTATAATATCGTAATAAAATATATAAAATGTAAATAAATATGTCAATCGATTGCATATTCCTATGTGGCGTACATATCACTCTTTTTTTTCTCCCCTTATTTTTACCTTATTTTGGCACCATTCGATCACGCATGACCAGCAAAACAAATGACCGCAAGGTGTAGATGTAGTTACTTTACGAGGTTCAAGACATAATGCACATTTAAGTGTTTGTAATTCATCCTCATCCAAATCTTCGTCTTCTTCTTCTTCTGCTTCATCCTTTTCTTCCTCGAATTTATCCATAAAATCAAAATCGTCTTCATCCACAAGTTCCTTTACAGCCTCTACTGCTTCATTCTTATTTTCAGCAATAAGCGATTGTTCTTCCTTTTGTGCTTTAATTGTTTCTTTTTCTTCTTCTTGAATGCGTTTACGTGCTTCCATACGTTTCTTTAATGACAATGAGCCTTGAATAGCTAATTGAGCAATAATCAATACACCCAAGACTTCATATCCAACACGCTGTTCATGGGGTCCCAATTGACGAGTAAAAATCTATAATGTTAAAAGCAAAAAAAAAAAAGTAAGAATGCATTTGAACTCCACAGTCATGACCGATAGTTGACACCTTGATCTTTTTACTGTCCCTTTTTTTTTTCCTACATTGCAGCACTCTCAAATATTATTTCAAAATCTATTCTTCTTTGCTTACATATCGTGTACCAGTTATCCGTTTTGAAAAGTTATAATAAGCACCAAAAAAGTAAAATACTGCCAAATGAATAGGTTGTACATTTTTTACAAAGAAATCTTGTAATGGTTGTAACCAAACAGTAGCAAATTTTGAAGCACGATCTTTTAAGCTTATAGATTCATTATTATTATTATTATCATTTCGTACATGTTGTTGTCGACGTCCACGTCGTTTTAATTCCGTTATCGTACGTGAATAAATGTAGGGTAAAAGTGTATGTACAAATACAAGTGTTGCTCGTCGCTAAAAGATAAAAAAAATTGATATTATATATATATTTATATTTGAGATCAGTTTTCCCATTCTTTTTTCACGTGTGAAAAGAAAAGGTTAAATGAACCTTTCAAAATTTATTTTTACAGATACTTACAATGACACCTGGATATGTTTGTGCATACTGATTGATTTGTGCAAGATCACAATATTCTTCTCCCAATGTTTGTGTTCCTATATAAAAAAAAAAGAAAATAACACATGGGGTTAATCGAGATAAATAAAATATATATGTTGAATATAATGGGTAGGTTGCTATGACGAAGAAAGCAAAAAAAAAAAAAAACCATAAAAAGAGAAAAATGTTACCAAGTAACGTTGTTAGTCCATAGTAACAAAAGTCAGATAATGTGTTAATTTCTTTTTGCCATTGATGTTGAAGTCTTGAACCTATTATTATTTCATTGCAAGTTATTTTTTTTTCTTTTTAGTGTTACCCGATTCTTTTTTTTTTTGCTTATTTGTCATTAGATGTGATACTTACCAAGAAATTGTTGACAAACAGTTGACATTTGCTCTTGTAATATAGTAAGATAATAAACGTCTTTTTGGTTTGCACGGACTACAAGTAATAATAAGAACAGTTATCAAATATACTTTTTTAATTCCAACTTTTATTCATTCTCTTTGTCTTTTATGCACTTACTTATATCAGGTTGTGCACCTGAAGGAAAATTTAAAGCCAATGGATTTGGTTTTGCACCATTATTATTATTATTATTATTATCGTTTACACTTGACATTATGAATTAAATAATAAGAGAGAGAGAGAGAGAAGAAAAAGGTGTTTGGTAATCGTTTATTACTAAAAAATAAGGCCGTGATTATTATTATTAATAGTAAAATAAGAAAAAAGAAAAAATACCCCACAATTTTTAAAGCGGATATAATAAATTACACAGTTTCATGGCTATTTTCAACAGTTGACATTATTCAGCTTTTTTTGCCTTTCCCTTTTTTTTTATATTTTCGCTTAAATAATAATAATACATATACAAATAAACCAATCATGGAGTTTATGAGTGCATTAGGTTCACAAGAGGACACTTATCGTCCCTCTTTGTTTGAATTGGATGCTCAACAAAAGTTACGTGAATTACTTCAACCTGCTGTACAATACGTTCTTGCTGTAAGTTTTATTGTTTTTATTCTTTATATATATATATGGAAGGAGAATCCACTATATAAAATATATATTACAAGACACTTCAATAAGTGAGATAAAAAGAAATTAATTGTGTTTTTTTTTAAAAAAAAAACTAAATTAGATTTATGCTCAACGATATCCTAGATTACTTATTCGTCTAGTTAACAACCATGAAGAATTTTATGCTATTCTTATGTTCTTTGTTGAACGACATTACTTGAAAGAATGGGGTATTGTTATATTATTCGATTATGTATATATACAAGTAGAGGAAAGGGGTGTTGTGGCAAGAATTATATACATATTCAAAAAGGGAAAACTGACAGTTACGAAATAAATTATTATATAGGAGCATCATTTGCCGAGAATTTTTATGGTTTAAAAAGAGTTTCTTCTGCTTATTTAAATAATAATAAGTTCGCAGCAACTGTCAACGGTGGACAATCTAGTACACCTCCATTAACACGTAACCAGATCAACAAGTCATTATTGGTCTTGGTAGGTTTACCTTATGTCAAATGCAGGCTGGACCTGTTTTATTCCCAAATCTCCGGTGGTTTATCAGCATCAATTCTTGGAGGAAATGAACAAGAGGAAAGAGAACAAGAAGAATTATCAGATATGGATACTCCAGCAAGGCGTAAATTGGCTATTCGATTGACACAATTGTTTCGTAAAGTATACCCTTTTATTAATATGCTTTATCATGGATCCAATATGGCTTATAATATTGCATATCTTTTTGGAAAAACGAAGTATTATTCACCTTGGTTACATTTAATTGGATTGGAAATTAAACGAATGAGTATGGCGGATTATGTAAGTATAGAGACCTGGGCTTTCTTAGTTTTTTTGATGGGATGGAATTGGGGGCTCATGTGGAATCGAATTCTGGATATTAATAATAATATTATTATTTTGATTTGATATAATATATAGAGAACATACTATGACAAGTTAGCACAAACACAACCTAAAAATGGAAGTTCCTCTTTCTTATCCACATCATTCAGTACCATGTCTGGTATATTTAGTAAAGTCATTGAATTTCTCAAGGTTCTTTTACCAATGTCTATCTTCTTTTATAAATTCTTGGAATGGTGGTATTCATCTGAATTTGCACGAGGAGGTAATGCAGGCGCTCTTGGTGATGGTGAAGCAGAGAACACAATTCCTCCTCCAGAAAAGCTAAAGGTAAAAATTATTTAAATATTTAATAAGATGTGTTATCTAGTGAATTAAGAAATTTCATTATTAATAATTTATATATATAGGCTGATCCCCGAGGAACACCCGTACCGAATACACGTAACACATGTCCATTATGTTTAACTTCTCCTATCAACAATCCAACTGCACTTCCATCTGGTTATGTCTTTTGTTATACATGTGCATATCATTATGTTGAAGAACATAACCGTTGTCCTGTTACATGGACTAAGGTTGAACGAGGGGTAGAAGGTTTAACAAAGGTTTATGCTGATGTAATGTAAAAATATAAAACAATAAATCCTAATATTAATTAATTAATAATAATGATAATAATAATAATAATAAATGTTTTTTATGTATTAAAAAAGAATCTATAAATGGTGTCTTTTATTTTCTCTATTTATTGCAATGAAAGTAATTTTTTATCGAACACTTTGACTAATTTGGAATTTTGTTTAAGAGGTCGATCACCAAAGAAAGGTTCAATAGCTGTTTCAACAGTAGCATCGAATAATTCTTGAATAATATGTTGAAGCTTTGATCCAGTTTGTTTGAAATCGGGGAACTAGATTGATGAAAAAAAAAACACAGATACTGGTTAGAAAAACGAAACATTCCCATCTGAGGTCCTATAAAAGAAATGAGAAAGGAAACTTACAGCATTTGTTTCAAGAAAGTAAACCTTATTATCAGCATCAACTAAAAAGTCAACGCCAAATAATTCAAAAGCATTTGGAATAGCTTGGAATGTAGTCATTTCACTTGTACAAGCATCAAATACATCTTTTAAAATATCGCGCATTTGTTCAAACATATGTTCTAAATCCTGATCTTTTATACCGAATTTGTTGAGTTCCCAAAATGAGCGTACAGATTGATCTTCATCAAAGTCAGCCTCATCTGTTTGTATACAGGTATTAGAAATATGTGCCAAAGGGTCAGCAAGATTATTTAAATCATAAGGTCGAAGCGCAAACAATGCCAACATGTCACGATAAAGGTATACTTGGATATTAGAGACCGCCAAAACATAGGCTCTAATATGAAATTTGCGATTATTGACAAGTAATGGATTGCTAATATATCGTTGGATCACCCATTCTCGTACTTGAGTCAAATCTTCTTGATCCTCATTAACATATAATTCATCATCTTCTTCTTCATCATCGCTTTCAGGTTCTTCGAAAATAGAACATAATTGATCAAGTGAATCAAATACATGAATACCAGCCGCTTTATTAGCCATACTTGGTTTTATAATAAATACATGCTTCATTTCTTCTTCTGATTTGTCTTCATTTTCTTTTAAATCCCTTTCGACTTCAAACACTTCATTTAAAGCTTCGTCAATATAATCAATATGGTCGAGTTCAAATTGCCAAGTCTCTGGTATAGCTTGTTTTAATATACTTTCAGGATTTTTAGATAAATATTTTGATACATTATAAGAAAATTGAGCCTTTCGGATCAAACCCTTTCTAATACAATAAGCATTGGCCATAGTTGTTTCTTCTTTTGCAGCTAATAAAGACCAGTTGATCAACTCATACTCTAACCATTGTAATGCAATGGGGGGTGTGGCCGAGATCAAATCAATTTCACTATTATCTTCTGGAATGTCTTGTATAATGTCCCATTCCAATTTACTATGTTGTAAAGCCTTGACAACGGCATTTCGGGTATAAGGTTCGTCAAGGTGAACAAGTGCTCGTTGCATAATAATAATTTAATAAAAAAATTTTTTTTTTCCAAAGGTGGGGGATAAGAGTAATATATAATAAAATAGTGGATGGTTTTTTTTTTCTGTTTTTTATTCTCGTCTCTCTCCAATTCGTCCTTTCCATACACCGACTGATCCACTTCTTGGAATTAAAAGACCTCTCTCTGTCGTACAAAACCTTCTCAGACACTCCCCCCTTGCATATATAGGTTATATAAAAAGAATAGATGGCCTTCTTGTTTTCACTTATAAACTTTCGGATTCATTTTCATCAAGATAACAGTAAATAAAATGGTTAGAATAACAATCTTTCCATTTTTCACCTTTGTAATTTAAGGGGGAGAAGGGACCTGGATAAGCTATTTCTAAATTATCCATGCACAGCCATTGGTATTACCATTGACATTTTGTTTACTGCGTTCTTGAAATTTTGAAGGGAAAAATTTCTGTTGACAACCAAAAAAAAAAAAAAAAGGAGAGAAGGGGAACCGCCACCCCCCCTTTTATTTGTTTAAATTTTCTATCCAACCCAGATTGACTAATTACAATTACCAGATTTTTTGTTTTAATTCTCATGATAATGGACGAATTATTACTTTTGTTTTTGCATTAAATTTGATAAGCTCACATGACCTAGCTTATTTTATTATTGTTGTTATTTTCAAATGTTAAAAGCTTTTCAAGGTCTCGACTTGCTGTGTTTCATCTTTTTTTAAAAAAGGCAAACAAACAAATAAATTTTGATAAGGTAAAACGTACATGAATTTAGCTTAGTATCACCAAAAGATATATCATTGGTTAATAAAATGGGAATTGAGGAGATACAAAAAAAAAAGTGCTTTCGTTATGCAACTGCGGATCAAATTATCATAATGACAATAAAAAATCATGTTCACTATATAAAAACAACAATCAAAATGGCAAACAGACAAAAGAAAAAAGATGTTTTGCTACAACAACTATTTTGTATAGTTATATATATGATCAGTTCTTTTTTAAGTTGAGGAAATTGCTTATTGTTTCCACACGATCGATCATTATTCTTTCATTTAACGTCATCAGCTTGTTCTAAATTTCCCACCTTCCTTTATTAATAAAAAGGGAGAGAAACATATTCTATGGTTTTCCGCGAAAACTTTTTTGCAAGTTTATAAATGCATCACACAAAAAATATAAAAAGAGAACCTTGTAGGACAAGAAAAAACAAACTGGTAATTTAAAAAAGTCGCATGACAGAATTAAACCAAACCAATGATAAACAAGACCCGTTTGTCAAAAAAAAAAATAGCTCAACTCCACCTAATCACTAATAATAATAAATAATATATATATATATGTTAAATGTTACATAACAACCTTGTTGCTACGCCACGTTCTTGTTGAATTAATTTGTTCTTAAAAAATGTAAAATCAAAGCACGCAATACCAAAGCGGGAATTTGCTGTTGTCGTCATGGCTTTTTTTCTTAGAAAAAAAAAAACCTGCAACTAAAATTGTGTAACTTCTTTCTGGGTAGAATGGACGATCCCCTGATTCTAGTTTTTTTTTTATTTTTATTATGACTTTTTTATTTTATTTTATATAAATCAAACAAACTATCTAGAAGAAGTCTCACAAAAAGGTAAAAAAAAAGAAATTAGAACATAACGTGTAAGTAAAAAGAGAATCATGCGCGTCAAAAAACCTCTCTCACGCTATCTCCAAAAAGTATTTCCGGAAAAATAATGGCCCAATAGTTGACATATTTGGATAAGTTTTTGCTTAACTCACAAAAGTTCACTCGTGGGATGGGATGTTATCATCTGATCTGTGCACCAAAATAAAAGAAACATTATATTCATATATATTTGTAGACATTCAACCCTTTTTTCTCTTTTTGTTATTTTTCTTCTCTTTCTTTCTTTTTATCTTTAAATTCAAGTTTTCTACTCTTTTGTTTTAAATATAGAAATAAATAAAAGCTATATTATTACGACTCTACTACAAGCTTTAAAATCATTATTACTATTATTATATACAACAATTAAAAAAAATAAAATATGGACCGTATCAGATCTTCTATTAAAACCAAGATTCATGTTGAAAGTGATCAATTAATTATGTATGGTACGACTTCAGAATCTCCTGGATGTGTACTTCGTGGTGTACTGGATGTTCGAGTACAAGAACCTACCAAAGTGAAAGCAATCTCTTTACGATTTACTGGGAAAATGACAATTACTTGGACTGAACGTAAGTCAGCTTATTATTAATTATTATTGTTGAGAATGAAATAAAAAGTTGATTGCCTCAAATTTTAAAGAGGCATCTTGATTTTTTTAAAAAAAATGAAATAACCAATTAATAAAGATGTATTTATAGCTGTGAGTCACGGTCATGAACGATTATATCAAGATGAACGATTATTGATCAATCATACATGGAACTTTTTACCAAAAGCATCCAATGTACATCAACTTGATCCAGGTTTATACAGTT
This sequence comes from Circinella umbellata, assembly GCA_025093555.1. NCBI lineage: Eukaryota > Fungi > Mucoromycota > Mucoromycetes > Mucorales > Lichtheimiaceae > Circinella > Circinella umbellata. Next base: position 810,831 of record JAIWNF010000005.1, on the reverse strand, counting down.
ATGAGTTTGAATTACCTTTACCAGGTAATTTACCAGAATCAACACATATCACATCTTTTTATCTCGTTCAATATCGACTCAAAGCAACTGTTCAACGTACTCGACTATTACCGAATAATAATGCCCATCAATTAATTCATTTGTCACGCCAAATGTTACCATTAACCCCCGAATTTCTTGAACCAGTCATTGTGGCGAATCAATGGACCAATAAATTGGATTATGAAATCAGTATTCCGTCGAAAATAGTTTCGCATGGAGACCATATTCCGATCAGTATACGAGTAACACCATTAGTAAGCGATTTACGAATCCGACATCTGACATGTACGTTTAAAGAATATATGATCTGTCGAGCTAGCAGTGGATGGTTTGGTGGACATTCACGAGCTCAAGGTCGTATCATACATTTTACACGCGATGACCATTTCGGTGCATCCAATAGTAGTCACAATAACACTTTTATCGTGTGGTCTAAAGTAATTACTATTCCAGTGCCGCGTTCAAATCACCAGGTTCAATGTGATGTGCAAAACGACGTGGTTCGAGTCCGTCACAAGCTTAAATTTATCTTGTCAATAGAAAACCCAGATGGTCATACGTCTGAATTACGAGCTGCATTGCCTGTCATGATTTGTCCGAAAACGCCAGTATCCACTGGATTACCTTCTTATGAAGAAACTTGGCAAACATTACCTTATGATCCTGCGTTGATGGTATCTTTAATACATAATAGATCCAATAACAACAACAGGAATGATAGTAATAATAATAATAATAATAGTTTTAGCGGAGATGATGGTATCTCTTCTAATGTAATTACAAGTGAAGATGAAGATACTATTTCTCCAATGTCAGCAACACTACCAACAAGACGTGCTACATCAGGATCTGCCAGCAATAGTAGAAGAAATGTTGAACGAAGAAGATGGTCTTTCTTCGGTGGATATGATCGATCCGCTTCAACAACAACAACAACAACAGAAGATGAACCCACAAGTAGCCCAGATGAAGATGGTGGTTGTTACAATAATCGTCAGGGAGGAAGAAGAACAAGTAGAACTTTACAACATACCATTATACCTATTGGTGCTTCTTCTCCTCGACCCTGTAGTGTTGTTGACTTATACCCAGTGGGTCGCCATAATGTCACTAATAATTCTGTCATGAATAGTCATTTACCCACTTATGATGAATTTTTATTAACATCTCGATAAAGTAACCATTTTTTTTAATTTCTTTTCTTGTGTATATTATTATTATTTTTATAATTATTATGGCTGCTTTACTTCAACTCCCCCAAAACCTCGTTGTTGTTTTATATTTCACCGTTTGTATATTTTTTTTTTACTTCAATCATGCGTCCTTTCCCCACCCCAACCAACTCTTTTAACCCACTTAATCATTAATTAATTATTATTTATAAGATGTAGTATATAATTATAAGAAGATTGAATATTCAATAAGAAATTAGTAACATTCAATAATGATAATACTAATAATACTAATACGTAATAAAAACATGATAATATGTATATTGTATTTATATTTACTAGTTTATGTTTTTTGTTGTTGTTAGTGTTGATGGTAATATTTAGCTTTTTTTTTACTTCACGTATGTATGTACGTATAAAAAGGTGAGATTCATATGACCGTGAGCGTTGATTTATATTTACTTGGTGTATGAGAGATCTTCAATCAGCTGGTTATGTAACTTTTTTTTTACTTTTTTTTTCTTTGTCAAAGTTAAAATGTTCTATGGGGAAGTTTTTTTGTTCGATATTTTTAGTGGTTAACCATTCTTATATATCTCACATATTCTCTCACTTGATCAAGACTGTTAGTGTCTTTTTTTTTGTGGGGGAGGGGTGAAGTGGGGGATCTCCCCTAATACTACTACTACTACTACTAATCAAATAGTAATATATTGTTTTTTTTATTGCATACGTATGTGATTGCTTAGGTACTTCTGGGTTGACGAAATTTTGACTTTAATTGTAATTTAATTGATAAATAGAATGAAGATCAATTTTAAATATTAATTTGACATGTCGAATCATTTGGGTTTATCTAATAAACACTATTATCTAACCATTTATATACTATCCAGTAATATGCAAAACAAAAAACAATAGAAGGTTTCATGCACAATTTAAACAAGCAAAAAGTTGTATTTATAGTATTTCATAAAAAAAAAGGCAGAAACGAAATTTCTTGTGCCACGGTTATACAAATTCAGAATATATAACTCACATGATAGTGTGTGTGTGTGTGTGTGTGTGTGTGTGTTTTCTCCTTTTTCCTTGGTGTTACCAACAAACACATATATTGTTTAAAAAACAAATAAAGGAACTCTCACCAACGACACATATTTGGTAATCATATTTTAAACAGGGGACCAAAATATAACATTTTATTGTATGTGTGTATCAAAGTTCACAATGGATCTGAAGCAGTGGAATCATATATGTATGTCTAAAATTAGTATTACGTAGTTTAAATACGTTTGAAATTATATTGATATATTTCATTTAATAAACCAATTATAAAAACATTATTAATGAAGACTCTTGTTATAATCCCAAAGTTTAAAAACTTCAAACATGTACTAAACAAGTGGAAAGATACTTATACTGCACCCGTCAATAAAATAAAATTCTTTTTTATACCCGCACCTTAAACACGAGAGAAGGTTAAATATATTGAAGAGTTGTTATTGAGACAAATAAGTACATATTTATAGTAATAAAACAAGAAATTTTATATACCGTAGAAACGATTGGTTCGACTGATCAACAAATAACTGTTGTCAATGAAGAAAAGAAAAGAAGATATTTGATCTGATGATAGATAGAGTATTGATTAACAAATAAGTACGTACGTAACAGAAAATATTTCTTTTTTTTTTCTACGTGCGTCAAAAAAAAAAAAGGTGAATGATCGGTAATAAAGCAAGAAGACTTTAGTCATCAAGTTAAATCATGATTTTAATTTAATAGAAAATAAAAAGTCTTGTGTATTACTAGATGATAATGATGACCATTAATAGGGAGGTCAAAAAGATCATTGCCACACAGACCTATGATATTAAAATTAAATTGTGCTGCATATTATAGCAAGAACCCAAGATAAATATATATTTATTTTAGGTTTTCCGATGATGATGCTTTTTTTTTTTACCATTGCTTGATATTAGGAAAGTGAAAAAAATAACGTGTTGATTGAAATCATAGTTTTTTGTTGGTTTCTATTAATAATAACAAAAGTATCTTTGTAAATAGTGAATAGAAGAATTAAAGATGTACATGTAAAATACGGGAACCTTGAAAAAAAAAGTGCTATATTCCAAAAAAGGAAACTTGTTTTTTTGAGCTAAATATATATGAATGAATTGGTTTTTGAATCCTTATCTTTTTCTTTTCTAATATATAATCATTCTTTTTTATTCATACGAGCCTCATAACCGTATAAAACATTATTATTATTAAATAGTGATTTGTTATATATATTCATATAAAATAAAATAATAGTAATATAACAATGAATCAAGGAATGTATGGAGAACCTTATTTTCATGATCAACAAATTCATGCAACACATTCTTATACACGAAAATTTTGTGGATGTATGTCACTTCAAGGTGGTGGTATTTTAGCATGTTTGATATGGATGGTAATAATTACGATAATACTACAATTATTTTGATACTATTTAGAAGTAATTATAAAGTAATAAACTGTTATTATTTGAATTATTTAGGGTATTAATCTTTACGTTGCTATATTATCATTTCAAGAACGAAGTCGTAAGTCAAAAAAATATAAAATATAAAATCTTAACCATTTATATATTAATAATTATTTATATATTTATATTCTTTAGCTGTATTTTCACATCAACAAGTGAATGCATTAATGGTGACAGGTGCTATATGTATTCTATTTCTCGTAGCAGCTTTGTTTGCTATGTTTGCATTAATAACGGTAAATATTTAATATTCGAATTATAGGTATTTAATTTATAAATGAAAGTTTAATTCATGATTTTATATTTTTATTATAATAATAGAACAAACCAGCTATTTTACGACTTGCACATCGAACCATGTGGGTAGTTGTATTTATATTCGTCGTCAACTTTTTTATTAATATTATATTATTTGGTGTACATCGACCTTCATTCAAAGATTGGTGTATAAATAACTCAAGGAATCAATTAGATGCTATCAGTCCTAATAATAATACAGAAACAGATATGAATACGTTTGATACTGTTGGGAACATTTATAATTGTGATAAACTTTGGGAAGATGAATTAAAGTTCGCTATTGTATTATTTATTATGTTGACAGTTTGTTATGTAAGTAAACTCTCCCTTTCTCTCAAAGTAGTCATCTGTTACTTTATACAACAACACCTAACAATAAGGATTGTTTACTTTTTTATTTAGTTGTATTGGGCACTCTGTTTATGGTCATATACTCAAAAACAAATCTATTATTTGACAATGGAATTATATGGTGGTGGGTTTACTGGACCTGGAGGTGTTGGGCCTGGTGGTGTTGGACCTCATGGCGTTGCAGGAGGAGGTGGTATGCCTCCTCCACCTGCTACAATGATGAATTTAAAACCATCCGTGAAAGTTGATACTAGTCCAGAAATGACTGGAAAAAGCAAATTATTATCTTCATTATTTTCAAGGATTCCATTTGGAAGAAAGAATTAGACGACCTTATTTTATTTTTTAAAACACAATAATAGTATACCAAAAAAAGTAATCTTTTTTTTATGAGCATTTTGTGCTTGTTCTAAAAGGGAAATAAAAGTATATATAAAAAAAAAAGAGCTGCGCCTTGAAATAATACCCAAACTGGAGGTTTCACAGTTTTTTTTTTTTTTTCTTCTTCTTCTTCTTCATTGATCTATAATGGCAATTATTAAAGATGGTATAAAATATGCATGGTATGCAGTTTTAATTTTATATATTCAACATTCTTTGTGTTTTGAACAGGAGAAGGAATCAGAATTAACTTAATCGACTTTCCCCCCTATTTTTTATTCTTATTATTTATTAAGTCGTTCTTGTATTCGAGGACATAGAGTAAAAGATTGTCAACATACTGAGCGAGAATTAATTCCTGTACAAAAAAGAGGAAGACAAGTGAGTCAATGTGCTCATTGTCGTCATTTACGAGTAACAAGAAAGTCTCATGTTAAATGTATTTGTGCAATTACAAAATGTAGGCATTCCTCCAATTAAATGTTATTAAAAAGAAAAAGAGAAGTTGTTAATTAATTTTTTAATTCTTGTTTTTTAGCACCTAACCCAATGAACGGATGTTTATGTGAAATATTAAATTCATGTTCTTGTACAGCAGCTCATCTGCATGATACAATAATAACAGAAGAGAATAACATTAATATATCTCATACTCCTACTCCTCCCCTTCCTCCTACTGCTACTACTCCAACAATTCCAACTACTATGTCTAGTGATGATATTGACTTATTTATCAAAAGTTTCTTTCAAGATACAGATCATAATAATACTGGTAGCAATACCAGTTCTCCAGTTTCTATTCCAACAAGTCATATGTAAAAAGAAAAAAAAAGCATTATAATTGTTTTAATTATAAATGAGATCATATACAACTTGTTGGTTAAACTATATTTAATATCTTTGTCTCCTGTCAGAAGAAGATCTTCCTCCTTCTGAAATATAACGCTGATTATCATTTGATGATCCTTGTCCTATTGTATTTTGTTGCTCTACACCATTCACTGTTATTCTTTTTTGTCCATTACCATAGTCTTCTGTTACTGTTGTACCCTGATGTAATATAATATAAAAAATCAATTGATTAACTTGAATGATTCCCCCCTCCATTTATATGAATATATATAAACTTAGAATAAATGACTTACATTTGCATCTTGTACTTTGGTAACTGTCACTGTTTGTGCTCGACCATTTACAATTTGAGTAGATTGTGATACACTTTTACTTACTCCACCGCCACCACCACCAAAGTTACTAGAACTAAAACTAGATGATGATGACGAAGAGGAAAAAAATGGATCCATCATCATACCACCTCCAAAACCTTGATTACCACCGAAAAAGGATGATTGAGACATCATAGAAGGTTGTTGTTGTTGTTGTTGTTGTTGTTGTTGTGACATACCTCCACCAAAAAGTCCATGAAATTGATTATGAGCGGAAAAGGGATCATTGGAAAAGAATGGATCATTAAACATACCACCACCCATACCACCACCGTTTCTTCCCCCTCCTCCTCCCATAGGGAATCCAGCTAGAATAGAATAAGATATAAATGAATAAAAAAAATATCTTAAAAAAAAAACTTTCTATAAAAAAAAAAAAACTTACGAAAGCCGAAACCATTCATTTGGGCTTGTCCAAAGAATTGTGCAAAGATTTCATCAGGTGAATGGAACTATAGTAGTAATAATAATAGAATACTTTTAGATAACTATCTATTAATCAGACAATCAAGAAAAAAAAAGAGAAGAAATATTTACATGGAAACCACCATGACTACCACGATTCAAATGATCAAATAAATCATCTTCAAAGGCACCAGTGTGACGATATCTTCTTTCTTGATCATATATTTCACGTCGTTCAGCTATATATATATATATATTCATAGAATGAGTCATAAATACCATTCAATCTTTTTTTTTTATCCTTTTCAACTTGATAAAAAAGTATTTACTCTTTTTTACGTACGATCGGATAAAATTTCGTATGCATGACTAAAAAAAAAGAAAAAGGAAAAGATATATACATAATATTTAGTTCCTTGCTGTGTGATGGTGGCCCCCCTCCAAAAGTCGAGGTTTCTAAAAATATAATTACCTAATTTCTTTAAACTATATATATATATTTTATATTCAATTAAAAGAGTATATATAAAAAACGTGAGTTGATTTGTGCGATCGTTTAAATTATGCATAAAATAAAGAAATCTCTTTTGATGTCGTTTCATTCTCACCTTCTCGGCAGCTACAGGTGAATCGTTTTTATCAGGATGAAACTTCAAAGCAAGTTTACGATAAGCTTTTCGAACTTCATTAGAGGATGCTTCTTCACTGATTTCTAATACTTCATAATAATTCAATACTGTTTGTTGTTGTGACATGGTAACTTTTTTCTCCTGTTTAAAATATATAGAATATAAAAAGTGGGGGGGAATAGAGAAAGAAAACAGGTTTTTTTTATTCTTCCCTAAAATTTCATGCACACGACCTAAATTATTTCGGCCAATGAAAATTATATATCAATCGAATTTTCTACAACTCTCTTTTAGTATCTATTTAGTATGACAATTACATAACTAGGAGAAAACATACTATATAACATGATTTCAATCATCTATTATTGATAAATATATATAGAATAATAATAATAAAAAAATATGTATATATTGCATTTACGTATATATTAACATAAACCAGAGTAATGAGCGTATGTGTGTGTGATGTGTGTGTGTGGAGTGTGTGTGTGAGTGTGTGAGTGAGTGTATGAGATATATGTTGAATCATGGAGTTTATAACGAAACAGTTATATGTATATACGTATATATATATATATTACAAAAAGTAGTCCGGTAAAGATTTTTTCACCATAATTCCTCGGTTGTCCTGCTATTTTATTTATTTTGAATTAGAATATGATTTACTATTAACCACTAAATAAAACTTTCTTTTTATTTTATTTACCTGTGGTGCAGCATCGAATATTTTATATTCTCGATTCAAACTATCATCTAATTTTAATATTGCGGCAATATTACCACATCTAAAAGAGTAATTTATGAGTTAATCTTTGATTCTTTTTGTTCTTACTATTTCTAATATGAATATATATATATTACCTGTAACAATAATTGGGTGCAGACCATACTGTAACTATTGTATCGTTAAACATCAATTTATAGCCTTCCATGACCAGCTGGTGTGCTCGTGCAATCAATTCCAGATTGTTTGTGTGTAAAAACTAATATAACCCCCAACCCGCACATATACTTTATTTAGTTCATAATATCCCTGTTTAATATAAATATATACTTTTTCTTTATGATTAACTTTACCCGTTGTACAACATCGCCTCCAAATAAATAACCTGCACCTCGGGGACTATATCCCCAACCCTCAATTTCTATTCATATAAAAATAAAAACAAAGTTAAGATTACATTTCTCACTTTTATCTCCAGATCCCAACATCAAATAATGATATATTTTTTCATTTATTTTACCATCAGGGTCTGACCATAATAGGTCACACATTGCACCATCATGTGGAACTTCTTGTTTTCGATCAATTGTTCTAATCTATATAAGATAATAATTTGTTTTTTTTAGTCTTATATTTAATATTTTCTATCATTCATCTTTTCATTTTTATATTCCCCCTCCCACATCGCCCCCCCTCCACCCCTCTCTTTCTCTCGTTGAAAATGATATTTTACTTGATCTAATGTAGTTATACTTGGCGATAAACCTCCATGAACGCAAAAGATTTTATCATCAATGATAGCACTTAAACTAAGATAATCAAAGATTTCACAACAATATCGCCATACATTGGCTGAACCATATTTACGAATACATTCTTCATAAAATCCATAAACTTGTGTAATTTGTCGACTTTCATGATTTCCTCGAATAAGTGTGATTCGATCAGGATAACGTACTTTTAATGCTAATAAGAGTAAAAATGTTTCTACTGAATAAAATCCACGATCAACAAAATCGCCTAAAAATATATATATATATATTAGCAATTTTTCTTTTTTCGTCGTCCTTTTTCAATATCTTACCCATAAACAAGTAGTTTGTATCTGGACATTCACCACCTACTGAAAATAATTCTTTTAAATCATGAAATTGACCTAATTATAATAAGAATGATTCATAGATTAATATATCCCGTACATCCATCGTCGTTTCTTTTAACAAGTAATTTATATATATGTATATATACCGTGAATATCACCACAGATCTATATTATTACATCCAAAAAGGAAATTATAAAGATGAGTTATTTGGTAAAATATATTCTTTATTCCATTATATAACGAAATATTAGTTTTTATTACCGTTACTGGGGCATCGACGCGTTGAACATTACTTTCTTCCACAAGAATTTCTCTTGCTTTTTGGCATAATTCTTTCACTTCTTGTTCCGAGATAATTTCTCCTTGCCGTAATTGCTCGAGTTGTCTTTATTATTTAATAAAGATATATATATACATATTTCATTGTTAATAATAAATAATAAAAGATCTAAATAAATGTATATATAAAAGGAAAGTAAAAATATAAATATATTTAATACCGATCAAGTTGTCCCATTGATCTAAAGTGGTCTTTTTTTTTTATAAAATAAAAAAAAGTTAAAAAAAAAAAAGAGAGAGAAAGGTTGAACAAGCTTTCCCCGTTCCACTATTTTCTTTCCTTTTTTAGACGCTTTTTTTTTTTGCCTCTCTCTCAAATTGGGAGAAAAGGATTAATAATATAGCAATTTGATAGGATAAAGAACTATAAATATAAAAATAACTTTGTTATTATATACTTTTTTTTAAACCATGCATAGCAAAGAAAAAAAAAACAGGTTTTCTTTTCCTCAGTTGTCATAGTAACCCCATGTTACACAAGGAATACAGCTTTATTTTTTTTTTTATTTTCCAAATTGTTATAAACTTATGCTATTTATATATAGCTTTGAAGGTGTCAAACAAGAGTTATTCTGAAAAATTCTGCAAGCTTTCATTTATTCATTTCTGATAGTTTTTCGCCTTAGGAAAAAAAATTGAGTTTTTTATATATAGCAAGATAAATAGATTAACCTGTATTACCTGCCGGTATATAATTCAATGTACCTTTTATTTCAATATATGTTTTGTTATCATGGGAATGACTAAATTCATAGTAAATTTGATACTATGTACTGGTAATACCATTACGTACTCTCCATCATCAATCGATACTAGCTGAATCATTGAAAGAAAGAAAAAAAAAGAGGGATAACATGAATTGTTTATTATAGTAATCAATTATCCTACTATAAACCTTTCTTAAAAGTACAATATAAATTTAATATGTGGATTAAAAAATAAGAATAGAATAAATAATAAAAGAATTTTCTTTTTTGTTAAAATAGTAAGTACGTAGTAAAATAATAATAATTAGTAAAATATTACAAAGCATATCTAAACTTGGGATTTTTTTCATATAATCTTTCTTCACTATCAACATCTTCGCTTAAATCAACAGAATCAGATACACCATATTCTTTGTCACGACGATCATTCTCTCGCTTAAGTAAGAATCGAAGTGTAATTGCAGATATACCAGCCAAAATCATAAAAACCAAACAAACGGCATGACCTCTAACATATCGAGGACCATCTTCAGTTTTGTAAATCTATGTACAATTAAAAATAAATAAGTACTGTTATTTGTTTGTTAGTTGTTATTATTATATATATATTACCTGGGTTCCCAACATGCTGAAACATTGTCCACATAAACTAGTACAAGCAATTGCTACACCACGTTTTGTATGCCCTAAATTATTGTTGGATACCCAAGAGAGTGTCTATAACATATATATATATAAAGAGTGAAGGATTTAAGTAAAAATATATATGTTTATATTAGTTATAAACAAAAAAAAGAGTTACGATAATATTTAAAAAATACAAACACATACAAGAGGAATAATAGGATAGATTCCACATGCTACTAAAACAGCACCAGCATATCGGACACCAACATTTTCAGTTGCAAGTAAGAAGATATAACCGATAATGGCAAGAGCAGAAACCGAAGCAACATGGTAACCACGTTGAAGTGTTCGATCTGAATTCCAAGAAACGATCTAATTATTATTTAAAGATAAGAGTTAGTAAGAAATATCTTTTGCTCTTTTTAAATAATAAAGTAATTTTGGTATATTATAACTATTATATAACTTACAAAAACAAGAGCACATGCTGCTACATAAGGAGGGATGGATAATAATTGAGCATTCAGAGCACTAAATCCTAAATCACGAATAATTGTTGGAAGGAAAACTGAGTAACTTGCCAAAGACACGTTCAGACCAATATAAATAATGACTGAGATCATCATATGCAAATAATAATAATCATAACATTAATTCAATGTAAAATAGATGAATATTACGCAGCAGCAAGTAAAAATATATATAATGTATATCATTATGCATTATATAATAATAAAAGATCATCAAAGATGTTTGTTTTGTTATCACTTACAGGCCAACCAGTTACGATGATCAACGATAGCGCCAATAAATTGATTTTTATCAAACGGTTTATTATCTGTGTTTCCACTTTTACGCGTTCGTTCAATGGCTACTGCTTTTTCTTCAGGTGTCAACCAACGATTTCCCACAGTCTCTGGGCTTTACATATACAATAAATTGAATCCATACCCATTTTAATGTTGTTGTTAGTTAAATTTAAACCTGTATCCCACATGACATATCAAAAGATCAACACACACATAGACATCAATAATTGGACTTACAGGTTAGGTAAAATAAAAAAACTCATCAAACCAAATAAAATGGTGGGTGCTGCTTCAATAATAAATAACCATCTATTATAATTACATTTTAGTTTTATTATCTTTTTTATTAACCAAAGAGAGCATATACAATTATTTACCTCCATCCTGCAATACCATGATCTCCGTCAAGATTTCCAAGTACGGCATAGGCAATAGCTCCAGAAAATGCGCCTGCTACTGTAGATGAACCAAAATATAATGCAACCTATATAATTTAAAGTCGAAAAATAATAAGCCATCCCCCCCAATAATAATTTAAAAAAAAGAAAAGGGCTTTTATTATTAATCACTTACACGGGATGCTAATTCTTCACGTTGATACCAAAAAGATAAAAATAATGGAGTGGAGGGACCTACACCAGTCTATAAAAAAAAGATTGATTTATTTTAATATATATATATATAAAGAAACCAGAAAGGGGGAGGGGGTCTAATATAGATTTACCTCAAATGCACCAAGCCAAAATCGACAAGCGATTAATCCTGAAGCATTATGTACTGCAGATTGACTTATAATAAACAAGATTATTAAAAGGGCAAAATTGACAAGAAGTTAGTTTTTATACATACCAAATTGAACAAATACCCCACAAGATCATAGTAGATGAAATCCATCGTGATGGTAAGAGCCTAAAAGTTAATTGATTATAAAGTTAATTTAGCTTTTTTTTCCCTACTGACCACATTATATTTTTATATACGTAATTACCATTTGACCATTAAATTTGAAGGAATATGAAAGATGACATATCCTATTTTATAGTAATATATATAAATATATAAATATGTATAATATCTCAATATTACGTACAAATCTCATTCATTGGTTATGTATGAAGAAAAAATAAAGGTAATACTTTACCTGCAAAAAAGATGGTTAAAGCAGTATAATATTCATTTCCTACTAAATTCAAATCTTTTTCAAGAGTACCTAATCTTGCATTACCAATATTATTTCGATCCAAACTGAGCATCAGATATAATAATGCCACCCAAGGAATTACTCTATAAAAAGAACACCGTCCTCTTTTTCTTTAATTTCTTCTTCTCAAAGACATTCACACACATATATATACTACTTCAAACGAATAGGTTCCCTGATTATTATTATTACACGTACCTCAAATCAATTTTACGAACAAGACGTTTTTCAATGATTTTACGTTCATCTTCACTCATTTCCAAGATAGAAGGGGTTGGAAGATTTTCTTTTGTACCCACAACCCCATTTGATTTTTCTATATTATCAGTCGTTGTTGATTCATCTTCTACTACTTTTGTTTTTTCGTTTGTTGTCATTATTTAATATTAATAACTAATAATTAAATATACTAAAATAGGATAAAATCAAAACAAAACAAAAAAAATAAAATAAAAAAGAGATGAAAAAAAAAGAGGGTTTTATTTTCCGGATCTGATTTTTATTTCTCCTGATTTAGAGTTTGTACAATTTACACACCCACCCACATAACACGGCCTCCTTAAAGGATAGGCATGATACATCATCCCGCTTTACTTACATTCTATATATTTTATTTAAATCTACTAATACATAGTTTGATTCTCACTTTTTTCATCAACAAAAAAAGTTACTCATTCATATAAAAAAAATACGTACAAAAAAGATAATAAATAATAAGTAGGGTGGAGAAGGTAACTAACTACTCTTTGTAATCAAATTCACCAAAAAGAGAATAAAATAGCAACGTTACACATTGAATAGACACGAATAAAATAGAAAAAAGATTTATAGCACAAAAATTGTTTTGGTAGTAATTAAGTAATAGTAGTTAAATGGTATTTTTTTTTCTTTTGTTTTTTTACCAGTCTTCATCAAATAAGCCTGGTATAATAGCTGCTTCCATTATTTCTCCTGCATGATATGCACCTTTTGCAGGTCGAGTTAAATAAACGGTTCGTTCTTTTCTTTCTTTACGTAATTCCAATTGAGGTGGTAAATTAGGTAAACTAAAATAACTAGGTGGTTCTTCATTTTGTGGTGGAGATGGTATCAAAGCAGCTGTCAAAGGTCCTAATAAATCACTGGGTAACCCTTGTGGTTCCGGGGGTTCCTCTAATCCTGAATCAAAAAATAAAGGACATTCTTTTGAATCTCGATAATTTTGAATAGCTGTCAAATCAGGAATACGTAATAAATGATCATGTGGTAAATTGGCTATAATAAGTGGAATACTGAATTCTACTATATGATTATTCTTGAATAAATGTCCTTGTTCAATTGTAATAATAAATTGTAAACCATAATGAACTCGCGTGTGACGCGTTGTAAAAGAAGGAGAAACAAGTCGAGTGGGCACATCAAAACGAACAGTTTCAGAAATAAGAGAAGATGGATGGGAAGAAGTGGAAGAGATAGGTACACTTCCATGAATGACTGTTCGTATATGTTCTCTAAAAGCAGTCCCTTGTTGTACTAGCATTTTACCTTCATGATGTTTACGAAATTTATAATCAATAGATAAAATTTTTGCATCTGCATGAAGTGATGTTAAATTAAGTTGCATTTCAAATGGTTCATCTATTTTAAAGATATAAAAAATCAGTATAAAAAATCTCAAGACTATTTTTTTGAAGTAGATATAATTGATTTTTACCTGGACAATAAGATTGTTTATATAATTTTGCTTGTACTTCTGCAATGGCATGTTTTTTATCCTTCATTAATGTTGATTTGTATACCCATTCTTTATCTATTATTATTATTATTATTATCAAAGATGAGATGAGTCTTAATTACTCATCTAATTATAATTAAAAAAAATTGACTCATGCTGTGTAACCTTATTATTTTTTACCTGGTGTAGAAATAATGATAGGTCGATAGGGTGTAATATATTCACGACTTTTGGTTCCTGATTGAAGAGCGGGACCATCTGCTTGAGCTGTCCAAATATATCGAATAGCAAATCCCGATGGTTCTTCCATAGAAGGTGGATAATTAACATTTGGAAACTATTATTAATTTTACATTATCAGTGGCAATTCATTTAACCGATAGTCTAAGTTGATCATGCTAAAAAACTTCTTTACCTTTAAAGCAAAAGGAAATTCATAATGACCTGCTTCTAAATCATCCCATCCAGATTGTGAATAATCTAAAAAATAAATAATTATTAAATCAATATCTTCTTCTTCTTCTTTTTTGATAAATTAAATTACTTACTACTCGTATCATTTCCCCAAAGTTTCCAATCTGTTTCAAAAAATGTAGTAATTTCTTGATGTATCCATTCTCCTCTACTATCACCACCACCTTCTTCTACTTTAACCATTGCAGATTCTTCTGCCCGAAACTTTTGTGAAGAAAATAAAAAGTTAGTTTAATGTTAAACAGTAAAAAGAATTCATATTAAATTTTGTTTACCTTGATACGAATTCGTGTGACATGCATTCTTTCAGCAGCATTTAAAGTGACTTTTCCTTTATTTATTTTTTCATATTAGTTAATTCATAATATATATATGTAGTTTGGCACTATTGTCTATAAATATAAAAATACAAACCTCGAACAACACGATTGGGTCTAACAATGACATGTGTTCCACCTTCAAATTCAATAGAAAGACTCGTTACTTGAGGTAAAGTAGCATGTGAACTAGTGTCATTACTTTGTTCAGAATCGACTGATAAATGTCTTGAATTTCGATCACCTGAATGGAAAAGATTACTAAATGACGGAGCACTCGTAGAAAATGGTAATTGTGAAGTACTTGACTGAGATGCTGAACGTGTACGGTTCGAACTATGCGTATTTGTTGGAACAGGAGGAGGGTGACTCGGATGATTTGTATGTTGAGGTGTGGGAGGTGCTGCTAAAGATGAAGCAGAAGAAGAAGCACGGTGGCGAGTAGTCACTTGTGCTGCTGCACTAGAGAGTAAACTTGCCATAAGATAAAAATGAGTTGCATAGATTAAAAATTTCCCAGAAATTTGTTTAAATTAACTCTTTATAACCATCCCAAAAGCCATGCTAATCATTGGCTCCGATAACTTTATTTCACCGGGGGAAAGGAAAATAATATTACCATTCTTCTTTTTCTTTTAAGAGGTAGCAGTGAAACCCTGAGTTTGGTAATATTTTTTTCACAAATGTTATTTTTTCTCTCTTTTCTTAATAAAATAATTGACAGTTACGCCTTTTTATTTATGAAACGATATTTTTTTTTATTAAAAGAACAGTATCATAATTAAATAAAGTTATTCTTCATTAAGCTTTTTTTTGCCTAACTTGGGCGATAAAAGGATGGGTGACATGTTCAAAGATTATCTCGCCCAGCATCGCTGTGTTCTTCTAATGCCCACTCTGAGACGATTTCTAGTCTGCAAGGCGTCCGCTATATTGAGCTATTCGCAGTTTTCGTGAAATCGACGCCATTTTGTCATTTTTGAAACCTACTAAGAACAAAAGTCCGTTATTATTCTCTTACGATTAATATTATCTGTTAGTATGATTTTACCTTCCAAATAAATAAAGTGTTCAAAATTGACTTTAATTTCTTACTGATTGGATTATGTTTGTTGGAATCTGTAGTGTGTCATAAATATTGGCAAACAACCCATCAACAAACTTCAGAGTGTAAATATATCCAGTGTAGCCTATAAATAAGATTATGATATATTTAGTATAGCGAATTTTTACTGAAAGATAATGATCATACCAAACCAGTCCATTGAAGACAAGATATATTTAAAGCCGTTTTTGTTGTTTTTCATTATATTTTTTAAAATTGAAGCAGTTGTTCGTCAATTTTTGAATTGTTGCTTCTTTGATTCATGTGTCAGGACCCTTTTCTCTTTTCCACTCGTTTGATGACGGTTCATACTTGACTCCGTTATGAAATGTTGGAATTATTAGGTCTACTTTTCTTTCATATGTATATGATGATGTTGATAATAATTGTTCGTCGTTGAACAATATTTATCATTATTTCGAAACGTTTTCACCGTTTTAAGAATATCAAAAAGTAAAGTCTTTTTTATTAAAAAAAACTTACTCGATCAGTACAAGTTTGTTCCTCTTGGTACAATGTCTAAACGCTTGTACATTTTCTATATATTGCTGTTTCACTTCGTTTCCATCATCGAAATTTGAAATACTACAAAAAGAAAACGAAACTTATCAACTGATTTCACTACGTATTAAAACTTTTTGTAACTTACACTTTTTCCAAAATTTCTTGTATTTTATACTGATCAGTGTCCCCGCCTTTTTCCTGCTGTGCTGAAGTGTTGATCATTTATCGATGCGGTCGAACCCGCATCTTTTTGATCAACATTCCCACTTTTTACTTGATAAAATGGGACAATCCTTTCGCTTTCTGCACTTTGCACATCTTCATAAGGACCTGTGTAAAATCCCACTTGTATGTACAGTTGTACAACTTTGCACACTAATAAAAGTGCCCAGTTTCACGACTATTCTATTTCCCTTTTTTTTTCAGGACAATCATCAGATGTGCTGGCATGACACATAACATTGACAACATCAGCCCATATGCCAATGCGATCTCGTGGTGCCTACCCTTTGTTCATTTGTATTTTTGCTTTATCAATATAAAGGTTAGTTGAATACATCATTAAGTTTCTTTCAAAAATAAAAATAAAAAAAAGCTTACTTTTTCAAATCATCAATTATTATAATATCATCCCTTTCGGGAAGGTTTCTTCTTCTTTTTCCAGTTTTTTAAACTCGTTGGTGGTACATATAGTCTTGAAATTACCATATAAATCAGGCTACAGTAAGTTTACGATTCTTGGCAGAGAAGATCTAATAAAAGGATAAGTTTTTATTTACGCAGTAAAATATTAATAGGACTTACTTGTTGATTACGTATCGTGTGGCCACTAGCGTTCAAATTTTCTTTTAGTAGAGTTTCAGCGCCATAGGAGAGTACTTTTATATACATGGATTTATCGGTTCTAGTAATTGCTCTTCTTATAATATTCATGTCTTCACTAGATAATTGCTCGGATTTGCACTAATTTGAAAAAAAAAACAGTGTTCAGATGTAAAGTTTTATTAAAGACTCTAATAATGCTTACCTTCTTGTAATATAATCGAAAGAGAACTTCTGCTGTTTGTTTTTCATTAAGAAAAACCGTGGTTCTGGCTCGCTTGAAGCGTGAATTAATCGTGCTTCCTGATGCATGCTGGATACTTTGTTCTAAAACTCTTGAGAGAATGTACAATGGGAGCTGTAAATTAATCCGGGCTGTAAAGTTACAGCTTGGTTTTTACAGAAAAGTGATGCAGTGGTGGTTGTAAAATTGAAACTATGGACATCAGGCAGTAATATTACGGCCTGAACAAAAGTTTTAAAAGCTACAGCTTCTTTTAATACTACAGCTGCATTTGCTCTTAGTTTAAAAACGACTTTACCTTTTTTTACATAGTTCTCTACAGTGTTGTATAAAACGGTTTTTTTTTCCAAAACCAAATCAATGGGAGTCCATCAACTGCAGAAATTCCACAAGACCATTCTGCAATGTTGTCTACATGTTTTTTTTAACAAAACCAGTTGAAGTGGCGGATTTAAGATTTTTAATAAAATGAGTCAACTCTAAAAGAGTTTGGTTTTTTTAGTAGATTGAGTCAAAATGGAAGATTCAATATTTTAATAAAGAAGTCAACTCTAAAAGATTTTGTTTTTTTCAAAAAAAAAATTGAATATCGTAACAGGTATAATAACTTACCTTGTGATCCAGGATATATTGATCTCAAATCTATAGTAATTATCAAAGGTATCTTTGGAAAAAAACACGTTTGATTAAATTTACGCTATACGCGTTCTTTTTCTTATAAAAGTCAAATGATCTATCCATGTACATATATCCAAAAACATTTCAAGGTTCTTGACTTTGGTCAGTTTACACCACAAGATGACTTCAATTTTGTGGTATACCCTGCATTTGATACCATGTATGACTTTTTTATTTTATTTTATTTTGAAAGCAAGAAAAAGATGCAATATACTATAATCTTGTTAGCATTAATAGTTGTACTACTTTCGAGTCAAATCCCACCCGTCCAAAAATTGGGACTCGACTGTAATAAAAAACGAAGACAGGATTCTTCTCGTTTTTGAAGTGCAGTTGCTTTAGAGCAAATTTTTTATTTCATTCTTTGGTGAAGTTTTTTTTTTATCAAATATATTATGTGTTTGCGAAATAAATATAAATAATAGCTACATATAAACTTTTATATTGATATCAACAAGTAGCCTTCAAAAGTTCTCTATAATTCGGAACAAGTATAAAATAAAATAAAATATCATGAACAATACTAATTCGTTCCGAGAATACAAATGATATGACTTTAACACAGTTTTATTCACGTACATAGTTAGTTATGATATCATTTATGTTTCGCTTGATCTAAAAGATTTGTTATATTTTAATTACTGTTACAGTATTTCTTAAATTGCGTATATTTATATTCATATTCAAAAACTTTCACTTTGTGTTTTTTTATTCTTTATAAATTAAACATAATACATGGTAATTTCATAATCCTTGAGTCTTTTTCTTTCTTCTATTTATTATGTACGTGTCAAAATGTTATCGGTATTTGCACCTAAGCTATTGCACACTAAAAGTAAAAATAAAAACGCTGTGCGCAAGAAAAGAAAAAGATACAATACGTATTTGCTGTAAAATGGTATAAAATAATCCAATATATTAATACTTGAAAGGGATAATGAATGTCTTCTTGAATATTAATCCAACTTCTCTGTATAACACTCAACATAACAACACCCCCGGGAAACCGATTAAAATAAAGTTATCGCATAACTATGACAACAACAAGAACCCATACTTACCAACCTTTATGTTGCTAACCATCCTTTCAACTTCCTAATAATATTGTTGTCACTTCCCCTTTCCCTGCCTTTAACTTACCTTGACAGTTATATGTGATGCAGTCACTACACTTATTGTTGACTTCATAGCTGTTTGTGAGATCTTGATTACCTGTGAAAATCGCAACTTCTGTCCATTCCATTCCCAAAACCAAAAATAAAAAAAAAAACGTTTGGCTGTATATATATATATATATATATGTGTGTGTGTGTGTGTGTGTGTGCATACCTCTGTTAATAATATTCTATTATTGAAGCATTAACGTTTTTTGAATGCAGGTCAAAACTGTAATATAACATACTTAAGTCTTGTGTGCCTTGATTACTTTCGAGCTTAATGTAACAAAACAGGTCTAACATCGTTTTTGTAATGCAATATCAATAAGCTTACAATTTAGTCGAACAAAAAAAAAAAAGTACAATAATCATACACCTGAAAGAAAAAAAGACAGTACCCATAATCGCGCCACAACACAGGGGCTTCTTGTGTGTTTGTTCCTTTTACTGTTTCATAATATTATTTTCGCGTATGATAAGGTTCTCCAACGTGATCTCCTTTGAGAAAAAACGTATTGTGAGATCTTCTTAATGAACATAGTCTTTTTTTCAAAAAAGAATACTTTACTACTTTTTTTCTCTTATTTTTTTTTTATTTTTGTCATAACAATCTGTTTGTTGTCATAGTAACAACCTTACGATTGTTGGGAATCTTATATAACTTTATATAATAAACACGTTCAGACTTAACTTATAACACTCCATCGAGTACAACTCTATAACAAATCTACCAATTTCGTTACAAATACCAAGTACCTTTATTCTCTTAGTTAAATGAACACTGTAAACTAACTTAAATAACATGTTATTTAATAGCATTGCCATTTTCCTGACATCTCACTATAGAAGCGTAGACATTGTAGATAATTTAACCGGTCCAAGCAATATATTTGATTGGCTAAGCGGGTCAATTTTCGGTTTATAAAAACGCGTTTTCCGCAGTTTTTTTTAAAATCTCTCTTTTTCCTGTTTCTCGCACTTTTCCAACAACAACAACAACACGGTAAGTACTGCTTTATTTTTAGTCTTCTCTCTTAACGGGTCCTGTACCTACTTTTTCTCTATTTCCTTTTTCATTTTTTAGTTTTTTACGTACTTTTTTTTTTCCTAACTATAAATAATATTTTTACTGACTCTTTTTTTTATAAATATATATATATATATATATATATGATAGACAACAACTTATGACAACAACACCAACACCAACACCAAACGACAGCATTAATATGGCGGATTACAAGTATGGTTAGACACATGCTTCGGATGACGCTAAGACTGGTCATTGTGTTCTTTTCTTGACTATCTCAGAGGAACGTTAAGTGAGCTCTTTACATGGCTTTTCTGATTCTCGAGTAAGGAATGACTCATTTGGGGCCCAGTCTCCTTGGGCCAGACCTTGCGAAACGACTTTTTACGTATACCGGCCGGCAATGATTAGGATTGGGACTTTTTGGGGCGTGGCGTTTGATCATACTTGTAATTTGCCATTCGGACCACAACACCAATTACAACAATACCCTTCAACAGATGACAACCATGATGAACAACTACTTTGGATAACTCTGATATTGCTCATTGTGTTTTTTATCTTGCGTATCTACAGAGGAACTATAAAGTGAGCTCTTTACATGGCTTTTTAGGTTCTCGAGTAAGGAGGGACTCATTTGGGGCCCAGTCTCCTTGGGCCAATCCTTGCGCAGCGACTTTATATTCTCACTACATGGCCCGCAATGTTCAATATTGGGACTTTTTGAAGTTTTTGTTTCAATCTTGTGTTGTCATCAAAGCAACGTCAACAACAACCCAGCACTGAACGACGACGATGCCTTACTCTTTATTATCTTCGGATAGTAAAGGGGCCGATGATCCAGGTTTAGGCACTGGGGAGGTTGGGTCCTGACGCAATGCCACCTCCACGTTGGTAGTGACCTGTCCACGTAACCTTGATTGAAAAAAGGTTGCGGCCAAGAGCATTGCAAACTTTTATTATTATTATCATCTTCATTTAATCAAAAGTCAATGGATTTTTGTACGCCATGTTTAAACTTTTGCCTCAAACATAGTTTCTTTCTGTCTTTTACTTATTATTACGTATTATTATTAATAAAAATTGGTTTTCTTTTATTGTTTTAAAAATTGTACGTATTGTCTTCTCTTTATAATGATATAAATACGTAATGTAAAAACTTAAAAGTGGAAATCTACCATGACAACATTGATTCAACAGATTATTAGTTGATAAGGTTACCCATTTTTAATTAAATAAAGTACACCATAGTTTGTGAGATGCAATAGCATATTGAGTTGACACATAACTATAAGAAAAAGAAACAGTAATGGATTTCCCTTTTACTTAATTAATCTATAGAAAGAAATCGGGGTTGTGATGAAGTTCCTTATCACTTTTTTCAGGAACAAAATTAAAAAGTAACCCTGAGCGACAACACGACTTCTTGAAAAATGCATAAAAAGATGTTATAAAGTCCAATTTCCAGCTCTGTGCCCCTAACTAATGAGCAATGAATGACAAGAAAGATAACAATTAAAAAAAGTAAAATAAGATATCCAGAGGTTCTTAAATACCAATTTAACAATGTGTACGTATGTGAAGTATTTTACACTGTGAATCATGTGTTGCTTCTTTAAACTACATCAGGAGAATTCGAATGTCTAATTAATTATTTGTAAGTGCTGGTATTTTTAGTACCAGCTTTATATAACAGCAAAATAACTATTACATTTGGTCCTTATATATATGCTTAGTTTGTTTTGTTATTTTTTTTAAAGTCTATTATGTTGTACTGGTACAATTCAAAAACAAAATATATTAGTATAAATATACTTATACTTATACGTAGCTTTGAAAGCTTCTTTTTTTGTAAGATACTGTACCTTTTAGCCCTTGTATCATATTTTTTTTTTCTTCTGCTCCGTGTATGTGCTTAAAAAATAAGTAGGAGATATTCAGATATAACTGTTATAAAATCAAAATGATTGTTACCGCCATTACTGTCGTACTAAAGTATACAATAGCATTGATATTTTTCAACCTTTTGCTTTTTATTTCAATAAAATATAAACCAATCTAAAGGTTATTTGGTACAGTAATAACACTGCTCGATTTTTATTTGGTCGCATCCACAGAACAATTATCAACTCTTGGGTATAGTTCCTATCAGAAGCGAACCCCTCCTTGCAACGTTTACTATATTAAATTGATCTTTACTTTGATATATTTTAACGTGATAAAATATTATTATGACGTAGGGTATAGATTAAGTAAAAGTGGTAAGGTTTTATTCCATTCTCAGGATTTTTTTTTATTTTTTTTCGGGATGATCAAATACAATGCTTGTATGGAATGAGAAAGTTTGGAATAAAAAGAAAAAGAAACGGAGAGGGAAGAAACACGTGTGATAAGAATATGACAGTAGGAGGAATTGTGGTTCTATTAGTGAATTGTGTAGCTGTAAGATATATATTGTTCTACTTATGCTTGTGTGTGTGTGTGTGCGCGCGTGTTTTGAATCGACATTACTGTAATATTATCACCAGGAGTATTAGTAGTGGCTATAATTTCTTCATCTACTTTTGTTTTCACATTCAAAAGAACTTTACAATAAGCAGGATCGTTTAATCAATGTTTATTCATTGTTGTTTTATTTATTCACCAACTAAAATCATTCTTCCACTCAGTTCATCTTCTGTTAAACCATTCCAAGCGAGGAAGATACTTGATTTCGGTAAACCCTGGTTGATCCTGCCAGTAATCATATGCTTGTCAAAAACTAGCATTTATGCTGTAAAACTGCAAATGGCTCGTTAAATCAATTATTATCTGCTTGATCTTTTCTAATGGGTCATTCCTCTTTTTTCCATTCATGTCCATGATTTCTTTTTCTTCGTCATCGGTATCAATATCATTATCTTCATCTTCATCTTTACCATTATCTTAATCCTTATTATGTTTTTTATGAGATGTTTGCTTCAGTATGCATTTCACTCTTCAGTTTCGAACAGTACTTGAATAATATATTTCAATCTAAACCGACGTTTGAGCAATTGGTTGGATGGTTTGCTTACGAGCTCATATGTCGCTGTTGTTTGGTACAGAGATAGTTATTCATTATATTACTCCAATGTTTCAGCAGCATCTATGCTGTATCATCATTATTGTCGTTACAACGGCCGTTTCCAATAGTATTATTTTTTCTATGATGATCACTTTGGTCTACTATAGTCTCTGTGTTGACATCATATTGGTTTTTATGGTATAGTTTTACAAGTATTCGCATATTGGCATCCAATTTCTACATATAGCCAATGCGGATTTAATAACTTCATCTTTTCTCTCACTTAATTATATCTTTATTTCAACTTACTAATTCACTGTAATTTCTACTATTGTTATTCTATCATAATTGTCATCACATAAAAGTAAACCAATCATCCTCGACAATTCATTGAACATCGTCGTGAAATAGCAGATATTGTTTTCATATTTTCTAACAATAAATATTTTTGTTCAACATCACTATATACACACACGCACACGCATAACAGACATAAAAAAATAGCTTGAGGTTAATTACCTTCTTTCCAATTATGTCCCAAATATCGAACTTGACTTTTCAAAACATTTAAAGAATATAATTCTTTTATAGAATCTTATTCTATTTTGTAATTCGTTTTAGAGGAGTATAATAACAAAAGAAGTTATCAATAATGATTTTTTAGTGATTGTCATTTCAATACAACATCACCTAAAACACCAGGCCCATTCATTATTGCTTGTGCTATACTTACATAAAATAATAAGTCGTCTATTCAAAGGAATAGATGCCAACTTGCCATGTATAAAAGTTGCCCTTTTAATTTAGTACTGTATTCTACATTAGCATAAAATAATCTAATACAGTGAGTAATAAGGGTTATTTTTATTTTATTTTTTGCTTTACATACTCCCTCAAATTAAGAGGTGGTGGACGCGAGCTAAAAAAATAATGGACGGGAGGTGGACGGGAGGTGGACGGGAGCTAAAAAAAAGGTTCAGCGGATGGATTGTATAAAAAAAGATGCGAAATACCTACAAAAGGTTCAATATTATTCAAAAGGCGTAATAATGTCCTTTTAAAGTTAATATTATTAAAAGTAAAGAATAAGGTATTATTCCTATCAGGAAAAAGGAAATTTTTTAAAGAGGACAAAGAAAGCATAATATTTCAAATAATGAATCTCAAACAATAGCACTTTATTATTCATTAATAATATTATTATTTTTTATCTAGCCGCTTCTGTATCTTTTGTTGATTGGAAAGGAATCTTTTACTTCTATCATCTTGTCGTAGAAACTCAGATAAACAAGGAAATAAAGGCTGAATGGTACATATACACTTGGTACATCATCCTTTATTGTCGAATACAAAGATGTTTTACATTTTAACTTTTTATTGATTGGATAAATACAATGCAGAAAGATGATTTATCCATTATTTTTAGCTACTATTAATAAAATATACTCTTAATCACAAAGAGTAACAATACAATGATCATGAAAATATGTATCCTCTTTAAAAATAAAATAAAAAAAAAAGAGGAAAAAGAATGATACATATCTAATATCTAATTATTAAAACAAAGAGAAATAATAAGAATAAGAATAAACGTTCATAAATAAAAGAAAATCTAGTAAAATATAAAAAGAATGAGATTTTTTTTTAAAAATAATAATCTTTTTCTTCATTTTTCAAACACTTTTATTTTTGCACCTTATCTTTCAACAATCTCTATTCTTCTTTTCATTTACGTATCAAACACTATTTTACAATGAAGCGCGCTAGTAATCGTTTGCGAAATCGTTCACCTGCTAATTTTATTGACCTCGAAACATTTGACCATACTCGACGTAGCAATCGTTTGCGTAATCGTTCACCCGATCATGTTATTGATCTCGAAACATTTGAGCGCACTCGTCGTCAAGTGAAACGTCAAGAACGTCAAGAACGTCAACAACAAGCAGCAGCAACTACTACTACTACTACTACCAGTACTGCTACTACTCTGACCACTACTAAAAAACAAGTACAGAAGGTACAATCGAAGCAATCGAAAGGAAAAAAAAAGGATACAAGTACCCAGGATCAGCAGAAAGCTGAAGCATCAAGTTCAAAGAGTGGTAAGTCATCCGTCGAGCAGGAAAGCAAAGAACAAGAAATTCAACCTGTCCCTACTATGTCGCCTCCCAAGTCTCCTGATACATCGACATCAAAAGACAGCTCCAAGATTACTGAAGATGTGGCTTCCCCAGAATGTCATATTGAAGGTGAAAAAAATGATACTGAACAGCCTGAAGCTACCAGCACCGATGAACCTCAATCTCAAGTAGCGGAAGAACAAAGTCCTTCAACCCCTGTTGTTACTAAAAAGCGTTCGCGAACTGAAATGGAGGAACCTGAAGGTATGAAACCCCCACAAAAAACACCTCATTTGATTATAGATCATTACTTTAGTTTAAACAACATTATCAAAATAATTAAAACTACATACTTTATTTAGATAAAGAAGTCTCATCCCCTGCTTCCTCTTCAGCAGCAGGTATATATAGTGACTATATTCGTTTAGTTCTCATTCTTATTCCATATTCTTTATTACTTCCCACGATATAGTTACGTAAAAGTACTAATTTATTATAACGGTTATTATTTTAGAACAACAAACAGACCAAGAACCTGAACATGGGTCCGATGTCGGTGATGATGATAAAGGAAAGCGTTTTTCGAAACGTATCAAGACAAAGAAAGAACATGATGTGTAAGTAGTATATTTTTATTGTTATTATCATTAAAATGAAAGTTGTCTGGTAATATATACTACAGGGAAAAATCTTTTTATGTACTCTCATTAAATAAGCATCTTATATTTTATAATCTCTTAGTACTACGGAACATGACAATTTATCTCCTGATGTGCCCCAAGCTGATGATGACGTAAAATCTAAGAATTCTCCTTCTGAAGAATCGGATAAAGAAGTGAAACATAAACAGGATGAACAGGATGAACAAAAAAAGACCTCCGAAGAAAAACAGTAACTTATGAAGGCATAGCAATAGCTAAATATCCAGTATAAAATTTATTACCTATGAATTTGTTTTGAAATATAAATAATATGTATATATATATTTCAATACGTAATATAATAGCTACGATAGATATATATTCTTTGATTTATATACATATATATTTTGTAATAAAAACACAGTATATTGCACAAAAAGTCCAACTCCCAGAATAGCTATTCCCAACTTAATTAGTTGAATGTTTTTTGGACATTCTCAGAAAAAAAAAACTGGAAATACGTACATATTCAATAATTAAATATAGAACAGAGATATAAAATAGGTACGTAATCGAACAGATTACAATAAATTCAGTTCATTTTATCATGGAATCCATGGACTACCAATATTTTAATTTATTTAAATATAAAAAACTGCTATGAAAATGTAGCAACAAAGAACAGTCAGTTTTCTGGTCCAATTTTTTTTCTTCTTCGCCTTATCGTTTCTGCTTGTTGTTGAATTACTTCTTTTACTTTTTATTACTGTACAGCAGTGAAATATCTTCTTCTAGCAGTGCTTGTTTTCTTGTCACAATCGCGTTTGTCGCGGTAAGAGATTTTCTTGTACTTGTTTTATTTTTTATCGGTTTACGTACGCTTTGATACGATAGATTTTTCTTCGCTGAAGTCTTCGGACTCTTGTTCATGATCAATGTGTTCAAAGACTCGTTTTTCGCGAACGTTTTCAGAGTTTCGTTCTTTGCCAACGTCATCTTTAAATCTTTGTTCTTTGTTCATGTCATCATCATCATGTGTTAAAATCTTTGTTAGTACAAGCACATTTTTCTGTTTTACGTACTTGTGTAATATATGTTATTCTCATACACTTCTTTCAATATTTAATAGATTCATGAAGACCGAATACATCAGGGATGACAGGTTTTCGTTTTCACAAGCAATACCTGAGTGTATTCACTCAGTCCTTTTCGGTGGTCAACGAGGTGGGTGCATTAAGCCTCAGCCAGACCGCATTCCGTGTGAATGTAATTCACTGATAGTACTGATGGTAAGAGATTTATAAATGGGACAGGAGTCTAAGATAATAAGAAAAAGCTATTTGCACCAAAACAACTCCACTATTATTCTTAGATGTACTATCGGTTGAAGAAACTCGTTGCCACAGAAATATGCGAAGGCACCAAGGGGTGTCGAGCAATGAAGCGGATGAGACTGAAGGCTTACGGGAAGAATACGAAGATGGAAGCCGTGATGATTCCAACAATGGTGTGGTGGAGCCCTTTGGATAAAGGACTTCGTGGCAGGAGAGCTATCATGATATGATGGATTCAAAAAGTGGCGTTCTTGGATTTAATATTGAATGGATCGAGATTGAAAAATTCATTAACAGATGGGTTCTTCACGGTGCTGATAGCCGGTACCGCCCCAAAAGCATGGGTTCGTGCTTTGTTTACAAGCAGACAACCTGTCAATATACTTTCATTATTCAAACATAGAAGTCCACTGCTTGCCGTAGTCCACATCTCAAGAGTGCCGGCTGCTAACCACACTAGTACCATGATTTCAACTTTGGTAGAGACAAACTTTTACAGGTTTTGTTTTCAGGAATTTGTTTCCAATTTGGGAACCACTTCAATCAATTTCCACGGAATTCTACAAATCCATTTGCGCAATTTGCAAATTACATAATTGATTGCTTCCCCAACCTCAACACTCTCCTCCTTTTTCTTTCAATGTAAAATATACTTTTGTTTTTTTATCATACGTATTGCTTACACTACTCATATTTATTTATTTTGTTTTTTATCAGTTTCAATGTATGTTTGATGAGTGTTTAAAAAAAGCAGCGGTATAATTAGGCTTATTATTATTATTATTATTATTACTTATTAATGAGGATGATTATAATAATAAACATAGCGATTTACTGTAGTATAGTGCTCGTAGTCATCTTCTATAAGCTTGAACAGTATTCCTAAAGATCTCACCACAACTGATACTATCAATGCTACCCAATACTTTTATGATGCCAGTGTATTCTTTAATTTACAAGTTGAAAATTTTGCTATTTTGAACATGGAAGATGAGTGTGTATCTTTCGATAAGTATTATATATACGACATATTATGGAATAATGGCCTGGCGTGACTAAATATGAATCTGAACTGTTAAAAATGGCCAATGAAACTTCAAATATCTGTTGCTATGAACGTAATACTATGGTTACGAATCTATATTCTCTGTAAGACACTTATAGTAATGCTGAAAAAATTGCTTTGAATCATTATTATCTTTTTACTCTTAGTGAGCCCGAGATGTGTGATTTAGGGTAAGTTGTTCATGAAGTGATTATAAAAATGAGGCATCAAACCTTGGGTCTCATTGTCCACGGAAAAAAACGCCACTACTATGACTACGTATTGTTACTATCCAATCTACTTGACTTTTTCTTTTTGCCATCTTAATGTCTTCTTGTTTATCGGAACCAATTACTGTATTGTTTCTTTTCTATTGTAAAGTGTCATGTTAAAAATAATTTAGCTATTTTTCTTCTCTCTTACGTACATCCCAACAATTATAATACGTAAATATAAAAAAAAAAGCCATTATATACGGATAGCAGTGTCAAATTTATATAACTGTTGCTATTTAAAAAAACTATGGATTTTATGTACATGTATATCTGAGTCTTCGTATTTACAGTGTGTTAATAGAATTAAGTTATAAGAAAAAATAGTATACGTAGTAACAATAGAAAATATGAATAATGTTATGTGAATAGTGTGATACGAAGGCTGCTATGTAAAGATTGTTATGTGACGGGTGATAATATGAAGCTTGATATACGAAGAGCGATATACGAGTACGTAGAAGAAATAAAAAAGATAGAATGGAATAGGAGAGAAATACGAGTAAAAAGGTCTTAGTTAAAGTTGACATGTCGTAATCGGGTTTTACTTTTTGTGGGATCGATAATGGTTCTGAATGATGGTGTATCTAGAGTGTCTCTTGCCATATCTTCTAGTTGTTGTTTGTTATTCTTGTCAACATTACACTTTTCAAAACAATAAACCCAGAATCAGTGCAAGGCACAGAAGGGTGTTTGGAGATCAGCCAGAGGCTCCCGTAATTTAGAGAATGTTGACTCTGAATTTGGGTTTTCATAGATTTAGCTTTTCATTTGGAGACTCCGTTGGGGCAATGAGTCTCCAAATCGGTTCTCCAAATCTAGCAAATTTCATTTTTCGGGAGTCCGTTGGGCATGCTCTACAATCACTAAATTAGCCAAACGAACATAATTTTGTGAAAAGCTTCCACAATAGTAAAAATAAGTCAGCTACTTACCAACAGCTTGAAATAGCATTGTAGCATACATATGATCTTTGTCGATCGAGTCTTTACCAAAAACACAAAGGCGTAATAAATCTTTTGCTAGTAAATAATTGTCTTTTGCATGTTCATCAGGTTTTATTTCACCGAAGGCACAGGCTTCTCCATAATTAATACCACACATATTTGAGACTTTGGCATCAGGACGGTTGCTCGTTGTTCTGTGGCTTGTTGTTGTCGTTGTGGATATTTCGGCTTTGGCATTTGGCCAGCGCAAACGTGATTTTCTTGTTGATAATAAGGGACGAAGAAGTTGTTCAAGGAATGATGTCACTAAATCTGCTTCTGATGTTTCTACTCCTAATGATGCGTATGGTAAATTTTCAAACCTAGTGATAGAAAAATATTAAATGCGTTAGTTGGATTTTATGATATATCAAACAACAAACAGCACAACTATCATTACAAACATACATGTTACGTAAACATTTCAATATTTTTGCTTCATTATTCAAATTATTCTTACGAGCTTTGTAGGCCTTATTGTTCATTTCATCTACAACATCTTGTAATTCATCTTCTGTAAAGCTATCAATCATCTATAAAACAATTCAATACAGTAGTTTTGTTAGTTTATGCATTGAAAAGCAACATGAACAACCCTTTTTCACCTAAAGCAAGAATAAACGGAACTTACTTCTAATAGCTTTTCAATTTCCACCTTTAAATCTTCATCAAACCGATCACCAGCAATAAACTCATTTCGTAACTCTTTCGTCATATTAACCAAATCATCTTCTTTAAAAACTTTAAGCATAGTTGGTGAATATTCACCTGTTTTTAATAATAATACTCGCTTCGCTCGGATAAATGAGCCCCTTCACTTCGCTCCGGGTCATTTAGCGGTTTGCGTCGCAAAGGGGGGTTCCCCCCTTTGACCCCCAAAAGGCACTTCATCCCTGGTAGTAAGTGTGTTCAAGGCTGTATAATAGTTTTTCAGTTAAAATGGGTCTGTTATATATGGCCACAACAGCTTGAAGATTTTCCTTTTTTGTGAATTAGCTATAACTCCTGTGCGATATTTATATAATAGATATGTGTGACAGCCCTTTTTAAACAAAAACACATAGATCGATTAACATTCAATAGATAAATCGTAATATATATAATCAAAAGTTTGAGGAAAGAAAAAAGAATACCTACAACATCTCATGTAAATGTGATTCTTGAAAAAATCTTTGCTTTGATAAAATAGATTTGGCTTCTTACTTGTAATCATAAAAGATTGCTGACATGTTTGTATCATTGACGTTGTACTCATGTTCTGCATCTGGTCGGTTTCCAATATTGATATTATCCATGCCATTCAGCGAGTCACGTACAGAAGGTAAAATAAGGTCGTCGGATAATATTGGATTTGAGTTATTGTTACGATTAAAATATTCTTCGAGTGTTTCTTGTTCTCTAACATAGAACGATGTAAAAGTGTGATACAGATCATTTAATATTCCTTGTACCGTTTATTTTCATTTATTTTCTTGTGCTTGTTCATGAGAGGTACTCTGCTTCTTCATCTTCATGTAATAGAATTCGTCCTCTTTTATTACTATTATTAATATCATTATTATTGGAAGCGATGCTATCATCAATCTAATGTATAATAGATTCAATATGGTGTTAGTAGGTACCTTCCATTATACATATGATAATACTAAAAAGAGTTTTCCTATTTACTTGTGATGTATGATATAATGGAGCACCAATACTTTGAACGCCATGATTAACAATATCACTGGTGTGCACTGTACAATCAGGTGCACTTGCTTCATTATTATTACTATTGTTGTTGCCGAGACCACTTGCTGAAGCAGAGCTGGAACTACCAAACATTGACAGCGTAGCTAGTCTGCCCTAAATAAAAGTAAAAAAAAAATAGAAAAATGGATGAATCCTGTGCAGCTCTTGTCGGTTTTACTGACTTTTTTGCTTTCAGAAGATCTTCCAGAAGGTAATTCATACCATCATTGCCATAAACATTAAAATATGCAGCAATTGCTTCCTGTTTGGTCCAATTATCAGCAGCTTTTTTAAAGTAATTAAATTTTTGGGCCCGGATAGCATGTATGAGGCAGATCAAATTAATTGTTCCCAATTAGGAAATGGCCCCAGTAGCGAGATTATTCTATTGTGAAATGACTATTATATTTAATATATGGAAAGAAAATAATGATAATAGTTAGCTATTCATTATACGTACTGTATATGTGATGTTTAAGCATTTAATTGTCGAAGTAATCAAATGGTCATGTTCGAGAACATGTATTCTGTTTTCTTGTTGTTCCCTTTACACTCAATAGTGCTACAAATAGTACATGATTTTAATTCTTTTTACAGACGCCTTTAAGGAGATTATTATTGCTGCTGCTATCTGTAAATATTTGCAGTGCTATAATAGAATTAATCTGTTAACACTAAATTATGTTGCAAAACTACAGTTAACACTTTTAAAGACATACTTCTCACTTCAAATAAACTCGATTTCGCAGCGATGCATTCAATGGCAGCGGTTTGACTAATGATAAATTTATTATTAATGGTTCGGTTTGTCGACAATAATGTTCTTGGAATCACTAACAACAGTAGAATTTTTATCTCCACACGCAATCATGAACTCTCCATTAGAAAATGCTTTTGTTTTATTGGTTTCTCTCCCGGCATTAGGGTTTCTTCCTTCTGCTTTTTCTTCCACATCTTTTATTATTAGATTATATTTTATTGTGAAACTATTGATGCAGTCCAAGACAGCAATAACCTTTTTTCCATATTGACGCGAATAATGTACATACTTCTCAACTTTCTTTTTCTCTTATGCTTTATGCTATCTGTTTAAGTCTCAGCAACATGTCATAGTCAAAATTGATTGGCTAAATCCAAAACGTCATAGTCTCTTTTTATTGGTTTTCATTAACTCATTCACTTTAGCCGTGCTGAGATAAGCAGTGTGTAATGTATAAAAGAGGATGTTTATGGTTACACAAGGCTTCTGCTAGCTCCTGCTTTTAACTAAGTATAGGAAATCTTAATAAAAAACAAAATTGGTATAAGAACAACAATGAGACTCGAAAAATAGTCGTTCCCAAAGATTACTTGGACATGTATACTATTATTCATACTTACCAAAAAAGATTCAAATGTTTTCAGACTATTGTTGAATAGCAAGGATATAAATCAACTTCCCGTTATTCTTAATAATAAAGAAATAAAAACAGGCTTTCACAGAAAATACTGAGGAATTACGTTCCAGAAATATCAAACACAGTAAATGAAAACCAAGTACGTAACAAAGAGAAAGATAATATTTCACAGATTTAACTAGAGCTAGTATATTTTGACATTCTCATTGATGGCAGGCTCTTAAAATATTTCAACTTTCAATAAATGGCGGCTAAAGTCAAGAACACAAAAATAATGGAGTTGATACTCTAAAAAAAAATAAGCAAGCGTCATTTATAAAAAAAAAAGTCGTTTGTTACAACGTTATGAGTAAGATAGGTGTATTTTCTATGATAACTGATTGTAATTATCAAAAAATAATGACAAAGGTAATGATTCCAGATATTATGATCGCCTTGCTTTTTCTTTTTTTTTTTTCGTTTCTTGCAAAAATTGCCATCTCTGTTTTTAGTGTTTCGTAAAAAGCTGATATTAACTCATGGATGATAATTATGAAGCATATTGATACGTAAATTACCAATCCTTTATCATAAAGCTTATCATAATAATCAGGAATACGTAGGATGAAGCTTGATAGTTACTGAATAGCCATGTACTCCGTGAGACAATCAAAACAAGATATATGTCTGTACGTATCCAAAAAGCTTTTGAATCACTTTTATTTGTCGTGTTAATAAACTGTGTATCTAGATAACTATGATAAAATAGTTTTATTCTTTCTTCTTTTGCTAAGCCATTTCAGATCTGAGAAAAAACTTAACGTTATACCTCGCTTAGGGAATACAGTATCAACCAGACCCATTTCTATTCCTGAATTATAATAAAAAAAAAAGAATAGCAAATATGTGCAAAGGTAATGAGAGGAGTATATTATTGGGGTTTTTTTTCTATAATCATTATTTTTAAGATATATTATGAACCATCACTGCTATACAGAAGCTCTATTACTCTATAACTACAAAGATGTTTTGATATACAAATGCCTCTTTTCCAATTTCCTCATTGTTTATTGTGGCAAACCATTTATATATTCTTGATGGATCTCATCGCGTAATGTTTTGATCGCTTGGCGCAATCGAGAGAGCATCAATAAACACATATATTATATTCATCACCTGATAGATTTACAGAGGGTCCCCGTTAATTTCATATCCGCCAATTTTCACACCTCATTAACTTCACTAAAAATCAAGGAATGGTAAAAATAACATAATAAAATTTTCAGATCCCCGTTTATTTCACTTTCATAGCACCTAGCGGCATTGAATCCTTTAGGGATATAATAAAAAAAATTATTTTTGTGATAAATATAAGGATTACAATTAGATTATTATAAAGGATGGATCACTTTTCTGTTATCTCTGTTGCATGTTCTTCATAGAAGTCTATACAATATCTAGTTACTTGTTATTTTTCTCTCTTTAAGCCTTTGGATATCGTACTAATGTTACGTGTCTTAAACAAATTAAACTCATTCATTTTTATTCTGTTATGCCAGTGATCAATTTGTTGTGGTTTATGGGTAAAGCCTTTTCCATATTCTCAGCCAGCATACCATACTGCTCTGCTGTCAAGAAGCTACGTAATGTGTAATTTGGTTGGTGTCATTTTGATACATATAGAACAGAATATATATGATACTGATTGGAGGTAAAAAGAAAATAAATATGTTTCTAGCTCTTGGGTCTATATATAGTTTTTTTCTTTAAAAAAAACTGTTAAGGATTTGCTCAAATAAAAAAAATTAAGTGTTTAAAAACGCATAGAGAACAGACGCACGAATATTATTTATTAACTAATACGTATTTAGATATTTTAAAAGGTTATAGTGACGTGAAGTATTCACACCCCTTTATTTTCACAGAAAAAATGAAAAATACTCCTATGAAGTTAACGGTGACCCTCTGTAGATCTATTGCAAAGACGAACATAATAGGATTGAAGTCTAATGGTGAATTATATTCCAAAGAACATTAAACTCGAGTGACGACTAACTAGAAAAACTAATAAACAGTTTAACAATTAAATAAAGTAAAGGCTTAGGTTGTCATCGTAACAGATTGATTTTCTTAATATTGCCAAATAATCAAGTGAAGCAGTTGTTGTAAGCTTCTTTGCTTATTGTCGTGATATTTGAAATTTATACACAGCAATTATCCCTGCCCATAATTTCAGACGTAAAGAGGTAGGAGGCAGTGCCGGTATGATGTATACTGTTTAATATACAGTATTCAGATCAGACTCTCTCATTTATATTATTTCTTACTTAATTTCTCTTGGATCGTTCATGTTATGCATAAAAAAATGTGTACTTTCCTTTCATCATTCACAACTTTCAGAAGCTAAAGCATAACGCCGGTCATTCTTTTCTGTAAAAGGCAGCTTTTGACAGTTAAGGCAACTTTGCTTTTCTGATCTTTTTTTTTTTTCTCAGTGGAAAAATTTTGGCCCGCATTTTTTTTAGCATATATAACTTTATGTGATATATGTATTAGCTTAAATCTCTTTTTCTTCCTCACTCCCCTTTCTCATATAAAATAAATTATGGTGGTAAAGTATTTATATATATATATTTCACTTTTTGACAAATAACTAAAGTTACTTTATTTTTTGTATAACTCATATAGTTTAATCCCTCTATTCCTCAAGAAGGTATATCTACATACTTTTTATTTCATATGTTTCCCCCCACACATATCTTCATTCTACACTCCATTATGCAAAACTCAAGTAACTAACACGACTTTTTTTTTTTACAATTCAGCACGCGATTTCGTGGATTTCGTAAATAAATCTCCATCACCTTTTCATTGTACTCATGAAGCTGTTGAGTTATTCAAACAGGTTTGTAATATATAAAAAATTACTATAAAGCCACGTCAATACCATATTAAACAATCGTTTTTTTTTATTTCATATTAGGCTGGTTTCAAAGAAATCAAAGAAAGAGACAATTGGAATGGAGCTATTGAACGTAACGGCAAATATTATTTTACGCGTAATGGTTCGTCCATTGTAGCCTTTGTTGTTGGTGGTAAATATACTCCTGGCAATGGTTTTTCCATCGTTGGTGCCCATACCGATTCACCCTGCTTAAAGGTTTGTATTTTATTTTTAAAAGAAAAAAAGTGTTCACAAAGAACTTTGTTCGTAAAAATAATAATAAACACACTTTTCTTGTACTATTATATAGGTCAAACCTATTTCAAAGAAGGAAAAGAGTGGATACCTTGAAGTGGGTGTCCAACTTTATGGGGGTGGTATTTGGTAAGCAATTTTAAATATTATACACATATATATATACAATATATTATGATTGCTTTTATGAATAATATTCAAATGAATGTATTACGTTGATTCAAAATGGAATATATATAGGCACACATGGTTTGATCGTGATTTGAGTGTTGCTGGACGTGTTATGGTCGAAGATAAAGATGGAAAATATCGTCATACATTGGTTAAAGTGGATAGGTAATAAATAAGTTTATTAGAATATCTATATTTCGAACGAGGAATCATACTTACAAATGAAAAAAAAAAATAGACCTCTTTTACGTATTCCCACGCTTGCCATTCATTTAGATCGTACTGCTAATGATGGTGTAAGATATACATATAGATGATACATTTTCTTTTTATTTTAACAACTTGAATCAATAACTTATATATGACTAATATTGTGTGTTATCATTATAGTTTACGTTTAACAAGGAAGTTCAATTAGCTCCTATCCTTGCTACTGCTACTAAAGCGTACGTATTTCATTTTCATAAAAGAAATGTGGATTGACTTTATTTATTGGAAAGTTGGTTACTTATTGATCACTTTTTTTTTTGTTATTATTATCGATATTATAGAGAACTGAATAAAGTCGACAGTGATGGAAGTGTTGAAGCAGAAGAGAGTCATCATTCTTTGTTGGTTCGCGTACTTGCTGATGAAATGGGTATTAAACGTAAGTAATATATTGTTTTATATCTAAATAAAATTAGCTTTGATAGACTTACATGATTTTAATTGTGTATAGCAACCCAGATCCGTGATTTTGAATTAGCATTATATGATACTCAGGTATTAATATAAAGTGATGGTGGTATAGGCAAAAAAAAAATAAGGGAGAAGATGGGTGAAGAAACAAGACACATACATGAGAACTAACTACTTTATTGTTAGGGCTCAACCATTGGTGGTGTTTGCAATGAATTCATCTTTTCACCTCGTCTTGACAACCAAGAAATGACTTATTGTGCTATTCGTGCTTTGATTCAATCCAAGAATGTAGAAAATGATACCAATATTCGTATTACAGTCTGTTTTGATAATGAAGAAATTGGTAGTACCACTGCTCATGGTGCTGATTCTAATCTTTTGCCAGTGACTCTTCAACGTTTAGCTAACACTGAGTTATTATCAGGTGAATCTGTATCACCTACTGCTTTTGAAGAGGCTATGCATAAGAGTATTCTTGTTAGTGCTGATATGGCCCATGCTATTCATCCTAATTATTCTGATAAACATGAAGAAAATCATCGACCACAAATGCATAAGGGTACTGTTATCAAGATCAATGCTAACCAGGTAAAAATATTATAACGTAGGATAACATCGTATTATATTGAAGGTCTCATAAGTATTAATCGAATGTATTATAATTTTATTAGAGATATGCTACTACGGCAGTAACAAGCTTAGTTTTGAAAGAGTTGGCAAAGAAGCATGTGATTCCTATTCAGGTAAAAATAACAATCTCAAAGTTTTCTCTCATCATCAACACAAAAAAAAAATAACATCATTTTTTTATTGTCGGCTTGTAGGAATTTGTTGTTCGTAATGATAGTCCATGTGGTTCAACTATTGGACCTATGTTAAGTGCTAAACTTGGTCTTCGTACAGTCGGTAAGAATCGTTAATAATAATAATTAAAAAGCAGTTCTGATTTTCTTCTTCATCTATTATATTTAATATATAATTAACTTCTAATTTGATAATAATAATAGATATTGGTAATCCTCAATTGAGTATGCACTCGATTCGTGAAGTCGGTGGCACTGATGATGTAAAACATGGCATCGATTTGTTACAGGTATATACACTATAATATCGATTGATAACAACATTTATTCCATGTATGCTAACTTCCTCTTTTATTCTCCCTTCTTTTTTTTTTCTATCAAGGTCTTTTTTGAAGAATTTGCGGAATTGGAAGCTCGAATTATTGTTGATTAGTAATACTTGTATGAGATTAAACAACATTAATATGAGGGGTGATATAAAAGGTTGAGCTTCTCGCACTGAATTAAAAATGAATGTTGTTAGTTATTACCCTTAAAAATAGGATGGATACCTTCAAATAAATGTTTTTGTAAAAATAATAATTTGTATACACATGGAAAAAAAATTGATTTTTTTTTTCAAGAGGATACAAAATGAACTTCAATATTTTAAGTAAAAATACAAAACCCAATGTTGCTATTATTATTATTGGATCCATTTCTTTGTTTTCAAAAGTTTTCCAAATCGTTGAATATCATTCACTAATAATTCACTGGTCTCAAGTGCAGGAAAATGACCACCAATTTCGGGTTCACTATATTGCTGAAGGTTTACATTTGTTTCTACCCAGTCACGAGGAAACTATACATGATAGTAAAATGATATCAAATCAATTTTAAATTAATGTTTTCCCATTCTTT
This sequence comes from Circinella umbellata, assembly GCA_025093555.1. NCBI lineage: Eukaryota > Fungi > Mucoromycota > Mucoromycetes > Mucorales > Lichtheimiaceae > Circinella > Circinella umbellata. The sequence goes on along the minus strand of JAIWNF010000005.1, from coordinate 771,929 downwards.
TTGTAAGAATTATCGACTTTGATGTATGCAGTATCAAATTAAAAAATTATATATGTATACCTTTGCAAGTTCAGCAGGAAATTGTATTATTGCAGTAGGAATTTTGACTCGACCCATACATGTTGACATGCTTTGATCTTCATGAAAAGCTTCATAATATAACCGAGTGGATGAAGACATGGAACCTGTCATCCAATAAATAGTAACTAGAGTCAAAAAATCGTCCGTGGAAATAGTATCAGGTAAGGCTTCCATATCTTGTTTACCACTAGGATGATAGCTCCAGTTATGAAATTTTTCAAGCATCCACGCTATGTTTGTGTTGTATATACGAGATATTTGAAAGAAAAAAATTTCATATTTGTTAATATTAGCTAATGACGAATTTTTTTTTTGCATGAAATTTTTTTATTATTAATTATTGATTAACCATGTGGGTAATGACATTACCCAAAAGACCAACTGGACTATCAGTCAAACCAAATGCCAATGTATAGGGACGAGTTCCTTGAATGGCTCGATAACCTGCTTCAGGGTCAGCTGCCAAATCAGCAAATGCTAATTCTTCTGCTTCAATACCACTACCATATACTGCTCTAGTACCGATGAGTTTACTTATTAAGTATTTGGTAACTGCCTTTGGGTGTGACCATAATAGAGAGAATCTAGTTTTTGGAGAAGGAGGTAAACATAACGGCATAACACTGTGAAAGCCTTTGCATTGTTCCGAACAATTTCTAGCCATCCAGTTTCCAATGTTTGAACCCCAATCAGAACCAGCAAGCACTGTACGTATATACAAATAAAGAAATGATTTATTATCCATTGCATATTAAAACAATGGTTGTCGTAAGTTATCAATAGATGCTGCTAAAAACCACTAGAACAACACCAGCGTTTTCCTTTTCTTACTGTATTTATTATATCCAAGTGTAATCATAAGTTCGTTCATCATTGTACCATATTTTGCAATACCATAACCTGGTGATTTTGGCGCTTCCGAGAATCCATATCCAGGCAAACTTGGAATTACAACATGGAAGCTCTTAATAAAATAAACTGTGTGAATATTTTGATGTACTTGGTATTTGTCATTTGTTTGTTTATTTATCGTCGGGATGAACTAAAAATTGCTTTTTGTTTCATACCTGATTGTCATTGTCACCGTCTCGAAGTGGCTCAATCACTTTATAAAATTCATAAAAATTGGATGGCCATCCGTTCATTAAGAGTAAAGGAATAGCGTCTAATTCATCAGACGGTTCATGGATAAAATGAACATGTAATCCATGAATCATTGCATGATAATGATTCCAGTAATTCATTCTTATCCGTGCTTTTTCCCAATCATAATCATGTAACCATGACTGAACAAGAGGTTCAACAGCCCATCGTGGAGCTCCGTATTTCCATCCAACAGTACTGTTTTTTTCAAGTTCGTTAGGATATTCTACATTTTTTAATTTCTCTCTAAGTAATTCTAATTGTCTTAATGGAATAGATGGAATTTTAAAGAGTCCAATTGTCATTTCTTTTGTATTGATTGTTGTTGTTGCAAAAGAAAGAAGAGAAAGAGAGAAGGTGTCTTTTTTTTTTTCAAAATCATGATAGCGAACCGCAGCACATCATCGTCGGAGATTTTTTTTAAATAAAATAAAGCTAGAATGTGAGCTTACAGTACATTTTCAGGTGATCATTACTGCGGAACCTGATAAATATTCCTAATAAAAAGATTATATACTAATCATTTCATATATAAGATCATTAAATTAGACAGCGGTGGGAACGGTTTGATGCCAAGAAAGGATAAAGTATTTACTATATTTATACGTCAGGAGGCGATATCAGTGTACGTAGTCGCTCCCTGAAGAGTTTCTTCGGGAGCTGATCTTTCAATAGCTTTTTAATATATAATATAATTTGGAAAACCATAGCAAATGGCATACAAATAAAGATCAGAATGGCTACGTACTTAAAACCATTATTAATATATATACTATATCCGGCAGTTGAACAGTAAGCTTTTTCTTGCGTACATAGTGCTTGAAATAAAAAAAAAACATAATTTACTCTATATATCAGCAAAAACATCAGTAAATTCCTATGTGTACCTCAAAGTTCAAAACAGCTGGTCTTAAATGAAATAGTCTATGCAAATATCATAAACCAATGTACAAATACGAAAGCAGAGAATTACGCCATTTTATACTTCAAAAAAATCCTGAAAACAAGGGCACAAGCAACAATCTTGTGAGCATAAAAGTAATAATAATACGTGATGGTCTCGAGTGGGGAAGAGTGGATGATCAAACTCAACATCTGGTAAATTTGTCTGGAGTGCAAAATACATAGTAGTGTAAATATTACGCAAAAAAAAGTATTGACAACTTTACAGTAGCACATAGAATTTGTTGCTATGATACATTCATCTTCATGTATAACCAGTGTCAATATCGTGATTAATTTCAACTGTTGAAATCTCTTGACCTAAGAATTTCTTATTATATATTTCTGTAATATAGGGGGATATAAAAATGGGTAGAATTACAAGAAAGTATAAAAGATACACATTTATCTTTTCAAAAAAAAAACAACAATATTCAAATCAAGCCTATTTAAATAAAAAAAAAAGTACGTACTAAAATTTAGTATAAATATTAATATATCTAATCTAAAGAGAATTATTTTTCAAACCACAGCTATATATTTTAGCTACGTAAAAATACCAATACTGGCATCACACTTTACGATTTTTATAAAAAAGATATCCTTTTTTTTTTGGTTACGTGACAAACTATGTTTTTAATCCTCTGAATAAAGCAAAGAGACCAGAAAATACATAATACGAGTTGAAAGTTAAGATAAACGATTGACATATATGATATAAGAAATAAGATTGTCTTATCTTTTCAACTATACACAATAAATATTGTATATTTTTCGCGCATTATATTAAATTAATACAACATTTGCCTGTCATATAATCTTCTTATACGATACAATAAAAAAAAAAGCAGCGGGAAAGGCGAAACTATACGTATATGCTCTATTTGTTCTTATTATACAGAATCTCAATCAAAATCCCTTTACAATTGCTGTATTATATAAACCTATTATATATGTTTTCTTAAAGAAGATGGTGTATATGTGCATATAAAAACTTTGTAAATTGGTATCGTCCATTTACTGGTTTGTTTAGTGATTTTGTTAGTACGTAATAGCGCCGCATAAAATTAATACCAGTACTGTGGTTATAGAAAACAATATGGGGGTTTTTAGCATATGATTTTTTGATTCAAGAACGTGATTTGAACTAAAGAACTGGCATTCTGTTTGCGCACTGACAAAAGCGCATGAGTAAACCAAGATATCTCCGCGCAATATATAATACAATGGTTTGAGGAAAAGGGTTCTTGTTACACTCCAAAAAAAAAAATTCTTGTTTCAATCCACAATTATTTTTTTCGAGCAATAACAACAAAAATTTCTTCTACTTAAACTATTGACTAATAGGCTGCTGCGTATAGACAAAATATTGGCTTTTCAAAATTATTGAGAGCAAGTGTTTCAAAAAACTTTTTTATCCATTAGCATGCTGTCTGGTGAGATTTTTTTTTTGATATCGAAAGGGACAAAGATCTCAGTACCAGCTGACTTTATTATATGTTAGATTTTTATCAGATCCGAAACGGATGCAAAGTATGTAACCATCCGCATTGATTAATTGTACTACTATAATTGAATATGCGGCATTTTGTTTGGAGCGCGCACTTTTTTTTTTTAGAAAGAAAAGAAGTATAAGAAAAAAGACCTACAATAATTGACATGATGTGCTCATCGATATATTGACCTAGAGCTAATGTGATTCTAGTAATTAGAGTAAATGATTTTTTATAGGTATCTTCGCGATGTAGAGGCCGCCATATGCCTGTTCATTATACTTTAGTGATTAGTTATTATACTCACGATTGAAAAACCTTACGTCGGATAGCAACTGTATCGTATGTCCGATCGTATTTTGTATAGTCAGAGTTGCTGATTTCCAATGACGAGAATATGTTAAAAGGAAGCATTAACGTTTGTGTCACTCATACTATTGTTAACGTAACACGTTTTCACCAGACTTCCCATTTACTTAAGGCGTCGATTACTATATATGTATGTATATTTGTATGGCTAGTCAACAATATTTGGTATGGCAGCTACTGCTGTCATAGCAATCAAATTAATAGTTTGTTTTTTCGACATGGAAACGATTAATATTTTTTATTTTGAATTTAATGTATAATGTATAATGTATAATGTTACTATCTTTTACCGAGAATAGTGTCGATGGGAAGAAAAAATCATTTGTCATGGAATAGAGCATCAGAAAGAGTATATATATAAATAGAAGAGAAGAATCCATTGTATTACCCAGAAGTCCGGATAGCTCAGTAGTAATTTCATAATAGATTAGACTGTTGTTTCCCCGGTTTTTACAATAGAACAAGAAAAGAGTATTGTATATTATTATGACACAGCTTCTTGGCTTTTCCTATGATCCATTTACAGAGACTGTGAAACCATAATCGCTATGTCAAACTAAAGAATTTTTTTTTAAAAAAGTGGTCAAGTATGGCATCAACAATGATCTGCTAGTAGTTATTCATAATACCAACTTATATTGTCCCTGATCAAGAAAAGCAAAAAAAAAAGTTCAACGTTGTAATCAAAACTAGGATAGAAAAATTGTAGAAAGAAAGTGGTTCGTTTTCTGTCATGGTCCGTCTCGCCGCGCAATCAATCTCCGATAAGGAAGTGTTTAACTTTAGCCTTTTTTTTATTGTTCTTTTTACTATTTAACTCCCCCCCCCACTTACATACACAACCCATCTAAAGTACCTGATCCTTGATTTTTTTAATTGTATTTAAATTTGTTAAAAATGGCTGAAACTACTATTAAAGCACCTTCGTTTCCTCATCCTGGTCTTGATCAATTAGCAGACACCGAAGAGCTTCGAAGTCAATGCCCTGCATTTGCTACTGGCTGCCCTTATGCTAAAGTAGAAAGTCATGTCATTAGTGGATTCAGCGACCTTTCCAAATGGTAAGGAATAACTATTTTTTTTGTATTCATAAAGTCCGCATAAGAAGTTTTGCAATATATATAACACTTAAAAAACTGGTGGATCTTTTTTCCTTTTCTTCTTTCATTCTATCATCGATAGTCCTGCTTTTAAAGAAGGTCAGTAGCAACTATTTTTATTTTTTCCAAATTACGACTCAGAATATACCTTTACTGAACTTTTCTCTTCTTGGGGGAATTCCCTTTCTTTTTTCTTTCTTTAGGTTGTCCTTTCTCGAACAAGAACAAAGAAGAAATTCGATCACTGTTCAGTGATATGCCAAAGGAACATCCTAACATTAATATCCAAAGTATGCTTATTTGATTTTTATTTTCAACAGTAATATAATAGATCGTAATATAAAAGAATAATAATGCGATTTCAAATTGTACGCATGACTTGTTCACGAGATATTTACCTCTTTTATATATATTGAATTTGATAGAATCCGCTGAATCCCCTGAAGGTGCTATACTTGTTCAAATGCTTAACCAAATTGTATCTGATTCTGCCATGGGCCAAGTTGCTGCTTCTAATAATGATGAAAAGACAGCTGAACCTACCAGCCCATCAACACCCGTCCCCAAAAAGGATCTTAATAGTCAAATCTTAGAAGATCCTCAATTAGCCGCTGCTATGCGTGAAGGAACTAAGGCTGCCCACAAGGCTGCTGAAAACAGTATCTTTACAAAGTAAATATTACATATGTATATATATATATATATATATAACAAAGGAAAAGGAGGACGTAAAAAAAAGAGAGACAAATCAAGATAGAGTGAAAAAAAAACCGAGAAATAAGAATATAGGATGTCTGGGTCTTATCAGATCTTTAGTGATCAGATATTGGATAAAGTTAGCTAATTTGATTTCCTCTACCTTTTTAGGCGTTTCTTGAAGGGCGACATTAACCGCGACGAATATGGTTGTTACATCACATCGCTTTATTTTGTATACAAGTATGTTATATATACGACACTTTGTTTTTTCTTCTAATTACTAAAAATATTAATATATGTATATAATGATAATACTAGTTCCATGGAATCGTTATTGGAAAAGCATAAGGATAATGCGGCTATTAAGACTATTTATTTCCCCGTTGAATTAAGTCGAGTTAATACACTTTTGCAAGGTAATATATTATATATAACTTTTCGTATATAAGAGTGATTTATGAAAAATCATATAAGGCAAATTAACCAAACGTATGCAATTCTTTTTTTCGTCAAGATCTTGAATTTTTCTATGGTAAGGACAAGTTGGCACAAGTAACAGACCCTTCTACTATGACACCTGCTGTCAGAGAATACGTAAAAGCGATGGAACGCGCATGTGAAATAAATCCTGCCCTATTGGTAGCACACAGCTATACTCGTTACCTTGGTGATTTAAGTGGTGGTCAAATTTTGGCCAAGCGATTAAAGAAACACATTCTTAATTTATCTGAAGGTGATGGTAACTGGGATAGCAATGATGGTCTTCAATTCTATAACTTTAGCAACATTGGTAATCATAATGCTTTCAAAGAGGAATATCGTGAACGTTTGAATAAAACACCAGTTGATAAGAATACAAGAGGTAAATACTAATGAACCATAAGATTGAAAGGCAGAGAGAGTCAGTGATTATTCAGAATAATAACAGTATACAAACGTTTTATTCTTATTAGACCTTATTGTGGCGGAAGCCATTCGATCTTTTGAAGTTAACATTGGATTGTTTGATGAAGTTCAAGTATTGTCCGAACAAAACAAGTTAGTTCCCACTGCTGGCAATGAAAAGAATACAACTAGCAATACATTGTTGCGCTTGTCCCCCGTTATTGCACTTTCTGTAGCAGCAGCTGCCATAGGCACAGCATACTATGTTCGCTTCTATCAGCGAAAGTAAATAGTCTTATATTCCTCATCGTCCTCCTCCTCCCGTGAAACCCCACTTTAAATACAGCACACACATTTATATAAAAAACATAATTAATTCTTTCGTTTTCCCTCTTTACATCTTCTTTTTGTTTCTTATCCCATGGTGTTATCTTTTACTTTTCTTCATAAATAAATTCCTTATTGGTTTGAACTTTTTTACCTTTGATTTTTCTATTCTGTTTTTAATCCAAAATACCAATATAGGCCTACTAAAATAAGTGTCACTAAAGCTGGTACAAGATCCAATTGAACTACAAAGTAGATCCATATTGTGGCTAATCCTGGGGCTCTTGCCATCTGACCCAGTGAAGGCGTATTTTGTAAAGTAAATAGCAAGAACGATCCTACAACTGCTGATCCAATAGCCATAAGGAATTGAACCCACTTTTTTGACTTGTGACGATTTGTGAGATAGATGAGTGGGAAAAGTGCTATTAAAAGCAAATAGTGCTTTTAGTATAATTTCATCTACAGTATAATACTCAAGTTTCACACTTTTCAAGAAGAACAAAGAATAGAAGTTTACCTGGTGCTGCTTTTATTGAACGTAAAGCAAGATCAGTGTAGCTCCACGGTTCACTATATTGTACCCTAACCGTGACATCAAAGGCACCAAGTAAAAATCCAAATGGAATGCTCATAAATAATGCTTGCCAAACATAGACAGATGTAGTCATCTCTTCTTGTTTTAGTTCTGCTTCGCGTTTTTTAACTTGTTGTAATAGCCCTGATTGTTGCATCATACGAGCCTTTTCATCATCGGGTATATCATCAACAGGACACGATGGTACCTGGTTGATTAATGGTTCCTTGGATTGTTGTTGTTGTGATCGTGAAGCTGCTTTCTTTTTACCCATAGCTTTTTTCTTGTAGAAAAATTGTTCCAGAAACAAAGAAAAAAAAGGTTATATTGCGTTAATAGTTAACGTTTTTGCTGGGTTGAAAAAAAAAGGAAACACGTTTAGTGACACTCCTTGTTGTGGTGCATATAATATATTTTTAAATAAAGAATCATATTGATGTGTATCAATTTTACAATACCTCCAAGCACTTGAAATCAATGATAAAATGTAACAGTTTGCATCGTAAAATTCTTTTATATGTAACAAGACCCCTTTTTTTCTCAATAAAGCAATAACAGCTGTGTCTATTTCATGCTTAATAAGATGATTCTTGCGTCATGTCATGCTACTTGTCATCCACACCATATATGGGGACGAAGCTTGTGTAATATTACTTTTATTGGTCCTTACTCATGGCTTTTCTTTTCTTTTGTGGTGTCATCGAGATATATCAATATCACAATGAGAAAAAATCAATCTCATTGTTGTTTTTAAAGTTATCAAAAAACGTTAGTGATACATTGGCTACTTTCAAAAGAAAGTTTCTGGATACGCTGATAAACACTTTCCATGACAACAACAAAAAGATGAACATATTTTATCTCGACAACAGCATTTGTCTTTATGGTAGCGAGATATTATGTTAATTACATAAAATAAAGTGTGTGTGTGTAATCCATCATTAAGGAACGAGTGTTACAAGGATCCAGAGTTTAATCAATTTTTGGGCACAATTCTCCCCGCAACACAAAAATAGCAGTGCGGAACAAAACGAGAATGAAAAATATTAAACTTGTGCTTGCAGGAACAAAGTAAAACCTGACCCTTTATATCGAATGATTCAATCTACTCTATCATTCGTTTTTTTAGATCTTATTTAATTATCCTTTATCATATTACTTATTAACAAAGTGATGAAAATTCATTATAATCTGTTTAGATTATTTACAAACAGGCGATCTTTTATAGTATCCATAGATCTCTACTAGAACATACTCTTTTAGCGGTAGACTAATTTGGACTAAGCTCCGTTGAGATGCCGCAAACTCTCTTTTTATTTACTTGCTGTATTATAAAAATAAAAAAGTGAATACCAATACACCTTCCTTTTTTTTTTTTCTTTTTTTTTGTCTCTTTCCTCATCTCACAATAGCTTGAATTTTCGGTTTAAAGTAAGAAATTTTTTTATTTTTTTTGGTTTCATAACTTTGTTCCTTAGAAATAAATATTATAAGACAGAAACAAAAGAAAACTAAATGACGGAATTGCAGTAATGACCGAAGGAACCACGACAGCCACTCGCAAGCCAAGGGTATCTTCTCTTGCAGCTGCTGGTATATCAACAACAAATGGAACGCCACCAACAAGCCCTGCTACACGAGCTACAAAAACTCCTGTAGCCAGGGCCAGTTCCGTTCGCACAGCAGCCCCAGCAACCCGTCCCACTAAGACGCCTGTACCATCAGGACCCACGTCTTCAACAGCGAGACGAACAACTGCTGGAACGACCAGTACAGCTCGATCTACCGCACCAACGACAAGTACTACTCGGGCAACAAGATCTCCATCAACTACTGTAACAAGATCTCCATCTACAGCAGCGAGTAGAGCATCTCCGTCTACTGTGAACAAGACGACATCGACTTTGAGCCGTCGATCCACTACCACAGCAGCAACTTCTACCTCGCCTACTGCTTCTGCAACACGACGAGGATCTGTTGCCAGTTCAACACCAGGTGTTGCTGCACGAAGAACATCCACGGTTGGTACTACATCAACAACGGCACGTAAACCAATTTCGTCTACTACAGCTACACGAACTACTTCTACAACAGTTAATGGTATTAAACCTTCAGAAGCAATTGCTGAATTAAAAGCTTTGAGAGCAAAGGTTCGTAGTTCTGCTTTTTTTTTTCAATATATAAAAAGAAAGAAGAGCAAAAAGCATATAGCGGGTTGTCACTTTTCGTTCGTTGTTAACCCCTTACCCCTTTCTCCGTAATATTAAACATATATATTCTATATATAGCACGAAGAATTAAAGGCGGACCTCGAGGCAAAGCAACATTTACTTGATTCTAAAGAAGCAGATCTGACTGGACTCAAAGAAAAACTCAGCACGTTGGAAATTGAGCTTCAGGAACACCAACAAAATAAAGAAAAATCATTATCAGATGAATCAACACCAGCCGATGATAACGAACAAGGATCAAAAGAAAATGGAGAAGACGCTATCAAGGAGGATTCGACAACAGCAGACGAAGCAACAGCAACATTAACATCAGCAACCGAGGAGGAGTTGGATGCTTTAAAAAAGGAATTGGCTGAAGTTCAAGAGCAACTTAAGCTTGCCAAAGAGGAAGCTGAAGTAACACTGACAAAATTGAAAGGGGAGCAAGAAGAGGAACGTACTTCTTTAACACGCGAACGAGAAGCTATTGAAGAGAAACTTCGTGATCATACTGAAAAATTACGCGAAAAACTCGAAAGTGAAAAGAATGGTTTGCATTCCCAAATTCATGAAAAGGAATCAGAGATTTTGAAATTGAAAAAGGATATGGATGAGATGCGTGATAATATTCAGGTATGTTCAAAGTTACACAGTGTGCTTCATTGTTATTTTTGTCATGTGTACTTGTAAAAAGTAGAAAAAATATATATAATTAAAATGTTTATAATCTATTCCTTTTAGGAAATGCATAAATCACATCAGAGTCGTCTGACCACTTTGACCAATCAAATCAATCAGCAGCATGCCGAACAAGTTGAAGCATTAAAAGAAAAATATGAAGGTGAATTAGAAACGTTAAGAGCTGCGGGATCGAATGACAAGGCGGCTGATGACGAATTGCGTGAAAAATTAACTGTAAGAATATGGAGGGAATTATATATCAAAATATCAGCGAAATAGAAAGGGAGTTCTAAAATAGGAAATATATATATTACAATTATTTTTACGCATATATAATTTCTATAAATGTAGGAAATGGAAGCGAAGATTAAAGAGTTAACAGCTTCCTTTGAAGATCAACGTCAAAAATTGATTGATTCTTACGAAAAAAAGCTTGAAGAGCTTCGCGTACAAAATGAATCCATGGACTCCAAGCATCAACATAATATGGATGAGATCACGTCATCATTGCGGGTAAATATGCACATGAGGTGTCATCACAAAAAATAAAAAATAAAAATATATATTCATCAATTGTTATGGGCAACCCCCTATCCTGCATATACACACTATATTAGGCGGAGATCGCCGCTCTTCAAAAGTCGCACAATGCAAGAGTACAAGCTATCACAGAGTCCCATGAAGCACAGCTGGATGAAGTTCGTAAAGCTACTAGTGTCACTGCAGTGGATGCTGCTCGCGGCGATATTGAGGTATACATATATATATATATATATATTATTGGGGAGGGGGAGAAGCTTTTTATAGTCAAGAATGTAATTTATGGACGAGAATGGTCAACAAAAATTATTCACTATTTGGTTTTGATAAAATAGATCGCATGCCGACAGCAGTTTGAGCAAGAATTAATGGCTTCTAAGCAAGAATTCGAATCTCTTTTGAATAAATTGGAAGATGAAAAACAAGCTGCTCAAGAAGAGCACGCAATTTTGAAGGAATCAACAATTCGGGAAAAGGAGGCGCTTATTAAAGAATACGAAGAACGTATCGCTTCTGAGAAGCAAAATGAAAAGGTTAGTTTTCTTTTAAGAAAGGCATGTGTGTGTATATGAGAGAGAAAGAGAGCGAGACAGGGGCAAATAGTTTAATAGAAAGCAAACAACAGCAATGAAGGCACATATTATATTATTTTTCACTGACAAAACATTTTATAATTACAGTCTCAAATCGAAAAGGCTCATACTGAAAACTTGGCTGGAATCCAAAAGAACCACGAGGAGAAACTTGCCGAATTGGAACAAAAGCATGCTGCAGCACTTGAAGAATTAAAGACACTTTCCAAACAAGAAAAAGATGAGCATCTCAACAAGTTGATAAAAGAACATGAAAATAACTTGAAAGAACTATCAGTCAAACATGATGAAGCATTAAAAGAAGCAAGAAATACGGGTAGCAACCTTGTTCAATCCGAGTCACAATTGCGATCAGAACTTGAGCTTAAGATTGAGCAACTTGGTGCCAGTCATCAACAGGCTATGGAACAAGTTCAAACTCATCATAATACCCGTGTAGAACAGTTAGAGGCAGAACTAAAAAGTGCGTTTGCCAAACAAGATGAATTGGCGGAAAAACATCAACAAGAAATTGAAAAGTTGACATCTGAACGTGGTGGACAACTGGAAACAATTAAACAAGAAGTTGAGGTAAAGTAAAAAAAAAATAAAGAAATAAAAAAAGGGGTTGTATTATCAAATTTGGTTAGCAGGATAATATGGAAACGTTGCAAAAAGTGATGTCATTTATTTCTGTATATTTATCTCACTATAATACAATTATTTGTTTACAAAAAATACAAAAAGGCGGCACTTAAGGAGATACATGCAACTGAAATCGCACGGCTGCACGAAACAAACAATTCCAAATTGAATGAACTCAAGTTACAATATACTCGTCAACATGATCAAGAACGTGAAGCTGTTCAAAAAGAGCATCAAGAATCTTTAGAAAAGCTTAAACAAGAGCACGAAGTTCATAACAAAGAGCATCAAGAAGCATTAGAAAAGCTTAAACAAGAACACGAAGTCCGCAACAACGAATATGCTGAAACGTTGGAGAAATTAAAAGCAGAACACGCCACATCTCTTGAAAACGCTCAAAAGGAGGCACAGGTAATACAAAAAAGCCAAGCCAAACAAAGAATAGCGCCACACATTTTTTCCGCAAGTTTCTAAAATTGTAGATTGTTTGTTCTAGACTCTTGGAGAAGTTCAAGCTGCTATTGCTACTTTAAAAACACAACATAACAAGGAATTGGATGATATAAAAGATTCACATGCAAAAGAGTTGAAAGCACTTGCTGATGCTCAAGCTGAACACGAAAAAGCACAAAGTGACGAAATTACTCATCTAAAGGAAGCCCACGCGGCCGTACTTGCAGATTTGGAAGTTAAATCGAAGGAAATTACCAATAGTAACTCGCAAGAAATCGCGGTAACTCAAGCAAAGGTAACCGGATATGGTTCAATTTTTTTATAATTTCACCAAAAATAGCTTTTCTTGTATATAGATAAAAAAGGTTTACTAATATAGGAATATATCACTTACAGGAACAAGTTACAGCTGAATTTAAAGGACAATTACAAGCCCTGAAAACGCAGCATGAAGCTATTTTGACTCAATTACAAGATGATCATACTAAAGCGTTACAAAAAGCTGGAATGAAAGCCAAAACTGATGCTGAAAACGCACGGGGTGAGCTTGAGGTATTTGCTGCTAGTTTATTTTTCTAAAAGAAAACAATGAAACCAGAAGAAAAAAAAATTATTGATCGGAAATGTTAATATATAATCATGTTTTGTTAGGCTCGACTTGCTAAAGATTATGAAGCACAAATGCAAAGTGCGATTGAAGAACATACCGTTGCTAAACAGCAGCTGGAAACCAGATTAGCAGATGTAACCAAGCAACATGAAGAAGCTCAACAACAAGCTATTAAGGAAAAACAAACTTTGGAGCAAACACACAAAGAACATATGGCGAGTGCTAGCACACGTCGTGATGCCGAATATGAAAAGCTTCGTGAAGAAGCAGAAGCAAATGCAGAACGAGATATTGAAGCCGCATGGAGCAAATTGACTGCGGAACACGAAGAACAAATACAAGCATTACATCATAAACATTCTTCAAGTATTCAAAAACTAGAAGAACAACATGCTAATGCCATTGAAGCACTTCAAAAACAATTGGAAGATATGATTGCAAGATCAGATAAACATGAATCCACTGCAGAGGTAAATAATCATAACGAATTTCACTCTTTGAAAATAAGAAAAAAAAAAGGAAAAAAGCCATGAGGTTATATATGCATCTATCTTTTTAATCAATTTAACTTAATATATTCTGACACCGAACCGTTAAATCAAATGTGGTACACTTAATTTTTTAACTTTTTATAATATTTAGTTGGCCAAAACAACAATTGCAAATATGACAAGTTCCCACGCACAAGAAAAGGCTGAATGGTTAGATGAATTGAAGGCAAAAGAACAAATTCATCAAAATGAAGTACAGTTACTTCAAACACAAATGGAAAGTGAACGCGAACGAGCCAAGCGGAACGAAGCGGAGATGCAGCGTGTTGGCGATGAAATGCGTCGTTTACAATCATCTGGGGACAAAGAAGAAGAATTGAAAGTGATGAAAATATCTTATGATAAACTGATCAATGCCAAGGATAAAGAAATCGAAGAAGTCGAGGAACGACTTCGGGAACGCATGGCAAGTGATGCAAGAAACGGTGATACGCAGCAAATTTTACAAAAGAAGGAGGTAACAAATGAAGAAAAGAGAGTGAGAGGTTAATATGATGTAAATATTTATAATTTTTATTAAAACATAAACACATTTTCTTTTCGTTGTTTTTATTTACAGATTGAATTGGAGCGGAAAATGCAAGCCGTTGTTTCACAACATCAAAAAGAACTGACGGTTTTACATCAAACGCAGCAAAAATTGTTAGATATGAAGGATAAAGAGTTGGAAGATTTTTCATATCGTTTAAGAACTGTAACAAGTGCTCAACAAAAAGATTTAGAAAAATTACACCAAGCTCATCGTGCTAAAATTGCAGAGATGGAAGAAACCAATAGGTCGCTTGGAGATAAGCATAATGGTGTTGCAATGGAATTACGATGGGCAAATCAAGAAAATAATGATAATGAGGTAATAAAAAGATTGACATCATTTAAATATCTACTCCTTTTGGTGGCAAATATCTAATAATAAGGATATTCCCTATTTTTACGCCCAATCTTAATAGGCCAAGATTAAGGAACAGGCCGTCACCATCGCGGAATTATTGAATGAGCGCGATCAATATCGACAAGAAAATGTAAAAATGTTGAGGTAATCAATTGTTTCAGTCCTAAATTTTTGTATTATAATGACTTTTATTTTACTCACAAAAGATATCCCTATAATTTATAGTATGCTTAATAACTTAAACAGACAGCAATAATATCAACTTACACAGTAGTGATATAGTTTACAATTCCATTTCCTTTTTTCTTATTCTTATTATTATTATTATATATACGTTTTATTATTATTTTATCTATTATTACTTTTTCTGTCTTTTTACCCTTTTTGAGTCAAGTTGGTTAGGCGTCGGGATTTTTAGCCAATCAAACCGATCAAGGAAATCCAACGTGATTATATTCCGCTTTCCTCTTAATTTTTTTTAGAGTTAGTTTTTTTTTCCCTTGCTTTTCCTCTCCTAATTTTTTTTTCTCTTTTTTTTTTCTCCAAGACTTATAATTCTCATGTTAAATGAATAGTTTGCATTATTCTCCAACTGCATCAGCGTCCAATCCCTTGCATACGCATAAAAATAATCTACCAACACCATCACCTTCATTATCGAGTGCACCTATACCCTTAAAACGTACTCGTGCGAAACGTAGTTGCGATTTTTGTCGTAAACGAAAGTCTCGTTGTGATGCAGATGCATCTGTTCCTTGTTCGAACTGTCGAGCTGTATGTTTATATATACATGTTTTTTTAAAGAAAAAAAAGTCAGATCGAAAGAAAGTTTTGATCAGAAAAGAGAAACGAAAAGAAGAAAAGCTAACATGTCACTGTTTTATTTATTCTAAAAATATATAAAAACTTACTTTTGTTTTAGTGGGGTTATACATGCGAATTTCAAACTGTTCGTAAAAAACGAGGTCCACCCAGCATGTAAGTTTTCATTTTCATACGCACGCAATCCCTCTTTTTGTGTAGTAATTTCTAAAAACAATATTAGATATGTCGATAATCTCGAGAAACGGTGTAAAAAAATGGAGCAACTTCTTATATCGCTTACGAATTCTAGCATCAAGGAACTCGAAAAGAACGACTTTCGATATGAAATATCACCAGACAAAGCTCTTTCTGCTGCGACTGCCACTTCATCCTTCCCAGCAGTAGCAACAGTATCATCACCCCCTGCACCATCAGATTCATCATCTGAAGACGACGAAGACGACGAAGACGATTTTGATCCCACAGCTGATATTCAACAACAATTAACCAAATTGGACTTGAAAGATTACGATGCGATAAAATATACAGGGCATTCAGCAGGCTTACAAGTAATTGATCATGACGTTTTCAAATCAAAGCCGTATATCCGATGGCCTGGCCGCGATAATGTCGTATTGCAAATGATGGGTCAAGATGAATTAATGATTGTTCATACAGGAAAACTAGATACTCGACTTGACGTTGGTCTTTCTATGCGTTCTTCAGTATTCGATAATGGTCATGATCAGCGTTCCCACCCATCCTCGTCCCCGACTGTGAACAAAAGACCAACCAAACAATTATCGGACAAAATGATTGGACTGTAAGTAAAACTTTATATGTTATTTTTCTCTTGTTATATTTATCAATGTGTGTGACAGGAACACAAATAACGTATTATAATCAGCCAAGCAAAAAAATAATTTAAAAAAAATCAAGCACCCACACATTCACAGATATCTCCCCATACGTTTAATAAGATCACACAACAATTTTCTGTCATTATAAATTAATCGTATTATATTTATTTCCATAGCTACTTTTCACATTTACACCCATTTCTTCCCATTATTAACAAAACAAGGTTTTTTGACCAATACAATGCCGGGCGTGCGCCGCAAGTACTTGTACAATCAATCTTGGCACTTACATTCCGATTTTCTGGCCAACACTTCAAAGACAAACATGCAAATGAATTTGGCGATGTCTATTTTAGGAAGGTCATGAAACGCTTGCGTGACTCGCTTCGCTCAAGGCTGTGTCATGTTCAAGCAGCACTTCTCATGACCTTGTATCTAGATATGGATGATGGTGATGTTGAGTCTGTACAATGGTATACTCTTGGCAGTGCAATTCGCATGGCACAAGATTTAGGCTTGCATCGTTCCTGCACCTATTGGAAACTCCCTGCGTCAGAAATTGAGACTAGACATCGCGTCTTTTACGTCTGTTACATTCTAGACCGATGGATGAGTGCACGCGCTGGTAAACCACTAACGATACTAGACCGGGATTTCGACACCTCAATGCCATCTACATACGAAGTCACTGACAATGATGATATAGAAACTACCAGGAATGATAACAATGATACGACTAGAACAACAGCTACAACAACAATAAATAAAAATCAGAAGCAACCTATTTATCAACATTTTATTTTGTTAATTAAACTGTCTGAAATTTTGGGACGAGTATTAAAAGCTTTGTATGCACCCAAAGCAAAACGAAGTAATTCCAATGCCGGATTGGACGATCCTACGATACTTGTCGTATTTGACCGGCGCTTAAAGAATTGGAAAGCTTCGTTAGACGAAGAAGGGGATGGTGTGATTTCACCAACTCAGAAAGGTAAATAAAATTACTGTTTATTCTTTTTTTGGACAAAAATTTCTTGTCGGTAAATCGGCAGATAAAAAAACAGATCATAAGAAATAACTTTTAAGTTTGTATGAAAACTTTTTATTATTACTCTCAGGGCATTTGTTGGTATTCTACTACACCATAGTGTTATTAGTTCATCGGCCCTTTGTTCAATTATCTGCAACCGAGTTCCCTGATTTGCAAACAATTGTCGCGGATTCAAGAAAAACATGTACCCAAGCCGCCACAAATATTTCGGATATACTTCGTCATTATAGTAGTATCCCGACTGAAAAGCACTCTTCTTTATCTCTTTGCTTACCCACGTGCTTTGTCTATGCCATGTTTCAGTCGTCTTTGGCGCACCTGTCTAATGCATTGCAGGACCGTGCGTCATCACAGAATTTGCAAACACTTCAGGAGTCTGTATCGCTTCTAAAGTTACACCAACACTTGTGCCCTGCACCGCGTGTCATCGAAATTCTTCACATGCTTATTACAATTAATAACCTCCCATTTGATTCAATATCATTACCGCCATTATCACCAAAATTGTCATCGACTGGTCAAGCATTACCAAGTGCCCTAGCACGAGCACCGTCTATATCATCACCATCACCTTCCTCCCATCAACATTCGTATCAACACAACACAGCACTTTTATCTTCTACTAATACGCTTGATCAACAACAAAATCCACCGTCAAAAACGATAAATAATAATAATGATAATAGAGGCCGACCACATAGTGATGAAGAATATCCAAAATCTAATCACTTATTTGAACGTATGCTTAATTGTAGTGTAGTAGGTGGAATTACACCTGATATCCGATCTGATGTTGAATCCGCTATATCACAGCAACCTACAAACTGTTTCTTACCACAACCTGAAACATCGCAATTGTCTATTAACTACCATTATCAACAATCAGCGTCGTCATATCGTAATAATGGTGGCAGCCATCATGATTACTCCTTCCCACTTTCACTTGCTACACATCATCATACGCCACTTACACATCACCCACCGCCGCCGCAAGCTTTACCTACTGTTGCCGGCGTAGCTGCCGCTGCTGCTGCTTTCCATACTCAACAGCCTTCCCCACAACATTATGTGATGACATCTCATAACCCATCAACAATTGCTTTTAACATACATCATCATCATTCAACGTCTCAACCACATTCTCAACCACCATCATTTATTATGTCTTCATCAGCACCTACCAGTACTACTACGACGACCCCTTGTAATTCTGCTACAGGTTGGCAGGATTGGAATGTTTATATTAATCATCAACATCCCGTCATTGATAACACCACTGACTTACATATACCTTCTCGCCAGGCGTAATATTTTTTCATTCCATTTTTGCTCTATTTTTGAACTGTAGTTATATATATCAATCCCCTCTCCCTCTTCTTATTACGCTTTCTTTTCCTTTGCATAGTTTAGAAGAAAACAAAACAGACAGAAACTTTTTTCATAAATGTACACGATTACAATTCATGCATTTTATACAATTTACACTTTTAGTATTGTCATCCTCAAAAAAAAAGTTCTTGGATTATTTAAGGATGACGTTTAAAGTAGGCTTAAATATAGTTCATTTGTTATAGCATCATTTGCGTTATTAATTTAAAACACAGATATGGAAATGCTGAACGCATTACTCAATTTTTTATGATTTTACTCGAGAGTTGTATATATTATTTTCGTCTTTTACACTCTTTTGTTAATAAACATAATACACCAGCTATTACCTCATTACAATGTTGGAATCCCTAGTTTCCACATTATTAAATAGGGTTCTTGGAGCATATGTATCTAACTTGAACTATAACCAATTACAAATTGGTATATGGTCAGGTAATAATAATAGCCGATCTTCATTAGAACGCGTTTTTTTCATACACATTGAAAACTCATTATTATACAATCTATCATTATATTATTTTTAGGTGAGGTGGTTTTACGTAATTTGAAATTGAAACGTGAAGCGCTTGACAAACTTGATCTTCCAGTGGATGTTTTGGAAGGTAATATAAACTTTTAGCTCTAGTGCTCTACCTAACTCTTTAGTTCCCCCTCCCCCCCCCCGTTTTCACACCCCTTGCTTTTGTTTGTTTGCATTGTTATGTACTTATATAATCAATATACAATTACTATGCAGGACACCTTGGTGAATTAACACTTAACATACCATGGTCCAATCTAAAGGGTAAACCTGTCATGGTTTACATTAAAGACGTTTATGTACTTGCTGGACCTCGAAGCGAATCTACCGTAAGAACTTTTTTTCTATTACTTAGAAATAAAGGAAAATTAGGCGCATATTTTATTAACATGAAATATACCTTTATTATTAGATGACTGTGGACGAACTTGATGAACGGCAATATCAACAAAAAATGCGCAGACTAGCAAATTCCGAACTTGCCAAGCCTTTAACTGATGCAAAAAGTGAAACCTTTGCAGAACAACTTATGACCAAAGTATTGAATAATTTACAGTTTTCAGTAACTAATATTCACGTACGGTATGAAGATAATGTATCAGCACCACAACGATTTGCTGCCGGTATTACGTTAAGCGAACTATCAGCCATTTCTACCGATGAAAATTGGATCCCTCAAACTATCGGCGATGCTATCAATACTATTCATAAGGTTAGCAATGATAGTCAGTGACAATAAATATTGTTGCCTGTCTCATTCTTGAAGGTGTGAAAACCATCTTGAAAACTTTAAATTGACATATTGAGTTAATTAATTTTTTCTAAATACAAATGTGTATAGTTGGCAACATTGGAATCATTATCGATTTATTGGAATACAAATACTCGATCATTGGCGTCGCTGGACGAGGAGGAATCGCATAGGATATTCAAAGAATTGGTAAATACTGAAAAAGAAAGAGAATCAGTACAGATGGATGGATATACTGTGCTATGTAAATATTTAAGTTAAATGAATTTTGTGAAATACAATAGATTGCTACAAAAGCACATATTCCTTCTGAACATCAGTATATTCTAAAGCCAGTGTCGGGAACAGGACGGGTAATTATCATGGTTACACAACAAACGGGGGAAAATTGGCAAATTATATTAGTCAAAACTAGTACTAAATGGATATATATAATATTCTAGATCAAAATGAACAAGAAATTTGGTAGTGATGTTCCAAAAGTCGATGCAACATTATTATTCGATGAATTATCATTTGTCATTGATGATGAACAGTACCGTGATACAATTTTGATGGTAGATTTATTCCATTCTTACTTGAAAAAACAAAAGGTATGGTCACGTTTTTTTTAGCTAGGCTTGTTAATTAAAGAAACAAAGA
Organism: Circinella umbellata; assembly: GCA_025093555.1. Taxonomy (NCBI): domain Eukaryota; kingdom Fungi; phylum Mucoromycota; class Mucoromycetes; order Mucorales; family Lichtheimiaceae; genus Circinella; species Circinella umbellata. The sequence continues at coordinate 751,142 of JAIWNF010000005.1, read as the reverse complement.
AAATAACAACGTGATATATTATTCTATAATAGTATCTTCATTTACATCCTGGATTAGGTGTTACGCCTAAAACAGAACCATTGAAATATTTCCAATTTGCGGGTGAAGCAGTATTATCCGAAATCCATGACCGAAATTATCGATGGACGTGGGATCATTTTAAAAAACGAAGGGACGAGCGATTGGCCTATATTGATTGTTATGTTTCCAGTGAATTAAACCGAGCAACACCAGAACAAGAAGAAATGTTAGATGAACTTGAACATAAATTATCTTATGAAGATATTCGGTTTTATCGTAGTCGTGCCAAATCTCGGTTGAAGCGCGAAATGGCGATTTTAGGTAATTAATGATTACATAATACGGGAAATTTAGCTACTTGATCAGGAACGCTAACAGCATTGTTTTAATCTTTATATATTAGCTGAAGAAGAACGAAGGCGTAAAGATGCAGCAAATGCTCAACAAGCAGCGGGAGGGGGTTGGTTGAGTTCATGGTGGTATGGAACAGATCCAAATGCTGAAGGTGGCCTGGAGGTAAGAATTCTTACTTTTTTTTACATCATTTGTAAACCACGTCCAAAGTATGTTATTAAAACGTTACTTTCTTTTTCAGCCAAATCAAGATCTGGTAATTACCGATGAACAAAAACAAGAATTTTATGATGCCATTGAATATGATGAGGACAAGGCAGAGGCTGCTGCTGCTGTAGCTTTTGCAAAAGATGTATGTTGTTTGATATTTTTCAATATTACTGTTCTTTCAATTCATATTATAAAGAGACCTGTAACTAACGGTTGTTTGTTTTAGACGATGAAACTTTCTTTGAGAACAACATTGAACAAAGGGTCATTTACAATAAAACGGAACCCACATGCTGAAGAACCAACGGAAGTGATTTCACTTATCTTTGATACTGTAATTCTTGGTGCTATCCGTTATGTTGAATCTTTTAAGGCTTCTGCTGCTTTGGGTGATTTACGATTATATGATGGCGTGACTAAAAATACCCAGTATCGACAACTTATTGGTGCAAAGGAAAAAGCAGAGCAAGAATATGACAATGATGGTGGCGAGAATACCGATAGCAAAAAGAAGAGGGATAGTCTTCGCCGACGGTCTAATGTCGATCCACAATTATTGAAATATTCTACAATCCAAGATCCATTCTTCTCAGTTGTATTTGAACATAAACCACTTGATGGACGTGCAGATAATGGTGTTGCTTTGGTGATGCGTAATATTGATATTGTTTATAATCCGATCATTATTCGTGACGTGATTAACTTTTTCACACCACCAGAAACCAGCGCAGATAGTATCAATGCACTTATTGAAATTGCCGGGGACACCTTTGAAGATATCAAAAATCAAACTCGAGTTAACTTGGAATATGCTTTAGAACAACATACAACATTTGATTTAAAGGTTGATATGGATGCACCTGTTATTGTTATTCCCGAAGAGTATGTCCTATCTACTTCACAACTCTTTTTGTTGGTATAAATCTTTAATGAATAATTGAGAAATGTATTATCCTAACAAAATATCAATTTATAAATTTTATATAGCTGTACCCTTCCAAACTCCCGTGGTATTGTGATTGATGCAGGGCATATTAACGTTGAGAGTGATCTAGCACCACCAGAAATTGTTCAACAAATTAAAAGCAAACGTGCTATCGATTATACTAGCGATGATTATGTACGCTTACGATCTCTTATGTATGATAAGTTCGCAGTTCACTTGACACAAACGAAGATTCTTATTGGTGATTCCATAGATACTTGCATGAATCAAGTCAGAAATCCTAAACCTGAAAATAATTATCTACACCTTGTTGATCGTATCAGTATGTCATTTCTCGTGGAAATGTGTATTATTCGTAATTCGACGGATCTTACTAATCTGAAGGTTTCTGGTCATTTACCATTATTGGCTGTTAACTTTTCCGATACAAAATACCGTATTCTTATGGAAATTCCTCGATTGATTGAAGCATCTGGTATTTTGAATAGAGGTGATATTAATGATGAACAGCAGAACACAAAGGATGACGGTGGGGATGACAACAATAACAGTCGGCTTATGCATACACGGTTATGGGAACAAACTGGAATGGAGTTTGTATTGGATAGTGAAAGTGAAGAAGATACCACTTTGGTATCGCACAGCACGGCGGCAGTGAAAACAACTTCAGGAAAACGTAATAGCAGTGTACACCAGAGGATCTTCGAATTGAATTTTCAAGTAGATCGCGCATCAGCCAATATTTTCCAAGCAACAGAGGGTCGTGAAACTTTGTTATGTGATCTTGTATTGCAACACTTGTCGGTGGACTATCGACTTCGACCATTTGATACACGGATTGAAGTATCACTCAAATCACTGGATGTGGCAGATCGTATGAAACATGGTGATGAGTTCAAGTATTTAATTACGTCGGATCAAGAAGTATTACAGAACGCAACAGGTCCATCGTTTTCAGCAGACAACGATAATAATAGCAATATCAAAGAGCTTGTACATGTGGATTACATTCGTGTGGATAAATCAAGTCCAGAATATTTCGATAAATACAACGGGATGGATCAAACAGCGACAGTCGCATTATCAACGCTCAATTTTATTGTTACACGGAGCTCTGTCCTTACTTTATATAACTTTGTATTAAATACATTTGTGGATCAAGAACAGGCTAAAGGAGGAGAAAATTTTGTAACTACAACACAAAAATTGCCAGATCACCAGCAAAAAAATGAACAACAGGAGTTGCAGCAGCAACAACAACAAAGTATGCGTGTCACCCTTTTGTTGGATAGTGTAAATTTCATTCTCAATAATGACGGTGTTCGTCTTGCAACAGCTGAACTTTCTCATGGTGATATGACGACAGTCATGTCTCATGGAACAACGAAGGTCGCCGCGAAGTTTGCCAACTTTACTTTGACTGATGATCTTACCCCACTAACGAATCAACAACAAAAACCATATGATGGTCGTCAATTGTTAACTATTCAAGGTGAAGAACTCATTGATTTACAATTTGAAACATTTGTTGATGACGAATATGATCAGTCTCTTTATATTAAAATGGGATCAGCACGATTCACCTTTTTGGAACAACCTGTGCAACAATTGTTGGAGTTTTTGAGTAAATTTGCAGCTATGAAGTCTGTTTATGATAGAGCACGACAAGCTGCTTTAGAATCCGCACAGCAATTCCAACAATCTGTGGCGAAAACACACTTTGATATTGTAATCCAAACACCAGTTATTTTGTTCCCTGAAATGCACGAGCATCCTTTGGATGTTGTAGTGGCTCATTTGGGTGAAATTAAAACATCTAATACGTTTGTAATTGAGCAAGATATATGTATGAATGTGATTAAGGCAGATGTACAAGCTATTAATTTGACTTCTAAGTATTATCATCCTGGCAAAACCCCTGGTCAACTACAATTACAAACACTGCCGATCATTGATGATATTGATTTAAGCTTCGATATCAAAAGTATTCATGAAGTACTTTCAATAAAAGCGCAGCCTCGACCTGATATCGATATATGTAGCTCAGTAACAGACATCCGTATGCATTTGACCGATCGACAATATACGTTTTTGATGGATGCAGCCAATATGTTATCACGTGTATTTGCAGGTGGATCCCCAGAAGACGAAGATACAAAGAATCCATCCCCGCCACCGCTCCCAAGAAGAAAAGGAACGAGCTCATCACCTCGAAAGTCGATTGGTTCATCACCATCATTGTCACCACCAATCGATACAACTATTACAAGAAGCAAAGAACAAGTGAGAGGATCAGAGCAGCCACGTTTACGAATGTCATTGAGCTCCAAAACAATTGGATTGAATTTATATATGACAGATCCTGCAAACACCTTTGATCCATTGGAATTAGTAGGGTTATCTGGCATTGCTTTAAATGACACATCGCTTCGAATTGAAATGCAAAAGAATGACACGATTTCTGTGGTATTAAAGACCGTTTCTATGACTGTTGATGATACACGGCCTAATATTAAAAGCAAGTTCAAGCATATCATGCCAGTAACTGAAAATGGTCATCAATTTGAAATGCAATTGGATATTTCAGCATCTAATCCACAACGTCATGGTATTGCTATGATTACTGTAGCCGATCCAAAGGTTGTTTTATCATTAGATCACACTTTCTTATTATACAATTTTTTTATGCGACCTTTTGATGTAAATCGACGACGGGCGCAACCAGGACAGCAAGAACAAATGTCATCACCACAGCAACACAAAAAACAACAGCAATTGGATGGCGAAGAGCAAGCAGGCATGGAAATTTATTATCGAATCCACATCAATAACCCAGAGTTTATTTTACTTGCCAATCCTGATGCAACAGATTCTGAAGCCGTTGTACTTTCAGCTCAACAAGTCATGTTTTCACGTCAATCAGTAATGGCATTGGTAGTACGTCAAGTTGGTATGTTTTTATGTCGTATGGATAAGCGCCAAACCTCTACGTTACGGTTTATTCAAACATTCGATGTTTCCCTATCGATGAACAATAACAGTGGACAAACGGGTCCCATGACAGAATTAGAAGTGGATGTGGAAGCACTCGTTCTTCGTTTATCATCGCGTGATGCTATGCTTATCACCGATATTTTTAACAAGGCATATGAATTATATAGTGCAAGTGCAAGCATTGTTGATCAACAGATGCAACAGATTGTAAATTCTGTAGGACAGTCGTTAATGCATGAATCAGTAAGTGGAAACTTTTTTTTCTATTTCTGTTTTTTTTGTTATCATAGCATGCTAAAATAATAGTAATAAATGATTTCATTTGTACTAGTTAAGAGCATCGTTTCAAGGCCTACAAGTTATTTTGATTGAAGAAATTCACGAAATGCCAATGGTGGATATCAATATAAAACCGTTCAGCGTTGATGTTGCGAATTGGTCCCGATCGGTAAAGCTTATTTTTTACTTTGTTTGTCATTGTATGATTAAAAAGATAGACTTTATTAACCCTAACACCACTATTATTGCTACAGCTTTCTGTCAATGTTGAGTTTTCCATGTTTATGAATTATTTTAATATCAAAAACTCTCATTGGGAACCCCTATTGGAACCATGGGGTTTTGAATTGAAATTGGACCGTAAAACAACACAAGATCCAATGTATATCAAATTAATATCAAGTCGAACCATGAATGTCAATGTTACACATACCTTCTTGGAAAGTGCGACAGCAACACTTCAACTTTGGGACAAACAAAAAGAAGCAGCTTATAATGGTGAGCGTGGTACAGTAGCCCCTTATAAATTACGCAACTGCACTGGATATCGTCTTCATGTATGGAATCGAGAAAGTCCTGAAAAGATGGTCGTCAAGACTCTTGAAGATGGTGCGGAAATGCCGTGGTGGTTTGAAGATTGGCGAGAGCGTCGTGAGGTAAGCTATTTTTCTACAAACTCTAACAGCGCTAAAAAAAAAGTGGGGTGAAAATCATTCACTTATAGACAATATATACGCTTTTGTTAGACAACTACATCGACCAATAATATGCTTAGTGTTCAACTTGATGGTGCATTGTGGGAAACACTTCGTAATGTACCTGTAGATATTCAAGGCGAGCATACCTTTAGTTTACGACCAAGAATTAATGATGTGCAGCACCGTATCGTATTTGATGTTAAACTCGTCAATAATTCTAAACTGGTCACTATTCGATCTGCTATGGTGATCGAAAACCGAACATTATTACCAATTGAGGTTGGACTTTTAGATGATTCAGGTCAGCAGTTGGATGGACCTATCAAAAAGATTTGTAAATATATAGTTTTGTTTTTTACTTCTTTGGAAAATTTACTTTTCTTACTATTATTTCAGGCTCGCTCATTATGTAATATATATATAGCACCTGGTGAAGATTATCCGTTACCAATCGAAAAGGCTTACCATAATCGCTTTTGTATTCGACCTGATGGTTAGTATAACCAGGGAAATGTTACCAAAGTATATACTTTTCGTTTTTATTAATGTTTATTATATTTTTTAGCTGGGTTTGGATATACTTGGATTGATCATGCTCTTCATTGGAAATCATTTACAAATACTACAAATCCACCTCCCAAGACAATTAAATGCAAGGCTCGTGATGGCGATATGCCACCATTTATTTTTCAAATACATGCTCGTCTTGTGAAAAAAGATGTCTATTATGGGTAAGTATAACAGCAGCAATAAAAAAAGCACATGAAACAGATCAGGATGATGATTAATTTTTCTTTTTTCTGTAAAATATTTTTAGACAATATCCTAATATGAAGATTCGGTTAAGCGCCCCTATTGAAGTTGAAAACTTATTACCGTATGATTTTAACTTTAGAATTATTGATAAGACATCTGGGCAAGATTTTAGTTCCTTCTTACGAAAAGGTGGAACCACCCCACTCCATGTTATTGAGAATGGACATTTGCTATTAATTAATATACATATGCCTGATACTGGTAAGCCGCTTAATAATTCTCGGATATATATTATAAAATATATAAGTTTAGACCAAGATGATTAACATTTGTTGGTTACTATGACAGACTATAGCAGTAGCGAATTTGCTATCATTAGTACTAGAGGCACTGAAGATCTTAATGTTGACGATACATTACAACTTACAAACAAGGATAATGTGCGGCTGACGCTCAGAATTAATACCATGTATGTAGTAATTGAACGCTTTGCTGTAAGGAAGTTAGACTACATAGGAAAGATTGCCTTTGATTTATAACAATTTCTTGTAATATTTTAGAGATATACCGGATTCCGGAGGAGCGCGTAAATATGTGATTTACTGTCCTTATGTAATGATCAATAAATCAGGTTGTGCTATTTCTTTCAGACCAAAACAAGCATGGCAAAACTCTATGTTTTCTGGATCACAGGGAGTTAGTGTTTGGAAAATGCTTAATAAGGTAAAAGCAAAAATATTGACTCATTCAAAAACCATTATATTGAAATAGTTTTTATTTTTTCGTGTTTGTTGACTTAATATTTGTTTTTCTATACGACGCTGTTTATAGTCTGAACCGTTCATGTTTTCATATCCAAAATTGGAAAACAGTAATAGATCATATATCCAAGTTTCTGGATCAGACTGGAGCGAAGTACTTTTTTTTTTGGATGTGAATATATTCCTTAATGATGTATAGTTAACTGATTTTTTTTCTTTTTCTCCCATTTAGCCTTTGAGTTTTGAAGCTGTTGGTAGTGCTCAAGATGTAGCATTGCCCAAAATGAATGGTTCTGAAGAAGTACATTTGGGTATCAGTGTTCAAGAAGGTCAAGGAAAGGTTAGATATAAAAGAAAGAATTGTTTATGTCAACTGTATAACTCGCAAGTTATAAAGCAAATGTTAACTAAAACGACGTGATATAATAGTACAAACTTACAAAGGTCATTACGTTTACACCACGATTCATTCTGAGCAACCAGATGAGTGATGATGTGCGGTATCGTGAACCAGAATCTCGGGTAGATCATGAACTTGGATCCGACCAACGTATCCCGTTGTATAATTTACGAAAGAATGCGGAAAAACAATTATCTATCAAACTTCCCGGGATTAATAATACATGGTAAAATAAACTAAATAATTTTAATGGGACAGGAAAGACTAAAAGAGAGGTTTATTTTCTTTCTGGCTAGGTCCGCTCCTTTCAATATTCAAGATATTGGCATTGTCCATGTGCGACTCGAAAGTGCTGATGGGTCTACTTCTGTATTAATGAGGGTGACAACCATTTTGGAAGATGCCACAGTGTTTATTGTACTTAGCAGAGAAGCGACTGATGAATGGCCCTACAGAATTGTAAATCAAACAGATGAAGATATGACATTCTATCAAGAAGATCCCATTGTTATCTTGCGTGACGATTATACAGATAATCAGATGCGAAATCATCGAACCCGGCGATATCGTCTACCTGCTCGTCAAACTGTTCCTTATTCATGGGATATGCCCGCTGTTAAAGACAAAAAGCTTATTTTGAACATTGGTGGACGTGAACGAAGTATTAATATGCAAGAAATTGGTAGTCAACTTCCATTCAGACATGTAGACCGTAATGGACGACAAGCTATTACTGCCATTGATATCAAGACTCGTCAATCGACACAAGTGCTTTACCTTACACCTTATGTTCAATCACAAAGTTATTTCAGACCACTTACTTCGGATGTATCATCACTCTTATCTGCTTCTTCACAAGAAACCGTGGCTCGAGAAGGATTTGAAACAGTGGATATTAAGCCTGTCATTCACTTCGTGGTTGAACTTAAGATGTCTCAGATTGCTTTTTCAATGGTCAACAAACGATTACAGGAAATTGCTTATATTACTTTCCGTGGACTTGAATTAAAGTTTACCGAATCCAACATGTACCAATCGGTACGGTGGATTATCAAATGGGTTCAGATTGATAATCAATTATATGATGCAGTATATCCTATTTTGCTGTATCCGACGAACGTTACTACTGAAAGCAAGAATGAAATACTACCCACTTTCCAATTGGGATTGGATCGAGTGAAGGATGACTGTAAGTCTATTTAAAGGTTCATAAAAACGAACGTGATAATTAAACTTAGAGTAAAATATATAGCGCACGGTGTATTATACTTTAAATACTTTTCCGTCTTATTACAAGAAATGAGTATAGAAGTAGATTCTGAGTTTATCTTTGCTATTATTGACTTTGTGGATTTGGATGTCGAAGGATGGAATGAGACACCTGATGACACGTAAGTTTTTGTTAATTATTATTACACAAGTTATTATGAAGCTGTACTTGACATTTTTTATTTGGTTGTATAGAAAACAATGGGAATTTAGCACCGATATACCAGATGTAACACCCCAAGATAGTATTGCACAACTTTATTTTGAAATGCTCAATATACAGCCAATTGCATTTGATTTGTCCTTTATGCGTACAGATAAATATGATGATCAAACGAGGTAAAGCAATATATATATTGAAATTTTTGTTTAATCATATTAAAGTATTATCAATACGAGTATTAACTGCTGAATATAACGTTTATAAACAGATCACAATTCTTTATTGTCGATGTACTAACAATGGCTATCGGTAGTATGCAGGTAGGATTTGAAAATCAATGAGATAAAAAAAATATTTAAGAGAAAACTAATCACTGCTATATTACATGTGGATAGGCCGCACCATTGCGATTTAATGCTCTTGCGGTTGAGAACTTACGAGCGAGTGGGCCTGATCTTGCCAACCGTATTTATATTCATTACAGTAATCAATTTGTTAATCAAATTCATATGATGCTTGGCTCAGCAGATATTCTTGGTAACCCAGTCGGTTTGTTCAATAATTTGAGTTCAGGTGTAGCAGAATTGTATTATGAGTCATGGCAAGGGTTTATTTATAGTGATAGACCTCAAGACTTGGGTATTGGTATTGCAAGAGTAAGTTTTATTTTTTTTTAACCGCTGGCAATAAAGTCCATAATATATGTACAAGTGACCTTAACTCATACTGTTATGACAATTACTTAGGGTTTTAGTGGATTTCTGCGTAAGAGTGTATTTGGTGTAACAGATAGTTTCTCTAAATTTACAGCTAGCATGGGCAAAGGTTTATCAGCTGTGGCTATGGATCGTGAATATTTGGATCGTCGAAGAATGAATATGACACGCAATCGACCAAGGCATGCATTTGGTGGTGTAGTTCAAGGTGCTAATTATTTTGCTAATGGATTAATCAGTGGTGCTACTGGATTAGTGGTAATGTATAACCTCAATTAATGGATACAATATCATGAATACTAATAATTTAGTTTTATTGCATAAGTTAGACACAACCTATTGCTGGTGCAAGAAAAGGCGGTGTAGGGGGTTTCGCCACTGGCATGTATAAGGGTATTTTAGGGTAAACATATTTATTTAATTATTTAAAAACTGTATAAATACCCTACAAGCAAAAAAAAGATATTTAATCGATTACCATGAATAAAATTGTAGTGCTGTTGCAAAACCTGTTGGTGGGGTGTTCGATATGGCCAGCAACGTTGGACAAGGTATTCGTAATTCCACTACGTCAAGCGATACAAATGATATTGGACGAATTCGCTTTCCACGTTATATTGGACCTGATAGCATCCTGAAGGTAAGTTAGCACATGATGATAAATTAAAAAAAAACAATGATGCTTTATGTTACACCAATGACAACATTTATGATCTTTTCTGGTTACATAATCTCTATTGCATATTTGTTTATGATTCATCACTGATAAAAACATATGGTACATTAATATGCATTTATATAGGTATATTCCATACGAGAAGCACAAGGGCAAGTGTGGCTTAAGGATGCTGAACGTGGTCAATACTTTAATGACACATATATAGCGCACTGTCCTGTACAAAGTGGAGATGAAAGAGTAGCAATGTTGACGTCTAATCGACTCATGTTAATACGTACGAGCCGATTGGCAGTAGAATGGCAAGAACCTTTTACAGAAATTCAAACAATCAAGGCTGAGCCAACAGGAATTGCTATATACCTGCGTAGTATGAGCTGGGAACCATTTTTAGTAATTCCAGATAAAACAGTACGAGAATGGTTCTTCAAAAGAATTGAAGAAGCTGTGATTAAATATAATTCCAAAAGACGTCCTAGCGTGTAAATGTATATATATATATATTAACTTGCATAAATAAAGCCAGTACATAAATTTCTCACCTCTTTTTCTTTCTTCCTTTTTTTTCACACGGATTACTCATCTTGTCTGCTCTCTTTGTTGTAACATATATCTAATGTCACTTTCAGAAGTAAAAGCGTAAATATGTACATAAGCATAAGCTACAGTATATACCTCTCTTTCATATTAGAAATATTAACCAAAAAATATAAATGATCAATAGCTTTGTGTTTGACGTATTCGGAACGTGTGTCGATTGGAGGACATCCGTCATCAAAGAACTCAAGCAATACGTCAAACCCATTTCTTCTTCTGGAACAATAGACTACGAAGTTTTAGCTGACAAATGGCGACAACAATATTATACAAGTATGCAAAATTTTGCCAAAGCACAACCTGATGTGATTCCAGATGTAGATGCTGTTTATCGTAATGGTCTTGATAAAATCTTGGCTGAGATACAGGAAGAAATCAATCCTATTAATGAAGATATGCGTAATGAATTAACACAAGTCTGGCATAGGTTAGAACCTTGGGCTGATACCAATATTGGACTTAAAAAACTCAATTCGGTTGCCACGACAGCAACACTCAGTAATGGGACTGTCCGTTTATTATTGGACTTAAAAAAGAGTGGTGGTATGCCATTTGACACGATCTTTTCGGCCGAATTATTTCAAGCTTACAAACCTCACCCAAAAGTTTATATGGGCGCAGTGAAATTATTGAAATTGAAACCACAAGAAGTATGCCTTGTTGCAGCACATAAATCAGATCTTCTGGCCGCTAAGCAGCAAGGATTAAAAACGGCTTTTATTTATCGTCCAAGTGAACACACAGAACATGAATTGGATTTTACAGATATTAATATGAATTCTATTGAAAATCTTGCAGAGTATATCATTCAAGAAAAAAAATAAAATTATGTTGAAAATAATTAAACATTACTATAATAAAACTTTAATAAGCATTTTTTTTATAAAAGAAAAAAAAATAAGTAAAAAAAATAAGTATCTATAATAAGCATAGACTTTTTTTTTTGGTATATAAAGGTAAAATAAAAATAAAATAAAAGAGTAATAAAAAGACGTAAAAAGAATAAAAAAAGGAATGGAGTATAATGATAATAATAACAATAACTATGAAAAAGAAAAAAGAACTTTGATATTGTTGAAGAATTCACAAAAAAATAGTAAATAATATAAAGTATAACAGAAAGTTTTTTTTTTTTGCTCTAGAAAATATTACAGTTTTTTTTATATAGTAAAAAATAATGGGGGATGATTTTATGCAGCAGATGCAATAGCATCCTTTGCACCAGAAACAACAGTGCTAGCTGAGTCAGTAGCATTAGAATCAGTTTTTTCAAGCGGGTTTGAGGTATCATTCTTATCTTTGTGATCTTCGTCAGTAGGCAAAGAAATACCCATCAACGTGATATCAAGGCCACAAGGAACATTGGTTTGGTAATAATAGAAATAAGATGAATAACCACCATCAGTATCACCGACTTGGACTGTAACGTTTTGTTTCAAACTAATTTGAATTTCACCATCACCAATCAGTCCCAATAATTCAAGAGCGTTGGCATCCACTTCTACAGGCCATTCACCAGAGCGCTTTTGCTCGCCAGGGTTGACAACCATAGGTTCAGGCAATTCATAGTCAATAGTACCCATAGCATAAGGTTTACCATTGTTTTGATTTTCAATTTCAACAGAAACCTTAAGAATACTGTAGGGAGTCTTCAATGGATTGTTCAAAGTGACCCAAGTCTTGGCTTTCTTTGTAAAAATGACAGCAGCTCTGGCTTCAACATCGGCACGTTCAACAAGATGACTATTAATACCATTCATAGTAGTGTCAAGACGGACAGTAGAAAGAGCATCTTGAAGTGAAGCAATATCTGTGGAATCTTGAGTACCGACAATGGTCAAGGGAGCTTGAGATTCGGTCATATAAATACTGACCATTTTATCAACCAATTCCTTCTTTTGGCTCTTCATTTGCATCATGGCTTCAAAAGTATTGTTTCCAGGCTTGATAACGACATCCTTCATATCAATAGTACCAACACTAGTTTTATGTTCGTTCATGATGGAATCGAAAGAAAGGTCACTAACAGTGATAGTAATGTTTGATGGATTGTTGAAAGAAACATGAGTTGTTACTTCAATGTACTATTGCAAAAAATATAAGAATAAAAATAAATAACCGTGGTTTTTTGCTTTCCGAAAAAAAATTGTGAAAGGGAAAAGGTTTTCGTATTAATTACCTCGGGAGAACCACCAGAGACAGCCATGTCTAGAATAGTGGTCTTACCATCAAAGTTCTTGAAACCTATGATAATGGAATAAAAAAATAAAAGTCAGTTGGTAAAATTGAATATATTATAGATAAATAAAATAGTAAATGGAAAACTTACCGCCCAAGCTACTTTCAATGTCAAAAGGAATATCGGTAAGTTTGAGTTTACCAACAGCAGTTTCAGCCTGAGCGTTGGAAATACCCTTCATGCCATAAGTTACACTTGCACCTTCAGTAAGAGCCTTGGTAAATGAATTGAAAACCTTTTGGCCATCATCATAAACTTCAAATGGAACGCCCTTGAAAGCAGTAGTGATAAGACCATTATTATCGGTGGTTGATTGAACATCAGGAACATCCAAATGAGCAGCGCGGTTGTTTTGATATGAAGCGTCGACTTGCATGTTGAGGGAGCTAACACCAAGAGGGAAACCAAATGGATTTTTAAGCTGAGCATTAACGAGGTTGGAACCAGAGGTAGGAGAATAAGCACCAGCGGTAAAATCGAGCTCCATGTCATACAAAGTAATTGATGGAATCAATTCAGGAGCAACTTCAGGTCCAGGTAAAGTAACGTTTTCGATACTTAAGCTTTGGAAACCCTTGGTCAACCAGCTGACTTGCCCTTGAGGACCGGAACCAGAAGCACCCTTCACTGTTAGTGTTGAATTTTTGGCGGTCAAATAATTGGCAAACACTTCGGTGATGGCTTCGATACCTTCATCAGATTCTTGAGCAATCAAGCGACCCTTCATGACCATGTCACTTGCGCCGACAGCAGGGAAATTAGCAGCACCGTCGGATGCCAAGATACCAATTTGAATATCTTTGAAATAAGATTCGAAACCAGCACCACCAAGCATAAAACCAACTTGAGATGGGTTTTGAATGCTGACTTGTAAAGTAAGCGAAATACCACCAGCTGGATCATTGGAAGGCAAATCGAATGAATGAATGGTAACACAGTCTTTAAAGCCCTTGGCACCAGTGAGGGAAACTTGTTTGGTCATGTTGATGTTGGTAAACACATAACCAATAGCATCAACGTTGACACCTTCGACACTGTTAATGTCCCAGACAAACTTTTCATTGTTGATCATGTACACGGCAAAGTCACCCATGTAGTTTGCATCAGCAATAGAGAATTCACCACTAACGTTGAATTTGGCACCAACATTAGGTTGAGTTTTGATGGTTTCCATAGTAACCTTACCAAGCTCGCGGCCTTCCCAAGAGACATCCAAAGGTTTAGCAAAGCTAATAGAAGCAGCCATAGGACCGGTATTTGTGATCGAACCAACCATTTGAACCTTGAAACCATTATCGGTAGGTTCTGAAAGAGTAACGGTTTCGAAAGTCAAATCAGCACCATCAACAATTTGTTGGACAATAGGTTGACCAACAACAGGAATCAACTTGGTAACAGTTTCATCGGTAGAGCAAGATACATTGCTTTGAGCAAATTGAAGTGTATTGACATATTGACCAATGGTCAAACCAGACTCAAGTTGCAAATCAACAAACAAACCTTTCATGGCGTCCATGACAAACTTGGAAATATCAAAACCATCAAACAAAGCAGGATCGGCAGCAAGGTTTTCTTGACCTTTAATGTGGAAACCACCCATAGTCAAAAGAGCGTCGAGTGGGCGGGTGTCAAGATTTTGCTTGACAGCCAAATCACGCAACAACATGGCAACGGCAGCAGGTTCCAAATTCATCTTCATTTGCAAAGGAGAAGACTGGACAGTAGAGTGACCAGCAATATCAATTGGGCTACCGGAAACATCTTGATCAATGTTACCAACAGGCATGCCTTGGTATGTGACGGAAGACTTGACTGAGGTAATAGACAAACCAGCAGAGAATGGATTTCCAATAGAGACTTGAACATTGACAAAACCAGTTTCAAGAGTGTCATTCAATACAATGAGGTGAGAACCTTGAATAAGTTGGCTAGACAATCCAGGCAATTTGGAATCAATAGAGATTTGAGAGAGACCACCAATCAATGACTTGATGGGAGTTGAATTTTCATTACCGGCAATGTTAACGTTGTTATCCTTGCCCATAACAAAAGTAGACAATAAATTTTGTCCGACTTGAGAGCTCTTGGGGTCAAAAGCGGCAGTAGCAACGACAGTGTTATCACCACGATTTAACTTGAGTTGACCCAAAGTGACAGAACCAAGAACAGTGTTCTCGGCCTTCATATCGAAAGACACATCACCAGTGTAAATGCTGAAATCAGATGGGTTACTCATAGTGACATTGATAGCCAAGTTCATATGATTAGTTTCACCACCAGTAACATCCAAGCTGTTGATAATAGTAGGTGTGCTGTTAAGGAACTGCATACCCTTCAAAGATGTTGGAACATCCAAGCTGATACCGCCTAAAGTAATGTTACCAATAGGAGTGGCAGTTTTAGTAGTGGCTTCACCCTTGACTTGGAAAGTGTAGGATTCTAAAGCAGTCAACGAGAAAGTATAATCATCAAATGCATCTTCTTGACCTTCGATGGCTTGAATAGTATCATTGGTCATGGCGAACAAAAGTTGACCAGCTTCTTGATTACTTTGAGCAGGCACAAATGGTGCAGAGATGGTTGCGAAACTACCAGTTTCCTTATTAGCCATTTGAAGATCTTGCTTAACTTCAGTGATATCCAAACTGAAACCGAAAGGAATTTCGAAACCAGCATTGATTTGTGGAGCAGATAATACAGGAGCATATGGAGTGTCAGGACTGAAAGACAAATCAAGATAGCCCATGTTAACAGACTTGATGATTTCTAAAGGCTTGTCAACACCGAGACCAACATTGAGACGGACAGATTGGAAACCTTCAGAGAGCCAGCCAATGGAATTGGTACCATCAGGAGCAGCAGAGACACCAACGGCAGAAGTTTGAGACATTTTACCAGAAACATAGTTCGAGAACAAGACACCAACCTTTTCTAAATTAGTAGGGTCTGACTGAGGCTTCAAAGTACCCTTCAATAAGATACTGTTGTTACCCTTAACCAAAGTAATGTCATCAGCAGAGACTTCACCAAGATCGACACCTTCGTAACCAATGGCCATCTTGATAGTACCCAGTTGAACGCCTACAGGAGAAGGACTGGTTAAGATTGTACCAAGTTCAACCTTAATACCACCATTAGGATCGTCGCCAGGCAATTGGAAAGATTGAATGCTAACTTCAGGGAAGCCACCCATACCTATATAATAGATAATTAATTTTTCGAGTTAGTTTTATTAATTTTTTTTTTGGGGGGGTAAATAATCATGTAATATTCTAATATTAAAAGCTAAAATTATTTAAGAATATTCAAGACTTACCAGGAATGGTGACTTCTTTATCAAGCGAAACAGTTGCAGTTCTATAAAAGTATTAAAAAAGAATGATACATAAATGTATTAGATGTATAAATAAAATAAATAAAAAAATTATAGAATAAAATAGAATGTCTTACCTTGTTAAAGCAGTGATATCAATTTTACCCTTGAGCTTCCATTTGAATTCATCATTGGCCAACATTTCTTTAGCAAAAGCGGCAAAGAAGGTTGTGTTTTGAATCAAGAAAGGAGTATCAGCCTTGAGAGTACCTTTACCACCTGCAATTTTAGAGTCAGGTAAAGTAATGTTACCCAAAAGAGTATCATTGTAATATACATTGATAGGATTGTGGAAGACAAGATCAGCGGGGAATGGACCAGTATTACTCATTTCACTGGTCATAGACATGTAAAAGGCTTCGTTCATATCAAGTGTTTGAGCTTGTTCACCATCGCGCTTGCTAAGGTTATCTGGAGGTTGGAAAGTAATATCTGAACTTTCGACGCCAATACCTGATTGATTCATCAAAGCTTGAGCAATCATTGGGAAGAAAACGTAAATTACCAAAAGAACTACTACAATGACAATAATGACTGAAATAATAGAACAAATGATCCAATATTTCTTTTGCTTGTAAAATCGTCGTGGTGGTGGAGGAGGTGGTTTTTCAGAATACTCTTCCATGATACTGTTTTCAACGCTAGGTGGAGTATTATTATTATTATGTTGTGATTGAGCCAAATATTGATGTTGGCCTTGTTGTTCCTCGTGGTGCATATCGGGACCACTTATGGCCAAAGCCCGATTAGCTTCATCTTCGAAGCTACCAGCCATGGCTTTTAAATTATATATGTATTAAGGAGAGTAGAACGAGATTTTTAACAAACGTTTCAATGAAAAGGAAAAAAAAAGGATAGAAAAAAAAAAGAAAGCAGTTCTCTCAAAAGAAGAATGCCAACTAATTACAAAAAAAAAGAAGGTAAGTAAAAAATATAAAAAAAATTAGGTGGTTAAAAGAATGGAGAGAGGAAAGAGATGACTTTATATTAAAGATCAAATGGTGGATTGGTTAGTAGAAAACGTACCTTTTTTTTGTTGTCGGTTGTTCAACACTAAAAAAATCTGAAGCAAAAATTGGATCCCCCCCCCTTTCTCTCTTTAACCTTTAAACTCTACTGCAAATCTTAAAGGATTGTACACCCATAGCATCGATACACCAAATTATTGATATATGCCACAAAACCATTCATATTTCAACAAGCTATAAATCTTGTCTCGGTTATTTTGTGCTTCCATGTGAATTACCCACAGCGTGTCATTTTATTTTTCCAAGTTTATTTTCTGTCATCTTTTTTTTCGTGTCATCATAGTTTTTTTTCTATTTTTTTTTTCTATTTTTTTTTTTTTTTTTGCTTCTTGAATGCTCAATTATATATATATTCTTGTTATTACATTACAAGTCTCGTATCTTTTTTTCTATACAATTATTTTTATAAAACCGCGTTTTCAATCCGACAGTGCATGTTTAGGCCGGAAAAGGAATTTGCTCTAGTTTTTTCTTATTTCAGCTAACAAAAACGGAGGACAATATGAAAACGCAGGCGTTACACAACGCCTTTCCATTCTTATACACTTTATCGAACATACTTTAAAATGTAACACACCGTGCTTTTTATTTTGGTTAGATGCGTTTGATTTATTGCCATGGTGATCCAAAATAAGAACTACTATGATCCCGTTCTAGTTACTAAATGTAACAAAAACTACTTTTTAGATAGAGGTTTATTAACTATTGTTTTTTTTAGGAAATAGTTTTTGAGAATCCCAGTATTTGGGATATTAAGTTTTTATGTGTGGCAAAAAATGAAACAATAAATAAACTTTCATAATCAAGTCGATCAAATGAAATGAAATTTAGCAACAGGGAAAAAAAACGAGGTAAGGCGCGCAAAAGAAAAAATCATTTAGGCAATTATCACTCCGAAAATAATAATAAAGCAAAGGACGTAGGTAGGACCAATATATTATGAATCCCAACAATACGACCTTACAGCTGCTCCGATTGAAAACATTAAAAAGGGGGACGATATTGATTTGTCAAGAGATCATTTATAAGTGGGGACAAGTTTTATAATGATGATTAATGATAGTGAACTACGGGGGCACCATATTTATTGTCATCGAGCATGAGTGCGCGCGGTCCCTCTGCTATGTTCGCGCGGACTTTTTGCTTGTAATTTCCTTTCTTCAAATTATAATGGATCGCCACATCTTAACTTTTTTCTTTTTCCTTTTATGCAATTCAAAAAATGTATACAATGGCTCCCAAAAATGTAAATGTGGGTAAAAAAAAAGTTATTCTAACAAGGGTTTTTATACCTTCTAGATTTTTTCGCGTGGCAAAAATAAAAGTCATGAGAACAAAGTTTTAATATTATTTCATTTAAAGTGATCGACCCTTTTTTTCCCATAGATTGGTCTGTAGTTGACAGTTTTCTCAGGATATCTACTTTCATCAATTACTGTGCGAATTTTTTTGGGGGGAAGGATTAGAAGTACTAAAGCTTATTTGGGGGGTCAGTGGTAACACAATATATTACGTTTTATAATGTTTTCCCCCACACCTTTCTTATGAGGAATCCCTTTTTAAGCTTAAAAAAAGACAACAGAAAGAGGGCACTTTTTCATAATTCATCTCAGCACACAAGAAGCTGCATGTACAATTCTCAAGGGTTATAAATTCATATATTATGCATATAACAACTATACTAACTTATACTTACGAGTACCGAAACAATTATCTTTTTTTTAAAAAAAAGATTACTTCTTATATTGCACGTGTGCTAAATATGAAATGTAACGGATCCAAACTTATTAATTAAAAAACGAGTACAAGTTTTTTTTTAAAGTTTTAAAGTTTTAACTTGTTAACTTAACACATAAAAAGCTATAAAGTTCGCATCTTCTTTTTCATTGAATTAGAAGCACTGATTTTTTTAATGAACTGGATATCGTACCACCTACATAAAATATATTATAGAGCAACTCACAATTTTATTTTTTTATTTTTGGAATACACAAAAACATTATCAATAAAATCCCGTGACCCGCGGTTTCTGGTAGTAATCGTTATTAATGTATACATGAATCAAAACCAACTTTGTATATTATGCTCCCGTCTTTGATTTGAAAGCATGATTTGCTTTACAAAAGAGCTCCACTCGTTATAATAAACTTGACTTTTGCTTACAATATGATGAAATTAGAATATTCTTCCAGATCTAAAGTAAATACACAAAGCAAACTGATCTATAATGCTATTTCGCTTTTTTTTTAGAAAAAAAAAATAATCCCGCTTTAGTATTATTTATAGCTGAATGTTATTGAATCTTTAACCAAAAATGGTACTGCGTAACCGGAGAAGTGGACCGAAGAAATGAAAATTGAAAAGATGTAAAGATTGGCTTAACTAGTTAGCACAGAACGTGCTTTTTTTTTCCTATTACCATCTCCACAAATGGGATATCAGATCAGCTTTTTGATAACAAAACACAAATAGTAAAAGATAATATATGGCTCAATGGGAACAATGGAAAAGTGTATCGACGAAGAAAAAGTACTAGAAAAAGTTTAAGTTAACTGCTATAATAGAAGAGCGGAAATTACATTGTTTCCGTTGCTTCATACAACTACAAAAAAAATTATAGTGCAAAAGGTACGTTGCACATGTCTTGCTGGTTTTATAGTCAAATTACGAGCGTTTGGTATATAGAATATATTCATGTATATACATACGTACAGCAAGAATGACGAAACAAATCTCGGATCACTTTCTCCACTGTTTGTTGTTGAATTCACAAGTGTCTCTTTAAACTTGTCAGAATGTAACTTTGTCAACAAACAAAATAAACGATAATAAACTTGACAGCTCTTTTACTTTTTATTTGTGTGTATAAATTACAGACTCACAAGTTTCCTATTTTTGTAGTCTCACACGTAAAAACTTTCCCATACATAAAATCTATGCTTCACATGTCACTACAAAGTTGACATTTCTTTTTAAATAAGAGATCATTTACATATGATACCACTTGATATTAGTACTAAATATTATATGTTACGTACAGCAGATTCAGTATTTTTACGTCATTAATGAAAAGTAGCACCGTACGTATGTAGAACGAAATAAACAATGAATGTTTATATACTCCTTTCTATTATTGAACAAATAATGCTGTAATCCGTCACACCAAAAAGCCTATAGAACAAACTTTTTTTCCCTACATTTATTTCTTTTTGAGTATTGTTTTCTTTTGATAATAAGGTATCGAATCATTAGCAAAAAAAAACAATACATAAAGATTTCACATTACATATTTAATTTATTGATTATTTTTATTCCGGCTATTATAAATATCTGCTTCTCGCTTATCTCAGTCCTCTGGGGCATTAAGCATTACTTTTGTTTTCTAATAGTTCTTCTTTTTGTTATAATAGAGATATACATAATATAGTTAGCTACGCCTCAAATACAAATTTGTGTAGATGTATAATGAATTTACGAGAACATGAGCAAAATCCCCAAAAGCTACATAGATATCGACAATAAAAGAAGAAACTACACAAATCATGAACTCATTATTGTCGTCCGTATTAACCACATAATTATTTCTAGTGCTCAAAATTTTAATTCCTTTTAACATATTTAAAGTGAATGTGAAAACTTTATTAAACAATTTTTCGATTCCATGATCTTTCGTTAAGTTAGCTGAGATGTAAAAGTTTACGGATATGAAGTTAGTGGGGTCCCACTCTGTATTATTATTATATGGAGACGACAGGAGTACTTTTTTGAAATAATAAGTAAAAGATAGAAAGAAACTATTCCAGGAAGAAGTCTAAGTCACCAAAGGTACAATAAAATAAAAAAATTACATATGATAAAACTTTGATATTCACTCTTAAAATAAAAATTGTTATGCTCTTACACCTTTTTCTTTTTAAAAAAAAATAGTTACGTGGGTGAGTCACTACCAACGTACGTGGAAGTGGCATTGCGTCAGAACCCAACCTCCCCAGTCTCTACCTGGATCATCGGCCCCTTTATTATTAGAAAATAGAAAAAAGTTAATTTATGACAGATACAATGGTCTGTCAACGGCAGTTGTTGTAACGTTACTGTGTTTATTGTCATGTTGTGCCGTCGTCGTCGTTGCTTTCGGTGCTGTCGTTCAAACTACAAGTTACGGTCATGATCAATCAACAACTTCAAACTGTTCCAATATTGTTTATTGTGGGGCATGTAGAAGAGTTTTGAGAAGGCAATGTGTAAGGTAAGTCACAAGAAAAATACATTACCCGAGAATCAAAAATGCCATGTAAACAGCTCACTTTTAAATATATTCTCTAGAGATAAAAAAAAAAGAAAGATACGATGGTTAATAATGATATCATTTGAAGTAGTTGATAACCATAACTGCGATTTATTGTTTAGTCCCGTCGTCATAATGCGTCATTTGGCATTTGTCTTTTGCGATATCACTTTCTTGTGCCAAATATAAAAAAAAAACCAGAATTAGACATATACAGTTACGTAGAAAAAAGAAACGTGAAAGGAAAAACAAATGGAGCATAAAAAAAATAGTACTTCCCTTGTTATTGTTGCTGGAGTGATAAAAATATATATATTGTGAATCACTGTACATACATTTACAATTTCCATCCATTTATTACTGTATACGTAAAATAACAATACATAAACAAAAACCAGTCAATCAGTTTATGAACTAAACAGATATGATATCAGCTTTATCAAAATAAAAATTTAAAATCTTACCATCATTTGCATATTCTTGTTTTTGTTTGACCGCATCTAGATATACATCAAAAACATATAAATTATCATTAATCTATTCAGTCAGCATTACTACGTACTCAAATCAAAACATGATTTTTTTTAGCATGAGTAAATGACATACGTATGTACCGTTAGATCTCTTCTCATAATGACAAAAATAGACTAACTTGACGAGAAGAATATTTCTCAATCAGAATCTTTGCAACTGGAAGACTATTTTAGATACCTATATTATTTATATCCGTCAGACATAAGTATTAACACTTAGATGCGAATTTGCTTCTTTTTTTCATTCTTTTTTTATCATCTACTCGGCAATCAAATCGTTCTCTTCTATTCGGAATAAGTTTTATATACTTCATTGTAATTACGCTGAAGCATACGCATACGGAAAGGATTTCGATGGTCAAAACATTTAGCTATAGTATCGCGAAGAGTCTGGAAAAAACAAAGCAATAGCAAATTGGGCACGACAATATATATATATATATATATACATAGTACAGCCCCAGTGGAAAACTTTTCAATAAGTGTTATGTACCTTTCTACAAGTATCAAGCAGCCTAAAAGAACAGTTCCTTCAACTGTTTTCAAACCTTCCAATGAATTTTTTAATACTTTTACGTATGTAAATATAAAACTATTACGTAGGTTTTTTTTTTTTTTAATTTTAAACCTATTCCTCACTATCTTTTTTTCTTTCTACTGTTTCATATAAGGTATACAGGAATTTGCATTCATTTCCGGACACAACCTTCAATTTTTTCGCTTATAAGAGTAATTTTTTTCGCTTATGATGTTGGTTTTTTTCGCTTATGATATACTATATTTTTCGCTTATGATGACGGTGTTTTTCGCTTATGATATGCTATATTTTTCGCTTATGATGTCGGTGTTTTTCGCTTATGATAGCATTAATTTTCACTTATGATATATGATACTAGGTTAATCATGTAAAAGCAGATGCAGCAAATATTAAAGAAAAATTGGTATTAGTCGCGAAAAACTCCCCCTATCATTTATGTAAATCTCTTAGACCTCATAAGTCAGAAATTATATAGGTATTACAAGCGAAAATTAATGCCATCATAAGCGAAAAATATAGTATATCATAAGCGAAAAACACCGCCATCATAAGCGAAAAATATAGTATATCATAAGCGAAAAAAATCAACATCATAAGCGAAAAAAGTTACTCTTATAAGCGAAAAAATTGAAGTTTGTGTCCGGAAATGAATGCAAAATCCTGTACCTACGCTACATTTTTTTCTTCTACGTATACGTACCCATTTTTCAAATAATAAAAAAGCTTGGAATTGACAGAGACAACCTTGGATTTGAACATTCTGCTTTTAAAGTTTATGAAAGAAATAGATAGAACCGAAAAAAAAAAGTATATACGTAAACGTTTTCTATTTTTTTTTTATCTGTTTATTGAGGGAATTTAGCCCTATTAAAATGTAATCGAGTTTTTACTCTTTATTTAGCTTGAATCTATCAGCAATCTATTAAACTACACCGCGTCATGCGTAATACACAGTAATAAACGACTTGATAATTACTATTATACAAAATATCAAACATCATTCTATCATATAGATGTATATGGTATTACAACTGGGAATCAAGAATAATTATCATCAGGTTTCTGAAACAAAAATAAAAAGAGGCATAGTGATGCATTGTAACGTATAAAAGTTAAAGACATTTTTATATTTACATAACTACCTTTATTATTATTATGTACCACTATTATTATTATTATTATTATCAAAGTATCACGAAATGCCAAACTACGTGATACTATTGGTGCGTGCTCCGACACATTTGTGTCGAAGCTACGACATTCGTCTATGAACATACAGTCGCTTCCTTGCGGTACAAAGGGATAAGAATATATATAAAAATGAATATTAACAGCGTTGCTACCATAACTAAAAAAAACCCTTAATGGGAAAAAAGTTTGGTGGAGGAGTAGTTGGTGAGTAATGAGAAGATGTTTAACTTAGGTATTAAATAAGAAGACAATGTATATGGTAAAGGAAGAGTTACAAAGAGAAGCTTATATGTTGGGAGGGGATGTAATTGATGTGGCTGCCTGAAGAGCTTCTTCAGGGGCTGGTTCTTCAACATAACTATATGTGTCAGCAGGATGACTGAGCCTGTCTATTTCCCGGAGTACATGAAATAAGGCGGCCCAAGTGGATTGCCATTTACCAAGGGTAAGGCCAACTTCGGAACGTGGTAACCTATTGAGAATATGATCGATAGGTTGTTGAGATGAAACCAAGTTTGAAATAGGGCCAAACGCTTCGAGTAGGTTTTTTAAAAGATGTTGCAGAAGTGAGCAGGTGCTATAATGATTGCAAATAGTATAAATAGCCCCAAAATAATTTAAATAACTTTTTTCTTCAGTTCTATCTTTACCTTTAAATCTATTAGTCTTAACAATTAAATTGACCTAACAATAGTTTTCTCTGAGCATAAAGCCTCATAGACTCATTATAAGATTTCTCTTTTGTGGATTCAGACGTAATATTCCTGAATACGTATAAAAACTTCCACAACCCATATTTCTATTTTATTTTATATAATTTATTACTCAAATACAACAACATGGTGTATTATTTCTTTCTTATTTTATATCTTTATACGAAGTACTTCAATCACACATTGAACGCTTCAGCATAACGACAAGCATATGAATAACCTTTTATGAGAAGGGGTACCCGTTGTTAATTACAATTTCTCTGTATTACCCAACAAATCAATTTTGTGTGGCAATGGAAGGATGACAGTTAAACTTGATGATTTCTTATTCTACAGCTGTTGCTAAACATCAAGACTAAATAATATCGCCTTCTCTTCTTTTCTGATACGTACAGTTTATTAGACAACAAAATAAATTTATGCTCATTTCACTTGAACGCTAATTTTTTTTTTACTTGGCTTGTTGCAGGTATAAAAAAAATAAAATCGGTATAATATTATTTTTAATATTTTTTATTTAATACGTAATGGATTACGTAAAAGAAAAAAATTTGTATATTATTGCAGGCAATACTGTATATTTGTGGCTAATATGTCAATTTATCTGGAATGATTTTTGAATAAGAATTACTCTGAAAAAGAATATTCGCATAGGCAGGTCCGATCAGTTTTTCGTTACATATTATTATCATGTAAAAAGTGAGTATTCTATTTTCCCTGTATATTTAGTGCTCCTGATACTTTGTCTCCTCACTAATTTGGCAGAGCGAGGGACAGAGAGAGACTGAGAGAGGTTGAAGAAAGGTGACTAATAAGTAATAATAACAATTTATAATATGGAACCTCTATTAATTTTAAAGCTACACTTTCATTTTTTTCTATGAAAAAAAAAGTGTAAAGTTTTCTATCAATTACTAGGGTAGATCAATAATAATGATATATCAAACAAAAGCGAATAAGTAGATCGCTACGTACTGTATTTATTTTTATCATGACAGATAACTACAGTAGTAAATATCTAGAGATACATTCTATACCTACTTCACATTACGTATGTATATTATAAATCGTATTTCTACTGATTGTATGATGAGAGCATGTTTGTTAAGTGATACCCTTTATTACACATTATTAACTACAAAATCTATACGTATATATCTTTTGTAAGCATCATACGTATATAACATTATTTAAACTGTCATAAGTTGTTGATATATATATACAGACAATCCCCGTTAATTTCATAGGGCCATTTTTCATTTTTTTTTTTGTGAAAATAAAGGGGTGTGAAAATTAATGGATACTATGAAATTTTTTTCCAAGAATGTGCATATAAATTGAATACTTCAGCTCACTACGTACTGTATATCTTTTAATGTACCAAAATACGTTATGATTAATAAATTATTTTTATGTGCTTGTTCTTAACGCATATATACCATATATAGTCCCAAGAGATGCAACAAAGATATTTTTTTTTTATATAACTCAATTTTTTTTCATTTTTTTTCCCGATCTCTCTATATTTTTGCTCTATACATACCAAAACACAATGACAGTAACCGAATCTAACGTTGGATTGACAGCTGAACAGTATAGTATGAGAAGAAAAATTTAGCCCACAAACCATAACAACTGATTACTAGCATTATGAGCTAAAAATGAGTCCGACTTGTTAAAGGCACCTGGTATTAGTACTATATCTAAAGGATTAGAGAGAAAGATAAGAAGAAAATAAACATTCAATAAATCCTCATAAAAAACATGCAAGTGGCGTAATAAAAAAGCAGCCCATCCTGTATCCTAATTTACTTACAATCCTTATACGTATTTATCACATATATAATTTTCTTTATTTTATTCGTTAAGGATTTAATCCCGCTCAGTGCTATGAAAGTGAAATAAAAGGGGGTTGTGAATTTTTTTTTTTTTTTTTTTACCATTCCTTGATTTTTGGTGAAGTTAATGAGAGTGTGTGTGTGCAATAAAATGAAGAATTGTACTAACAAAACTAACTTGATTAAAGCCTGAACATCGGCAGGTACTGTTGAAAGAGCAGCGTAGTCCACAATGACAAGACACACTTTTTTTTCAGTGGATGACAAATGTTTCAAAAGAGCTATACCAAATCAAGAATTAATCTGCCTTGTCATAATCTACCTTCTTTCTCTAAATTCTCCTATTTTTCTAAAACTTACTCTGTGTGCTACCAGAACAATGGCCAAGCTTCATCTGTGTCAGTTTCTCATCTGTATTTGACATGTCTCGTGAGGAAATCAAGCTCTTAGCGAGACTGTTTGGTGAGACGTAAACAGACTCCATTAATGAACGATGTCGCAAACAATCAATCATATTTTGAAGATTCTTTTTTAATGACTCGCAGGACAAGTTGTGTGGACTTTTTCTGGCATATCCGAAAACCTCAAAGTCATCTTTCTTCAACCCTTTTATTAACATTTCAAATCGACCTTGGTAATTGCCAATATTTTGAGCTAAAAATACTACAAACATAACATCAACATAAAGTATTAGATTCTTTTCTTTTCTTTTCCTCAATCAGTCCATGCTTACAGCAGTATATACCTCGATCATCGGCTTTCATGAAATATACGATCTTTTGCTCAACTCGATGACCTGAATCCATACGTTTCCTTGTTATCTGAGCCTTTAAAAAATGTGCATCGTTTTTTGTTGCGAATTGTGTAAAAGCTGCAAGTTTCTTTTTTTCATATTGATGTGGTATACTCCGCTGTTATGTTAAAAATTTCTTCTGAAGATACTTCTTTTCGTTCATAAACCGCTTCGTTACGAGGATCAGTAATGAGAAAAGCGCTGTTGACAAAATCAATGAGTTGAGACTCGCGATATTAGTTAATAAACTAGCGGTCCCTGTCTCGCTTCGCTCGACTGAATGAGCCACTTCGCTTCGCTTCGTGTCATTCAACGGGTCCACGTCGCAAGGGGGAGTAAAACCCCCCCTTGACCCCACATTGAGGGCAACCCCTCAAACCCACGGTTGCCTATGCATTCAAAGCTGGATTTGAGGATACGATACAAAGTATGTTGCAGGTCGGTGTTAGAATTTCCTTTTTTGGGTTTTATAAAAATCTAAACTTTTTAGTACGTAGTATAGATATAGATGTAAATAGTCAGTGAATAAATAGATAATTCAAGAGTACTAACGTATATGTTGGTTGCTTATCGATATTGATTGTAGATTTTCCTCTTCACTACTACTACGGCGGTATAGCTGGTATCGGAATGGAAAAAAGTTGATGCTGTTTTTGGCCACCAGAAAAGGTTCTGTAGGGATGTCATTTATATAGCATAGCTCAACATCGGGCATTGTGTCGATTTCCCGTTCACACATGAGTTCATTTTCTGGATTCAGATCTACTCCAAAAAAAAAGCACAAGCTGCCTGAGAATACAAAATAGTTATTTTTGAGTTTGAGGACATTGTGGGTTTAAAAGGACGGGAGGTGGATGAGAGCTAAAAAAAAAAAGTGTCCGCTTTTTTATGGTCACTTTTTGAGCTTCGTAAAATCGTAAATTGATGGAAGCACCGTAAAAGGAAGTTAGTCTGAAAATAAAATCAACTTCGTCCAAAACCAAGTAAAAGTCTCCAGAGACTCCATTACCGAGGTAGCATGCTCAAACTTAATGAAAAAGAAAAAAAAAAGTTATTTGACTGAGAAAGATCTTCAGACTTTTTCTTTTTTGGCTAATCCTTACCTGAATGCGACTACTTTTATAGAGCACTAATACAACAAAAAATATATATTATAGTAGAATATGATATTATAAATGATCCCAATAAAGTGCTTCAATCTCTTTGATCATATTGATTAATTTCAAATTTTTTTTATTTTCCAGTGAAAATAGTGAGGTATATGAACACGTTAATGAATATGAAATTAGCGGGGGTTCCACTATGCTAGTATTATTTAGCATTGTTCTATCTTTGTTGTGTATTCCCCAATAGAACGAACTGCCTTAGTTTTTCGGGGGAACAAATGTTTTTTTGTGCATTAAAAACAGACATTTAACTCTAAAAAATCATGCATCGACTAGCACTTTTGTGTGATACAACGTATAACAATTAATTTGTCGAGAATTACTTTTTAAGCAATGGATCTCTTTTCAGACAAATCAATAAAAACACATTAGATGCTATATCATTTTGTTTTTTTTTTAAAAAAATATAACTACCAGCATGTAACAGAGATTCAATAAAACCATTTCAATCTAAATAACAATCTACACAGCATCCGTCAACCACCCCATTTTCTTTTATAATTTCCAATATCCACTTTCATTCCATTCCAAAATCAAAATCAATTAAATTAAAACAATGCTTGACAATTTTTTTTAAAAAAAAGTAAGCATTTTTATTTTATTTCGCTCGCACAAATTGGGTGAGTTAAGAAAAAAACTTAAGCAGAGTGCAAAGTTTCCAAGAATTGCTTGGAAGCAGCGGTGTTGACACCCTTCTTGGTAGAAGCAGTCTTGGCAACCTTGCTCTTCTTTTCAGCCTTGCGGAGGATGTTAGCATAGGGGTTAAGACGACCCATGACGGCAGTGTTGCGAAGAGGGTTCTTCTTTTGGGTGAAGGGACGCTTGGTAAGCTTGTTGCCAGCAGGACGGACAACGGATTGAACTTCATCAGAGTTGATCAAACGGTTGACATCGGGGTTGGTCATGATGTGAGCGGGCAAGACGTAGTCCTTCTTCAAGGTGGCGGGGGATTCGTAGGTACCGTACAATTCATCCAAAAGGGAGAAAGCAGATTCGGTCCAGACGACGAAACGACCAACGTGACCACCAGGGGCGAGTTGAAGCAAGTTCAAACGACGGACGTTGCAAAGTTCAACACCGGGCAAGTTGCGGAAAGCCTTGACGATACCATTGTCTTCGTTGTAGATGACAAGGGGACCACGACGTTGACGGTGACGACGGTTACGGATCTTACCAACACCAGCACGGAGCTTACGGGAGTTGGAGACCTTGACAACATCTTCATAAGCGTTCAAAGCCTTCAAGAGAGCAACGGCTTCCTTGGTCTTGGTCAAGGTTTGGACAGCATCCTTAACGACAAGAGGAACTTCTTCAATTTGTTCAACACGGTGACCACGGGCCATGACCAACGAGGGCAAAGCGGAAGCAGCCAAAGCGGAGGCAGTGGCGAAACGCTTTTGGTTCAAGTTGGTCTTGACGTGCCACTTGCGCCAGGTCTTGGTAGGAGCGAACATACGACCGCTGCGACACATGTTACCGAAAGCAGCCTATTCAAATAAAAGAAATATAATATATAATTTAGTTTCAATCATTTCGTAAAAATAATAATTAAGGATCACAATAATGATAATAATAATCAATAAATTATACTTACTTGACCAGCACGATGAGTGCCAGAACCGTTAACACGGGGAATACGGGCGACAGCACGACCAGTACCCCAGGACTCGGCAGAGGTTTGGTGACCAGCCTTCTCGGAAACGGCGTAGGCTTGACGCTTGTTCTTGGCCATGTTGGTGTGGACAAAGTTAACAATGTCAGGACGGATGGGAGCCTTGAAGACGGCGGGCAAAGCGACGGTACCGTTGGCACCCTTGCCACTCTCGGAGTAAACGTTGATAACGGGTCTGGCAGCAGACTATGTAATTCAAAAGAAAAAATAATGTTTATTGAGTCATTCATAATTTCTTTATAAAAATTGAGAATCGCTTTCCCCATTCAGGATTCAAAAAAAAGTACTTCTTTTTGAATCCCTGAATTTATTTATCTTTTTTTTTCAATCTCGTTTTTCATCCATCTATCCATCATTTTAATCCATCCATTTAAAAAATGGCTGTATCCTTTATGATGTATAGTTGTATATCGTCTCGTTTTAATCTAAAAATATCAAGTTTGCCCCATCCTTACCATCTTTAAAGAACTAATAACAAAAGAGAAAGTACTTGAGCTTCACGACACGTTTCCAATTTTGTTAAAATTAGTTCATTGAACTCCGCTCCAAAGCTGGCGATGTGTCTGAAACCTACTTCTTTGAACATTGTTTTTTCCCCAAGCCTCTCTCTTCGTCTAAAGAATGTTTTTTTGTTAAGAAATGAAAGGTTTTCTTTCTTTTTTAATATCATTCATTTGATTTCCATGTTGTTTAAAGAATAAGTATTATTAGTATATATTTTATGGAGTATTTAAATTATTTTGTTAATAAAATTCGAATTGTATTATATATTTTCGCTTGTCAAATTTGTGTAACTTTTAGAAAAAGAAACAATAAGAGTTGGAGAATAAAAGTGATCAAAACACCTACTACCTTAATAATTATAGGATGATAAACGTACTATTTTCATAACATGCATGGTTTATTGATCGCGCTGAATATATAAAACATAGAAGCGAATTTTGTCTGATAGAATTTTTCAAATTAATTCAGCAAGATGAGATATTTTTTAACTCTTTTCTGCATTAATGTATTCAAAGAGATACTTTGAGGTTGCACAAAGCACATGTCGTCAAAGAACAAAAATCTCTTGTAAAAAAAAATGAAATAAAATAGCCTGAGATATTTAAACCTTTCTTTCTGATTCTATTTTATTTACTTTTTTTTTTCTTTTCAAAAAAAAAATATGGATGATGATAAGGTAAATGTAGATTCTTTTAAAAAAACAGAAAATACTCAATAAGTATGGATCAATTATCTAATAAAAATAAAAGTTTGATGCACCAGCATTATATGGCTGGTCACTAGCAATAGCTGCCAAATGGGTTGATTGGTTACCCTATGTACCCTATAAACTTGCTAAAGATGCTCGTTTATTCAAATTACGTGATCATAATCTGGTAGACATGCCTACACTTTTACCCATTCCTCATGACCATAAACATTCTTTTTCAAGGAATCAAAATGAAAATAATACGAGTTTAGTGGCCCAACTAAAATATGAAAACAAAAGTAATTCGCCTTTCTATTCGTTTTGGGATTATCATATAGCCTATAACGAACAACAAATCACCCCTACCAAGGTAAAATTAAAAGCTCTCTCTTTCTCTCTCTCTCACAACCTTTTGCTGACTCAACTTTAATTACTACTTTGTTGTAGGTAGCACAATCGTTACTCAAAATCTTGGAAGAATCAAACTCAAAATATCATTGGATGCGCTCGATAAATCCTAATAAAATAATAGAGGAAGCTGCTGCATCCACTGAAAGATATAAGCAAGGTAATCCTATCAGTCCATTGGATGGTGTTTTCGTTTCTATCAAGGAAGAAATGAATGTTCAAGGTTTTGAAACAAAAGGAGGTACTTCTTTTATCAATGATGGAAAACCAGCTGAATATGATGCTGAAGTTGTTCAACGGCTTCGAAATGCTGGTGCCATTATTTTGGGTCATGTTGTAATGCAAGAACTTGGTTGGGAGTAAAGTATCTCTTTTTTTTTTTTTTGTATTTTTTTAATTGATCTAGATTTATTAATACCATTCCATTTTTTTTTTTCATTTTTAGTGTGTTTACGGTGAATCCTAATACGGGTACTCCATTAAATCCTTATGATTTGATCAGTTCTTGTGGTGGATCTAGTGGTGGAAGTTCAGCTACTGTAGCTGCTGGTCTTGTTCCAATTAGCATTGGCGCAGATGCAGGTGGATCTGTTCGGTAATAAAATAGTTTTAGTTAATATTAATGTACATTGAGGCTTTTTAACACTACTTTATAATATATGATAGAATTCCATCTTCATTTTGTGGTTTATATGGTTTAAAAACTACATTTGGTCGCCTCTCTTCATATGGTGGATGTAAGTTTTTATTCTATAAATATTTCTTATATACTGCTGTATATTATAAAATATTAACTTGGGTTTTATTTTTATTTTAACTTTATTAGTAACTCTTACACAAACACTGGATGTGTATGGTCCAATTGCAGCAACAGCAGATGATTTGGCAATGACCTATGCAATTACTGCTGGTCCTGATGCAAAGGACCCAAATACTCTGTATCAACCTCCTGTATCTCTCACTGGTTATGACTTAACAGAAAATTTACAAGGTCTTACAATTGCTACTATTCCTCAATGGGAATCAAAAATTGGTGAACCTGAAATATTAGATCATATACGTCGATTTCAAAAACATTTTGAACATCTTGGTGCAAAAATAGTGGAAATTGAACTTCCAAGTATTGATCTTGCTGGAATTGGTAACAAACAAAAAGCATATCATTCAATTGATATGGAATCTATTTTGTCATCTGGATGATAGACTCTGTAATTTCTAAATCTGTTTATATTTTATGATTATTATTAGCACATTCCATCACTATTTGTACGGAAATGAACACATTTGCTCGACAAGAATTATTAAAAAGCAAAACTTCGAAATCAAAGTATACACCATCCACTCAAATAATGATGACCATAGCCAACCAGCTCACTGCAACAGATTATTATAAAGCTCAACAAGTCCGTACTCAAGTTATCGATCAAATGAATCGAATTTTTAAACAAGATAAAATTGATTTGTTATTATTACCTACAACGGCTATCACATCTCCAGAACTTCCTCAAAATGCTTTCCGTTACGGTATGTCGGATACGGTCAAAACGATACACACAATGACCTATGCTACATTGGCCAATTTTACAGGTCTTCCTGCTCTAAGTGTTCCAGCTGGATTTCATAATAATAAACCTGTCGGTATGCAACTTATTGGAGAATGGTGGAATGAAGCATTATTGTTACGTATGGCCAAAGTGTGTGAAAAGACACCTGGTATTGAACGTAAACGTCCTGAAAAACAATGGTTTGGTCATGTTTTGGATGATGCTTTATAAATAACATAATAATATGCATAAAAAGCTAGGTTGTAGTCATAGAGATTTTTGATATTTCTAATAAGTGTTCTTAATAATTTATTTGTGGACGTAGGACACATTTCTTTTGATAACACAGAATCATTTTTTCTTGTAATATTATATTAACATTCTTAATTAAAAAAAAAAAAACTTTATCTACGTACATGAGTCATATTAAAAACAGTTCTATTTAATTCTCCCCCCCCTCTCTCTACGTATGTGTGTGTATATATATTTAAATTGAAGGATAGATGAAAAATTACAATACGATTTTATTATCTTATTATTAATCCATAAGTCGTTTTAAATCATCAAATCGTTGTTGTAAATTAACACGTTCATTTTCACTTTCTGCAAACTTTGTTTTGATTTCCATCACCATATTTTCCATATATCCCAATTGATCTTCCAAGGAGGTGTTCCGTTTTACCAATACTGCATTTTTTCCAGTCAACGTTTCCATTTCTTCTTTGACTCGGTTTTCTACTTCGGTGGGTAATGTTTCCAAGGCACGTTTTAAATCATAGGATTGCTGTCGAAGTGCATCATTTTCGTCATGAACACGTGCAATTTCCATCTTGGACTCTATTAATTCTCTGGCAACCATTCCATGTTCTTTGTTTATATCATCGAGGTTGCCTTTTAATTGTTTAATCATATCATTCAATGCTTTGTTTTGTTTTCGTAATTTATCAATAGCTTCTACTTCGGAATTACTACGTGCTACATCAGCTTGAAATTGTTTTGCTAGTTTATCGAGTCGTTTTGCTGGTATAGTGACACGATACGCATCAAAAATAAGACTACTGGTCGCATCCTAATGATATACATGGTTTTTTAAGTTAGAAAGAAAGTAAAAAAAAAGGGGGGGAGAGGGGAAAGATTTCAAAAATTATTAAACTCACCTCATATATCAGTAAAAGATCATGTTTAAGAAATCGAAGTAATTTATCATATTCCAAAACCAATAGATTGGATTGATTTCTTTCTAAAAGTGCAAGAGCAATACGAAAAAGTGCTTCAATACCATCCGAAAGAAAAATATCATATATACGAAATACAACTTCTAAGGGAAATTTGTATGCAAATAATGATATAAACCATGTAGAAGCATACATATTTGTTTGAATTCCTTGAGATTCGAAATGGCGTTGTACATGAGGTAAATGATCTCTTGTTAAATATGTCAGTTGGTATAGTCGTTGGGATAAAAGATCAGGTTGAGGTTTAAATTGACCCCGTAAATCATATCGTGTCATTATTTGTACAAGTACACAAAATGCTTCTTCTTCAGGCATCTAATGTATATACATATATTTTATTCGTATGGCCAAAAAAATATTAATAAGTCAAGATTTACTTTACTTCTGTGTTTAGTGTTGTACCGAATAGTTAAAAAAACAAAAATGGGATATAGATTCTTACATTGAGTAACAAAGGTCCAGCAATAAATAAAACACTTTGACAATAGCCTACTTCTGCATCATAAAGAGAATATGCTTTGGCAACATTAAATAATGCTTCTTGACCATCCTTTGTTTGAAAATAGTCAATACTTGTAAATGTCCTTGATAAATCTCGAATAATCGCTTTTTCATAAACAGATTCGCTTTTTAACAAACGCATATATTGTTGTTCTAATCGATTATCCTTGGATTTGGCTAATAATGGCCAGACAGTACCACGTAAGGAAGGTGGAACACCTCCTCTTTGAAGATGATGTCGTAAAGTAGGTGCTTTAACTGCTTTAAAATCCGATACTACCTTGGACCAAAACTCTATTTGCGGAGAGAAATAAAAAAAGAGGGGAAGTGTTTTTTTTTTTTTTTGAAAATAGTTAGATTTCGGTCCCTTAATAAAGCAACTTTAAAAAAAAAAATATGCACATTAATTCATTCCATCTTCTTTATTATTATTTTTTACCCCAATCAATTTCTTCTTCTCCATGATTTTCAATATCTGTTTGTTCTAATACTATTTGATCCATCGAGCCACCACCACCACCATTAGGGACTATAAAATGATGATCAAAAGTAGAGGATGTTGAAGAAGAAGATCGACCCATACTTGTTACTCCACTACTTTGTTGTGGAGTACCAAGTCGTGCTAATAATAAATCATAATTGGATGCACTTGAAACAACACTATAAGAAGAAGATACAGTAGAATGAACACTTTTTGGACTGGACCGACCATCATCCATATCTTCATCATTGCTTTGTACATAATCATCTTCTAATGAAGGTCGATCTTGCACCATTAAATCTTGAATTTGTTTAGAGAGTTCTTCATTGTTATGATTATTATGATTATTTTGTTCTTGTTGATTAGATGGTTCTTTTTTAGTGTTGTGATCATTGTCATCATCATCATCTGCTGTACTATAACTATCTTCTTCTTCATTATTTTGTTGAGGATCTGATGGGCGTGAGCTTTGTGTTACAGTCAATCCACGCTGTCGTCGGACCCGTGTCGGCTGCTGATTTTTCTTGGTATTATCTTCATCTTTCTCGGTTCCACTTGTATCTATAGAAGAAGTATGACTTTGAGCATCATCAAGTGAAAATCCAGATGAAATCGAACTCTGGGATTGAAGTGAACGAGGTGGAGGTGGTGCAGTGATAGTCCCTGAACGATCTCTACCGCCGTGTTTATTTTCTTCTTCTGTTACTGAGTTTTTTGTTGTTATGGTATCGTCATTATTATTATTCATAATAGCATCAGTCGTCGTCATTTTTTTCTTATATATATCTTTTGATCTTTTTTTTTTCAATAATAACGATTTTGAATCCGAAAATAAATAAATAATATTAATATATATATAAAAGAAGTTTTTTTTTAAAGAAAAAGTAGCTTACAGGAAAAAAAAAAGAAGAGAAAAAGAGAAAAAGAGAGGAGAAGGGGAGGACAAAAAAAAAAAAGAAAGTTTATGTACTTTGTATGTGAGTATATGCTACACAAATTCGCGGTAGTCTAAAAAAAATAATCAGCTTTTTTTTTTATGAGTTAATGGTATGCAGCAAACACATAAACCCACTCAGCTTCTTTTTTTTTTATGCCTTATTACTTTTCTTTAATTCTCCGCTCCATTCTTTGTAACATAATAAATATATAGGATCCATCGTATCTAAAAACACAATCATTATGATAATTAATTTATAGAAAGTGGCTCCCCTTCTTGACCATTTTATGATCTTTTTTAAAAAAAAGGGGAGTAAAAATAATATGTTAGGTATTCCATCTCATGTAGAATAATATAAAAGTATATTATATAAGTGTGTTATCGAATACGTAAGACTAATTTTTTGTTATTACAGTATATGAGTATATATAATAATAATAAAGTGTTATATCTTACGTACTCCTCATATATCTATCTATAATAAAGATCAAAATTTATCCAGATACGTAAGCAAAAAAAAAAAAAGTGGAAATGGACATCATCATAGAAACTACGTACTACTAACTAACTAATTGAAAATTATAAAAATAAGGGGAGGGGGGTATTATTCCACATGTATAATACTATAATTTCATAAAAGATAATGACTTTCGGTTTCCAACATTTGTTGGTTTTTGTGCAGTGTGATTCTCGTCTTTCATTTCTAGGTACACAATACTCGGCGCATGATGCCTAAAAAAATCATTATTAGTTCTACCTTCCTAATAGGGTAATTTTAATTACCTTGTGGGTTGCCCAAAAATTATAAATTATATAATTCAATCATACCTGATGAAATTACGTATCCACCACAAGAATTTGAGAGGTAGTATTAGCTGGAATATACCTTTTGAATCGAACTTCATATTGTAAAGTAAGAATGTTCCATGTACGTACTTACGTAGTTTCCATATAACCCACTTAATGTTTATCAGGTAACCTATGATGTAAAGAATTTAACGATATATAAAATTAGAAAAATAAAATAAAAAAACATGATGATTATTCTGCAAAAGTTTCTTTAATTAAGTCATATCTTTTTAAACTTTCGAATCGTTGATTTTTTTATGGAAATATATATTGGCTGGTTCCATTAGCCATAAGAAAGGATGGAATTTACATGTATGATAAGAGTGAATAATAGCAGGTTTCTGTTCGATGGTATGAGAGCCTGTTGGGGTGGTGATAACATTACAATTGTCCTGATAATTACTATCAGGATTATATTCGTCTGCACAAGTACGTAGGCTTAAACTACCGTTTTGTATTTGGGTTGACGTAGTGTTACCATCACTACCACACGGCTGTTTTTTTTCTCTATTCCTAAGCTAGTCAAAAAAAATAGTAGCATTTTTTTTTATTTTCAACAGCAACTCAACAACATATTAAATCATGAGCAAAAATCCTTTTTTTTTACATAGCACCATACAATGTTATGATCACACACTCAAACACATCGCTGTATGTAATCCATTGAGATAATAAAGAAAGAAGAAGATAATATTCTTTATCAGCCTCGAATGATTCAAACTCTACTATGATCGTTTTGGATTGTAAAAAAAGGAGGAGTGTGTGTGTGTTTACAGATTTATTCCAAAAAAAACACACAGAGCTAGTAAAGTGATCAAATTAACGATAAATGGAAACATGGAACATACGAAAACGAAAAAAAAAATACATTGTTCCCTGAGAAAAGAAAGATAGAAGATATATAGAATGGTTACGTACGTAGTGATCGTTTACATGGATGGCTGATTGACATTGCTCTAGTAAAATACCTAGTGTTAATCCCTTCTTAGAGCGAAAAAAATGGACTATGATAGTAATATACGTACTCCAGTTTCTAATATATGGAGAGACAACCCCCCCCCCCCTGTTTCAGTTATACCTTGACAACGATGAATATGCGGGTCAAAGTTAGGATTCTTTTTATTTCCCTAATACTCTTCTTCTTTATTACACAAAAAACTCGAATTGAATTCTCTAGTTACGTAATGTATCTATTATTAGCGAGTCTTTCAATCATTCTTCCTTTCCTTCCCCCCCAATAACAAAATCCAAGCTATTTTTTTTCTCCTACGTATTACTTGCAATTCATTATTTGATTTTTATATATAACTAAAAGCAACTATGATCTTTTCATATGTATTAATAAATGTATTTATATAATATATGAAAATTGTCTATAATAGTTAATGAAATCATTCATAAGATTATTGAAAGAATTCTTTATGTAGTTGTTATATAAATTCTTATTTTGTCCAGAAAAAAAAAAGGGGGGGGGGAGAGAAGGCCACTTTTTTTTTAATGAGGATCTAGAGATATTGAGATGGTGGATCACTTTTATGCAACAATTCAAAAACGTAGATCAAAAACTCCAGTTTTGTTTCAAGGCTATGTGTGTTACCTGAACCCTCCACTCTTTCTTTTCTAAAAACCCTTTTTTTTTCCTGCGAATTTTTTCTTTTTTTCATACTCCCACACTTTTTCTTTTATATAGATTATTTTTTTTTTGGTGCATAAACCCCCCTTCCCCGCACTATATGAAATGTTTAATGTATCTAAAAGAGCTCATTTTTTGAAGAGACAAAATCCAGAATGTCCACCTTGTTTTAATTGTCAATTTCCAACAGACACTTGTACGAATGGAGGTACTTGTGATCCAAGTGGTATTTGTCAATGTCCTCCTGGATGGGGTAAAGTTTCAATGAAACAAAAGTTTTCGTCTTGTAATAAAAGTACGTTAAACAAAAAGACATTGACCATGGATAACTTTTTTTTTTATAGGTGGAATGGACTGTAAAGAACCTTTATGTGGATCACTTTATGAACCTGATAGACCAACACGACAGGGTTCTCAGTGTGCGTGTGACGACGGGTAATATAAAACAAGTATACTGTAAAACTGACAAAAAGAAAAGTAATATTTGAATGGATCTAATATTATCAAAATAGATGGGGTGGAGTTAATTGTAATGTATGTCAAAATGATCAAGCATGTATACCTGGAAAAGGAGTCAATGGAAAATGTATCAAGTCAGCTATTGGATTAAAATCAATGCATGCATGGTGTGATACAACAAGTAAATTTTCTAGAAAAATTAATTGTTATGAAAGGTGTGTGGGGGGGGATCATTTGTTCTTATTATTATTATTATTATTATTATTGTAGATATACCATGGATTGATGATACAGCTATTTCATTACAATGTGATTGGCAAAAGCAAGAATGTGTTTTTCAATTTTGGAAAGATACGGAAGAACAATTCTATTGTAATCTTTCAGAATGTATTCAAACAAGTAATTATCAAGTTGGAAAAAGAAAGAGGAAGAGATAAGAAGAAGAAAGAGTTATCTAATATCTATGTTT
Organism: Circinella umbellata; assembly: GCA_025093555.1. NCBI lineage: Eukaryota > Fungi > Mucoromycota > Mucoromycetes > Mucorales > Lichtheimiaceae > Circinella > Circinella umbellata. Next base: position 711,225 of record JAIWNF010000005.1, on the reverse strand, counting down.
CATATCTGAATATCCTATAAAAAGCTAGTGATGGAAATGATGTTCATGGAAAATGTTCAAAAGCAAATTGTGGTTGTATGAAAGGTGCTTTTATGTGTGGTAAAGAAGTTGGTAAGTTGATATTAAATATGCTTCTTTTTCTTTTTTAAAAAACAAAAATGGGGTGTTAATTTTGAATTTATAGATATGTCTGAACTTATTGCCAATGTAAAAGGACCTTCTGAATGGTTTTGTAAAGACGGAAAAAATTGCTGGTACAATGGTAATAAGAATTATACAAATTTATAATGTACATAAAATTAATTATTTATTATGAAAGAATATTCGACTTTGGTAAGCGTATTCCCGGATAATATAGGTTTAAGTTGTGATGTTGGAGAATGTGCTAATGTACAAGATTATCTTGATGTTCATCCAATCGTAAGTTTTATATATATATATTTATATTTTTATACAATAAAAAATTATATTAAAAGAAGAGAATGCATGATATTTGTACGTAGGAACGTGAATTTTCTCGAATGACAGAAATTGTTATCTTATCAGCCATTGTATTCGCTTGCATGGTTATTTATTTGGTTGTTAAATCAACAGCAAAAAGACAACAACTTTTATTTGGATCTCGAATAGAATTAAATGAATACAATCAAGACGATGTTATTGCACAAGAAATGTTTGAAGATATGAGAAAAGAAGTTCATTTAGCATTTGATGATATATCTTATACTGTTGGTAATGAGTTTTATTTATTTATTTATAATATAACACATAGGACACCTCTATATTTTATATTAAACGACTTTATATATGTTATATAATATATAGGTGGTAAACATATATTATCTGGATTATCAGGCTATGTTGAACCTGGTGAATTATTAGCTGTAATGGGTCCTTCTGGTGCAGGTAATTTTGAAAAAAATAAAATAAAACATTTAGTTGGATTATTACTAACTAATTTTATTATTATCAAAAATAGGAAAATCATCATTATTAGATATCTTGGCACGAAAACATAAACGGGGTGTTGCTAGTGGTAGTATTATGATCAATGGTTCAATACCTACACGAAAACGGTTTAAACAATTATCTGGTTATGTGGACCAAGATGATACATTAATGGGGACATTGACTGTACACGAAACATTAATGTATGCTGCCATGTTACGTTTACCTCGAAAAATGAGTTTACGTTTAAAACAAAAACGAGTAGCCGATGTTATTCAAGAACTTGGATTAGAATCCATTGCAAATTCAACGATTGGAACACCAGGTCAAAGAGGTATTAGTGGTGGAGAAAAAAGACGTGTGAGTATTGGTAAAGAATTGGTGACGAGTCCAAGTTTATTATTTTTGGATGAACCTACAAGTGGTTTGGATGCTTTTAATGCTTGTGTTGTAATGGAATGTCTTCGAAAATTAACAAAACAAGGCAAACGAACAGTGGTGGTGACTATACATCAAGTAAATATTACCCTGCTTTTTGTTTTTTAAATCATCCTATACATAGGATTAAACTATATATACTCTTATTATTCTTTTTTTTTAGCCTAGATCTAACATTTTTAAAATGTTTGATTCACTCATGTTACTTGCTGGAGGAAATACGGTGAGTAGGAATCTGTTTTCTTTTTATAAAAAAGAACAATGAATTGATTAATACTTATAGGTATATTTTGGACCTGCCAATCAAACATCCCATTTCTTTCGAGATATTGGATTTCCTGTCCCAACGGATTATAATGTAGCCGATTATTTAAGTAAGTAAATAATTTGATTAAAAATAAAATAAAAGAAACCATAAATTAAATTTATTTATTTTTAGTTGATTTGACAATGAAACGACCGGATGATATAAATGATAATGAGGACGATGATATGAATGACAATAGATCTTTTGCACTGCCCCAAAGTCACGCATCCTCTATCGTTAGTTCACAACCCTTAGAAGATTTTGGGTCAACAACAGAAGAAACGCGACAATTAATATCAGATACAGTACGAGATATCAATACAAATGAATCACACAATTCATCTGAATTTACACTTTTATCTGAATCCAATCATACATATCAACTGATCGAATCCTATAAAACATCCACTCTTTACAACACTGTACGTTCAAAAATAAGACAGTCTATGGATGATACGAATTCTGGAAATAATGTTCGATTTTCAGTTTGGATGGATTCAAATAAGGAAAATAATTATTATTCTCCTTTATCCATGGTTCAATTCTTTCATGAGCTTGTAATGTATTCTATAAACACACAATTTTATATCATGATCCAACTTTTATTTCTTACTAACAACCCCCCCCACCCAAATTAATGTATATATAGTCTCTTCTTTCTTCTCGAACATTTATCAACCTATATCGTAACCCATTTTTATTTTTTGCTCATTTAATTTGCTCTGCTTTACTCGGTGTTCTATTGGGTAGTTTATTTTGGCAAGTGGATGTTGATCTATCAGGTGTACAAAATCGATTAGGTGTTTTATTCTTCATGTGTGCCTTATTAGGATTTGCATCCACAAGTGCATTAGACATGTTCAGTAAAGAACGTGTTTTATTCATGCGAGAACGAGAAAATGGATATTATAATCCTGCAAGTTATTTTTGTGCCAAGGTTTTATTTGATATTATTCCATTACGTGTTTTACCTCCACTTGTCATGGGATCGATCAGTTATTATATGGTGGGATTAAATCCAGCTTTGGTTGTCTTTGGAAAATTCTTATTGGTGTTGGTTTTATTTAATCTTGCAGCAGCAGGATTGTGTCTTTGTTTTGCTACAGCATTCAAAAATGCTTCTGCTGCCAATTTACTTGCAAGTCTTGTCATGTTATTTTCCATGTTATTTGGAGGATTCCTTCTTAATAAAGGTAAAGTAAAAGGGGGGGGAGGAAGAGAAAGGGATAAATTATTTTATGATGCTCACTATTTGCCTTTTTTTCTTTATTATAGATCATATTCCTAGTTTTTTAAAGTAAGAAGAAGAAGAAGAAACTACAGGATATCGTTTCCCAAAGAAAGATAAACTAAACTAATTTCATATATTTATAATATAGTTGGTTAAAATACTTGAGCTTTTTTAATTATGGATATGAAGCATTAATTGTCAATGAACTCAAAGATATTACATTACGTGATAAATCAATTGCTGATATACAAATTCCAGGTTCTGTGATCCTTGCAAGATTTGGATTTAATGGACAAGCATTTTGGATGGATGTCACAAGATTATGTTTATTTGTTATCGTTACTTTATCAACATCATTTCTATTTTTAAAATATTTTGTAAAAGAACGTCGGTAAACAACAAAAAAAAAAAGCTTTATTAAATATTTATAATAATGATAATAAAAACAATGAATTTTGTTTTCTTAAAAAAAAGGAGGTGAGGGAGAGGGAAAGGGGAATAAAGAAAGGGATCATGAAAAATTCTATTTTTTAACTTGAAACAATGACTTTAATTGTTTGCCTAATGATTTTTTACCAGTTTCAACATGAGGAGGAGAAGGAGGAAGTTCATTTTGTTGTTGTTGTAATGGTGGTGGTTGCTCTTGTAATGGTGGTGGTTGTTGTTGTTGAAATTGAGGTTGTTGTTGTTGTTGAAATTGAGGTTGTTGTTGTTGTTGTTGAAATTGAGGTTGTTGTTGCTGTGATGGTGGTAGTGGTGGTGGTGGAGAAGGTGGATGTATTTGTTGTTGTTGTTGTTGAGATCCACTACTACTACTATTACTCAATCTAGATTGATCTTGTATTGTGGATGGATTATTATTTGGAGGTGAAGTAATAGCAGGATTAAGACTTGATAGTCGAATAGCATCATGTAAATAAGCTGATTTTGTTGCAATTAACGCTTCATCATATGTAAACTATATTATAACAAAATCATTTAGTTTATTATCATCCAACCTCTCTCTCCCCCCCTCCCTCCCAAGGAAAAGAAGAGAAAATTACCCATCGTCTTTCACGTTTCTTTTTCTCAGGAAACTTTTTAACAACTTCACTTATTTCTAATTCAAATATCCAATGGTGTGCTTTGACACCTTTTTTCTTTCGTTCTTGAAATATACCAATTTGTCTTATAATATTACCTTTAATACCTGCTTCTTCCCATGTTTCACGTAAGGCAGCATGTTCTTGTGTTTCATCCTCTTCCCATCCACCTTTTGGCTAATAATGAATGAATCAATGAATGAATATATATCTCTTCTTCTTTCCTCCTCCCTCCCTCCCCAACAAACTTTTTATATCTATGATTGACTTACAATAACCCATGCTCCTGCTTTCTTTCTTGAAGAAACAAGTAAAAATCGTCTATTCACAGGATCAATCGGAAGACAACCGGCTACTTGTCGGACACCACTTTGGTCTGTCACATCTTTTCCATGGCCGTGTCTTGCTTTTTTAGTATATTCAATATTTTCTGCTTGTTGTATTGATTCTGATGATGGTTGAAATGTTGGATTGGGAACACTCATTTATTTTAAAAAAAAAATTGAAAAGAAAAAAAAAGGGAGAAAAAAAAAAAAAAAGTTATTTGTGAGAGAAAACAGAAATCCCTGGGTTTTTTTTTTACTGCGCCGAATATTTGGACAACTAAAAATAATATCCCGTTCAAAATATGCTTAGCATACATCTCTAGACCCAGCTTTTTTTTTTGCATAATTTTACGCCAAGCCAATATAAAAATATATAACAAGTAAAAACATTCTAGATAAATACATATATTTATATATTTATATATAAATATATGAACAAACAAACAATTTGAGCATGTTATAAATAGTATATACATATTATGTATTTATTCACATCCCATTTTCATTTTCATTTTTTTTTTGTTACTGAGGCTACGTAAGTACAAGTATCCGATCTAAATTAAAAAACACCGATTTCTTTTGATTCTGAGGAAATAATTATGCATGAATTTTTACCTTCCCTCCCATTTTCGATTACAGATTCAATTATTTAATTTACCTTTATTTTTATCCAACTTGAAAGAGAAAAAGACTTTTTGGTTTCAAGTTTACAAGCTTATTTAAGGAAATACAGTGTTAAAAAACACGCCTTCTTCCTCTTCTTCTTCTCCCCCCCACCATCGCGATCTAATTTCCCGATCAAACATAGAAGAAAACAAACAATTTCCTTTTTTTTTAAAAGTTACATCATGATCCGGGGGGGGGTTTATATAAATACAATTGAATAAATTGAAACAGATAAAAAAATGGAGGAGGAGGAAGAAGAAGAAGAAGAAGAAGAAGGGGGGAACTGTCCAAAAACAATGAGTGAGTGAGACAGAGTGAATTATTTAAATTTTTCAAATAAATCGATAGCATGAGCAAAATCAACATTTCCACCGGATAATATAATACCAATTCTCTTGATTGAATCTTTTTGTACACGACTGTGAAATGCCTTGTTATATAAAACGACAGCAAGTCCTACGGCTGCACTCGGTTCAATACAAAGTTTCATTCTACCCCATATCAATTGCATGGCTTGGATAATTTCTTTCTCAGTGACAACAAAGATATCATCCACATTTTTCATGACAACAGAATAAGCTATATCACCCAAATTGGTTAATAATCCATCCGCCACAGATTTTGCACCCACTTTATTTCGAGTCCTTTCTTTGGTTGTAAATGTTTGAAAAGCATCATTGACTTCCAATGGTTCAGCAGCAAAAACCAATGTTTTAGGACTGAGTGCTTTGGTAGCAATGGAATTTCCTGACAACATTCCTCCACCTCCCACAGGTATAATCAATGCATCAAAGGAACGTTGTTCTTGAGCAATGGCTTCTAATGCAATCGTACCTTGACCTGCAATGACATGTGGATTATTATAGGGATGAATAAATGTGGCTCCTGTTTCTTGCTGAATTTTTTGTGCTGTTGTTTCACGTGATTCTTGTGTGGGTTCACATTCTATCACAGTGGCACCATATCCTTTGACGGCTGTCTTTTTCACTTGTGGAGATGTATTTGGCATAATAACATAGGCTGGAATACCACGTGCACGTGCAGCATAAGCAAGGGCTTGAGCATGATTACCTGAGGAATGAGTGACGACTCCTTTACTCGCTTCTACATCAGTCAGTAATTCTACGGCATTCGTAGCTCCACGAATTTTAAATGCTTATGTAATTCAAAAAAAGGGTTATTGTTGTCTTAATAAACTATTCTTTTATTTTTAAAATAATAGCAATAATAAAAAGAAAAATACTTTACATCCAGTCTTTTGTAATGGTTCACATTTGAAAAAAAGTTCTAAAGGAGCACCAGCATTTTCAGAAGCAAGTGTATTAATAGCAGTACTCGTTAAAATAGGTGTTCGATGCACATTAATACGCGCAGCGGCTGCTTGAATGTCTTCAATGGTAATTGTATCAGTCATTAAATTCGTTTAAACTTTTTGGAAAAATATAGTTTACGGAACTAATTTAAAGGAAAAAGTAGCGTGAGAGAAAAAAAAAAGTGCTATATCATATAAGGGAAGTTAGATTTGGCCACCCAAAATGAAATAGCTGAGCCATGTCAAGCCAATTTGGGGCTACTCATTTCTAAAAATGGCATGATTTGAGTTTAAACCAAGATATGTCAAACATATATAACTAACTGGGCTCCATGACCCATAACTCTGTTCACTTTATGTTTTCTATGTTGTGAAAGAAATGTAAGAGAAAAAAGAAAAGTGAAAACACAATGTATAAAAGATTTCGACAAATAAATGTATATGTCCAAGTTTCAAAATAAAGAAAGCAAGAGCTTTTTTTATTTTAAATTTGAGACTTGTCGCATCTCATAGTAGGCTGTGAACGTCTTGATGTAGGTTCGACAACAGTATTTTGTCTGAAGGGGATCAAAATTCTTGTCTTTATTGTTACCTTAAAAAGGTGCAACAACTTTTATATAATTTTCAAACTATAACTTTCACAAAGTTAATGATATAAAGGCTTCTTCTATAATTATAAAATATCACTCTTCATAAATAATTATGATAACTTGTTAGCTACTAGATTTATCATCAAGTGGATCAATATTATACTACATGCCGTCATTTTTCTCTCAGAGACCAGAGCTCAATCACCCACCTAATTGATCAGAAAACATTTTAAAAGAATAGTTACGGATCTTACATACCCGTGTATCAATGCTGTCTGTTGAAAAAAAAAATATGCAATCTTCGCTACGTAGTTTTTCTCATTTTATACGTATGTCATCCATTTATCTTGCATTAATAGATTATTTTCATTGAATCTGATATAGACTATATTTTTTTTTCATTCCTCCGCCTTTAACACAACAAACTAATAGAGCATCCTTTTTTTTCAATGGTTATAACCCAAAGAGCTATTTAAACGTATAGAGAAAGAAAGATTCATTCAATTTATTAGTAACATAGATTGTAGTATTTCCCACTACCCTTGCAAAAATACTTAAAAATAAAATCATGAAATTTGGCCATTATTATATTTGGTTTTAACAATATGTAAAAAAATTAATAATTTATTTATGATACTACCACGAGAAGGTCTAAATCAAAGTATCATGGAGAAAGGAGATCATTTATAATTACATAGTAATTAATTGATCCTATTCATATTATTAAAAGGATTAATGAATATCTCCTAAATAAAGGGCTTTATATTAATCATTTATTTCCATTATAAATCATATAAAAAAGACCCATCATAAGTAAATTTTGTAGAGAAAAAAAATGTGTAACATATAATAAAGAGTGAATCTTATATAAGAAAAGTATATAAAAAAATAATTGAATAAGAAAACTATTTAAAAAATTGGTTCACTTTCTTGTCCATCCACCATCCGACCTCACTTATTACATTTTATAAAACAATTCTTTCATTTTATTCATCATTGACTACAGTTTGTTTTAGACCGATCGATGTGGAGACCCTTGACGACAGTCAAATACTGTTAATTGTTCTGGTGTTTCAAATATTTGATTTCGAATTATTGTAACGAACGAAAAAGAACAAAAAAAAACATTGGTGTCTGATACTAACGAATTACTCGATTATTATTACTATCAATATCGATCCCCGTTACTTCTTTCTCTTGAGTGGCTGCGGATGATGAGGAACCTTCTGCGGTACGACGATATCGACAAAACTCATCACGCCATTTTTAGAAATGAGTAGCCCAAATTGGCTTGACATCGCTCAGATGGCTCATTTTCATTTTGGGTTGCCAAATTTAACTTCCAACGCTGTAATAAGTGACCGCATTTGCAGTTATAGCTGATGTTGTTGAGTATGTAGCACCAAAGTTATCAGATTATGGGGCTCCCAGAAAGTGATATTTTTATTTTTGTTAGCTTAGAATTTTAAAGTGATCTAAATGTCACATTGAGCTAAATGGCTCTCCTGATAAAATATGATTTATATTGAGTTATACAACTCATTTCAGTTTTCTCATTTACTCCTCAGACTCTAACTTACTTGCAATGGGACCACAGTCTTTGTCTTATTAAGGAAAGAAAGGGTAAGCAAATTCCTACATAATTGGTCGATGTTTTTTTTCTTTTTGCCTGGGAAAGTTTGGTCACTAGAACTGCATGAAAATTGACTGCAGGAAAGTTACAAGTACAAAACCTTAATTGTTTTGCTGGGCATTAACATATGGTATATGTCCAATAAGTCATCTTTTTCATATAGAGGTTATATAAGTACTATATAAATATAGCCTTTATATGTTACGATATTATCATTTATTTACTTGTGTGTATGTTCATGATGAACAAATAATTTATATAGTGTTTTCATATTTTCTTTCCCCACCATTGTAATAATAGGAACATGTACGAAAGAAAACAAATTAAATAGAAAAAGTTTTGAAATAACTACTATTACGACTAACAAATATCTTTTTTTTTTCGTCTTTCGGCTACCAGAGCACAAAAAAAAAGAACTACATATATCAGATGTTGGGTTATATTATATTAAACAGTAAAATGGATGATGATGATGATGAATAAAAGGAGGGAAAAAAAAGGGGAGGGGGGGGAGAGAGTGGGATCAGTGATAAAACATGTATCAAAAAAAGGGAGGGAAAATGATCTTTTTAGGATGAACGTAATCTTGAACCAGGAATAAATACGAAAATAATACATGAAATAATAGCAAGAATAATTGTTAATGCTAACCAAATAAAGGCTCTTTTACGATGAATATGAAGTACTGTTTTATCTTGAATAGGTTCCAATACAAAGAAACTTATTTCACTAAATAATAAAAAAGTAAAATAAAATGAATAAACTATTGAGTTGTTTGGGGAGGAGGTTGATGGATCCCCTCCTCCTTTCTTCTTCTTTCATTACCTTTTGCCTGTAAAAGCTAACCACCATGCAAAATCTGAGAATCCAGCAATTAAACTGGTCCAACCGATAAAAAATGGTAAAAGACCCCACCAACGCGTTCGCATGGACCCTTGATCCAGAAATATCAAGCTTAATTCAACAGAAAAACCAATAATTAAACATATCAATCCAATCACTAAGGCTATACGAGCACTCGTTTGAGTTAAATTCGTATATAAAACACTATCCACAAATTGGGGATAATAAAATACATTGAGCACTTCAAATACATGTGATCGTGCGGATTCAAATACAATAGGTTCAGGTCGATGATGTTTTTCAATTAATTCATCTAATACATCACGATGATCATCGGGTAAATGAATAGGTTGTGCTGCATCATGACGAGAACAAAAGGTACGATAGATTCTTGTTGCATTTTGTTCTAAATCATGTCGATTCAGTGATTTACCATTAGGATTTCGTGACGAAGGTAATACAGGTGTACTACTATTATTATGATTATTATTTCCTGTTACTGTATGTACATCATCTTCTGTTGATGGAAAATACTGTTGTTGATGTAAAAGATCCTGTGTATCCGGTGTTTCTGTATATTGACTTGCTTGATGATGATTTGGATCATACATCATCATCATTGTATCTTTTGTATTGGCTGGCTTTTCTGCTGCACTTTCTAAAAATTGGGATAATCGATCTGCACTGGATCTTGTTTGTCTACGCTTACTTTGTATGTGAGCATGCCAAAGTTTATCATGTGTTTCCAATTCAAGTAAAAAATTAAGATTTTGATGAACACCGCGTCGACGTAAAAAGGTTGTAAAGTTGGATTGTGTCAGTGGTGTCAAGGTTCTCAAACGCATCATTTGATCCAAGGTAGGTAATCCATTCGCTCGTAGATTATAATCTTTCATTTCTTGCCATGCTTCCATGGGTGCTTCAGCAAATGGATCATTAAATCCATAGGTTTTATGTTTAAAACTTGTAGGTGACATGGGTGGAGATGATAAATAGGGATTATTGGTAGATTGTTGTTGTTGTTGTTGTTGTTGTCTAGGACTCGTAGGTGAAGATAAGATAGTCATTGGAATACCATTATTATTATTATTATTATTGTGAACACCCATTTTTTCTTCTTCTTCTATTGCTCGTGTTCCTTGATAATGAAGATTAAGATCACTTTCTAAAGCAGTGTGAAGTCCAAGTGGATTAAGTCGACTATTTGCTTGTCGAATACTCCATTGTCGTTGTGGTGAACTACTCCCATCTGTTGGAAAATCGTCCAAGATATGTGCGTAGGCTGACATTGTAGATTTTGTAGATTGTTCATTAGTGAATGGTGGACGTTGGTTCGACATTAGGATTGACTTTAGAATTTATTTATAATATATGTATATTTAAAAGAAGAAGGTGAAATAAATAAATAAATAAATAAAAGGAGTGTACGTGTGTGTGTATATATATATATATGAAAGAGGAAGGGGTATTATTCAATACAAAAAGGTCATGACAAAGGAGAAGTAAGAGAGAAAGAAAGAAAGAAAGAGGGTTTTCTTATTATTACTGCTCTTTTCTTTTTTCGTGCTCAAAAAAAATAAAATACCTTCCCCTTTTTTACCCAATTCTTTTTTTTTTAATAAGTAACTCAGCTCTATTAATTGGTGTAACAAAACAATAATGATAATAAAAAAAAAGCAGGTTATTCAAGGTCGTCCATAAAAAAAAATGAGTTTATATTATTATAATACTATTTGTATAAATAAGTAATTACGAGTAAAAGATTAGATTGGAAGGTTTGTTATATAATTGATTTTTGATAGAAAGATCATTACTTGTCTAAAGAGTATATATTTCTATACTTTATTTTTTTTACCCAATAAACTACTAGTACTACTCTCTTTGTCACATACAATAAATTCGCTTGAATTCATATTTCTATTTAAGGTATATACTTTGTAACAACTTATTTACTACGTAGATATTAACAAATGTATGTATTTTTTTTATTCCTGAAATTTGATATACAGTGAAATAGCTACTCAGTGATAAGTAGGATCAAGAAGAAAATATTATAAGGGATATAAAAAAAACATTACGATTGAAACACTCTATCATTTATATGACAACTTGAAAAGGTGTACGTAAACTATTTAATAGCATTTATAATAATACGTACGTACGTAATAATTAGATAAAGATATAAATAAACAATTATAAGAGACAAAATCCATTGTCAATAGCTACTGAATTAGTATCCACGTTCTTTATTAAAAGACAGAAATTTCGCTGTCAGTAAATGAGAACATTTTCTACTTTTTTTCCCCCAATAAGTAGAGAAAAAAAAAGACTGATGTTGTAAACTTATTATAATTTACTGAGTATATATAAATAACAGTTATATAAGTAGATGGCATGTTTAAATTCTTTAATGCCTAAGTCAAAGACTATTCTATTTCAATCCCTTTACTATAAGTACTTATTATAATAATAATAAACAACATTTAAAGTAGAGTATATTTCTTAAGCTAATTAAAATATTTTATTCAAGTATTTTTGAATTGCTAAATAGTCTATTAAAACTTTGCAGGTAAAAATAATAGGCTTTATAACTTGGAAGGGAAAATTTCAACACCCCAAAGAGAAGACGGATCTAATAAACGACCCGCATATTCAGATTTTGATAAATCATTTAAGAGTTTAATATCTTCTTTGGTAAGAACAACATCTTGAAAGTTAGAAATAATACGGGAGGGTGTAACAGATTTTGGAATGACTGAAGTATTACGTTGAACACCCCAAGCTAATAATACTTGAGCTGGTGATATTTTATATTTTTCTGCAATATCAATCTATATATTTCAAAGAATAAAATTTTACGTATAATGATAAGAAATAGAGTTCAGATAATATATATAACTTTATAAAAGAAAATTACTTACAACAACTTGTTCTTGCATCACCGGGGATGAAGTCGAGCCGAGAGGACTATAAGCAGTAACTATTTATATTTTTGTTATTATACGTAGATGATAATAAGTAAAGAGTATCGTAGTCTGTCAATTTGTATTTTTTTTACCATGAATGTTATGTTTTTCACAAAAATCAACAAGTTCTGTTTGAGGAAAGTATGGATGAATTTCAACCTAATAACAAACAATGGAAACAATATAATATAAATTTAGTAATTGTTTTTTTTTTTTTGGGCTATACGTAGATTATGATCTGAAATTATATATTACCTGAACAGTAGCTGGAGTTATCGTTGCTGATTTCAATAATTTTTCAAGGTTAGCAACAGTAAAATTACTAACACCAATAGCACGTACACGAGGACCTAATAGTTTTTCCATAGCCTAAACATTTTTTTTATAGATAATAAATTTTTATGTAAGGTTACACCTGATTACGTGATTTCTTTTACAGATTTTGAGATCTCCCCCCACAACCTTTTTTTTTATAATTACTTACAGCATACGTTTCAGTGAAATCAGTTGAACCGATCAAGATTTTTTTATTTTCATCACGAGGAAAGGTACGTGAAGAAGTTTGGAAAGCACTAAAAATTAAAACAATATACAATTTTTAGTCGTGTACACATTATGATACACTTTATCGTAGCAAAATAAAAATAAAAGATAGTTTTTTACATTGGCCAATGCATAAGATATAAATCGAGATAGTCAAGTTGAAGATTAGCAAGTGATTGATCGAGTGCTGCTTTTACAGATTCGGGGGAATGACTATTATTCCAACTATTTTATATATATAATATACATACATAAGTTAGTTTTTTTTTGGTTGTAAATGTAAAGTAATTATATAAAACATACAGTTTGGTGGTAACAAAAAGTTCCTTTCTAGGAATACCAGAATCTTTAATAGCTTTTCCTACAGCAGCTTCATTTCGATCTATAATAATAAATGACTCACATTAGTCATGAGAATTAATATACTGTAGTTTTTTTTTTTAAAAAAAGAAAGGTTTTTAATTTAACATACAAACTGAAGCAGTATCGATATGACGATATCTATCATTTATTATATAAAAAAACGGTTTTAATTACATATTAAAATAAAGGATAATTTTTTTGTCAAATTAAAAAGATTCTACGTACCCAGCCTTAATAGCTGTCAAAACAGCCTGATACACTTCTTCAGGTTTGGATTGCCATGTTCCAAGACCGACTGCAGGAATAAGAGCACCTGTATTGCTATATAATATAATTATTAACGAGAAACAAAAAAAAATAACAAAGTAGAAAGCTCACTTACAGTTGAAATGCGCGACCTGAAGACATAATTTTAATTTTTAGGTTTATGAAAAAAGAAAGAGAAGCGAGAAGGGTTATTAAGAAAGTAACCAAGGGAAACTAAAATAAATTATGCTCGATCGCTGTTTCGAAAGAACGGGAAATGTATTTTCCCCTTTTTGGAATCCTAATTTTTTTTTTAAAAACCAGCTTTTTTTTTTTCAAGAACACATTTAAAATAGTATGAATATAACAAAAAAAAAAACTTTTCTAATATAAAAAAAGAACATCTATTGGAATTTATAATTTAGTAAGTAAAAGGTGAAAGTATGTTTAGCTGTAATATATTTAAATAATATTAATTAAAGAAATGAGTGTACAAGTAAAATTTATCTTTATACAGGATTTATACGGTTACTTTACTCACCATGGTCTATATTAATAGATCCTGTGTTGTTGATTGATTCATCTCTTGTCAATATATTATAAATATATACTAGTTATTTTATTATCAAATGTTTTAAGCGCAGTATAAAGACTAACGTATAATTATACCAGCTTAATCTACTAATTCTTTTCTAATATGTAAGTCTTACAACATATTCTGTATCTATCAGATTAACCTTATAAAGGTTGAACAGGTTCAAACATTGACACTGATTTAACGAAATGTCATTGTACATAATATATATATCCATATATTATACAGTATCTTTCATTGAAGCAACGCTGGATGTTTTTTTTCTTTGCAGTATTGTATGCTATGCGGCTACGTCTTTATTCATTCAACAAAATATATTACGTAGCATATAATGTCCCATTTCACGTTTTACATAGTGCTACTAATATTCCAAAGGTATGTAAATTATAAGTATGTTTTTACGTTTTACTTAAGAAGAGATACAGGAATTAATCAACCACAAGCGATTACCATGGGAAGTTTTGGCACATTTGGCACAATAGGATTTAATTACAAAATTTCAATTAAAGTATCTCTGGGACACAAATAAACAACTTGTTTCTTTGAAACTAAATTATATCTGCTAACTCTTTTCTTTGTTTCCTTTCTCAAAAACAAAAGGGTCTGTGCTTTTTTTTCGGAGTTGCTGTGTGAAACAATATCGATGGACAATTTTTGGGTAACTTGTGTTTCCCTTTCTCATATACTTTTGTTACTGGCACAGCGCAAAAAGATTCTTGTTACGTCACAGCAAGATGTGGTGTGCCAAAAAATAAAATAAATGGTGGGCACTACCTTATGTTACTGGCACCACTTTTTTTTAACCTGGATTTTTCTGGCCCCATTGGGCGTCGTCCGTACGTGCCTTGATGTCACTTTTTTTGTCTTTATAAAGGCGGGGCATGAGTTAGATCTGATTTAAAAAGTTATTATGATTGTGATGATAATAATTTTTATCCTGTTACTACTAAAGTAAAGAGGAAGGGGAGAGCAGAGATTGGTTTACTGCTACAAGAAGTAAAATAATAATAATAAAATGATTGAATGATATATAAATGAGAAGAATAATATTTTTCAGGTCGAATACGTTGTTCAACAATGCTAAATAAATGATCTACTGCATTTTGTCGAACATATATATCTTTTACTAAAATATCTGGTAACATGGACTAAAGATGAATGCGTCTAGGAGCTTGTAATAATGTAACATGAATTGCTCCATGACGTGCACAAGATGATAAATAACTCGCTTCATCTAATAATACTTTATTTTCTCCAACAGTAATTAAAATACGTTTTGGTAAATGAGTAGCTAAATCGATTTGATCAGGTAAATATCGAAAAGGTTGTTGATCTCCTTCTTCAGGAATATAACTTTTTTTCTATACGATCAACAGCAGCTGCAGTATAGAAATCCATTTCCATAAAAGTTGCCATGATTCTCCCCCTACTTCTAATCCAGTATAAGGTGATGCAAAAATACCACCTGTAAATTTAAGTTGATGTAAATATATTAAATCAAGTGAAAGTGCAGCACATTCTTATTACTACATATAATAGGTATAATAATAATACTAGGTTATTAGATATATCAACAATGTAACCATGTTTTTTTTTTTAAAAAAACAGAAAAGACTTTACCAATAAGTAATTTAGAGGTAGGCAGGTATATGCATAGTATTGATTACGTACAAAAGATAATGAGAAAACCAAAACCAAAAAAACACCTGCTGCATGAAAGGAGATCTAACGGCGTGCACGGAAGATAATCAAACATCATAAGTATTAAAAGAGCCCAAACTGAACAATATTAGCACACTTTCAATCAGTGATCAAACATGTATATCTTCTCATGACTTCAATTTTTTTTACGTAATCCATCAAGCTTTTTGTCTTTCTCTTTGATAAGGCTGTTTAACCTTTTTTTTTTTTTTTGACACTTCCAATATTATTGATTCATAAATTATTGCTGCTACAACTATTATACAAACGTTTTTATGTGGGCCATTTTCTGAACATCTACAATTTCCAGAACACCCAGAACACCCAGAACACCCAGAACCAATTTTTGCACACAAACTTCCATATTTGATATTAAAACAAGTAGTCATAAAAAAAATAACTATTCGAATCTTTTTATTACGCATCAAAATATTAGAGAAAAAAAATGCTTGCTGTGAAAAAATGTTAGCTCGCCCATTTTTTTGGCTTACATTTTTTTTGGCTAACATTTTGGACAACATTTTTCTTTGGGCCACATTTTTTTTTTTTGGCTAACATGCAGGATCAAATTATCAGCAATACATGGATCCAAAACTCGATAAAGCTTTTTTAATATGAACTCAACTTCCTTTCCCTGAACCAGACTAGGTACGCCACGCTATAACTACACAGAGCTTAGGTATGGTTTTATATAAAAGATGAGCCCATCAGCTACACAGACCTCTTTCTCTTCAATAGCACCGTAAGCATATTATTAAAATATATATGAACATTTACTTTTTGTACCTTTTAATTTTTCTTCTATCTTTTCCCTGTGTCAACAACAGTGTTTTTTTTTCATTTTACCTGCTTTTTGTCGCACGTCTCTAACAAATAACCTTAATACTGTTTGATATATCAGACCTAAAATTGTGCTCATCGGAGACGTTAAATAGAACAAACAATTTTTAACATATATACACATGATCGCTTTCTCTATATATAATATTTTATAAGGAAACAGTTTACTGTATTAAGATTAATTATTATTATTATAAATAGTCATAGTCGTGGTTTAGTTTATTAACTTCGACAAGTAAGAAAGGAATCTGTTTTAGATTAAGTATGATACATATTTCTTTAGGCACCTCAATATAAACTGGTTTCTTAGAAAAAGTATCACATAATAATAACTATTATATGTAAGTTGCCTGACAAAAAAAAAAAATCCAATTTCCGCATAAGCTGACCCTTTCTCTCTCTCTCTCTCTCTCTCTCTTTTTTAACCATAAGCAACTTTCGTGGTTCCTTCCTCTTTATGTTTCATGAATTCATTGTTGGCCATTGTACTAGTGGTAAATTCCACTCGAGGCCACCATTTTATGTTTAGTTATCCTCGTAATCCACAACGACCTGAATCTTACTATGAAGACATTAGCGCAACAACCTTATATTCGAAAAATAAAAATAATACAACAAAAACAACGACCTTCAAAAAACACGCCGAATCGTCTACTACAACAGCAGCAGCAACGGATCGACTTCCACCTAATGCATCACAATCGTTACGTAAATCCAATGACGATGCTAGTTTAGATCAACAGCAGCAACAGCAACAGCAACAGCAGTCGCAACAACAACAACAGCAGCAGCAGCAACAAAAGAAAGAAGATTTATTTGCAGGTCGTGATAGTATTTTTGATATTGATGTATCATTTCTTGCAGATGCACTTGCACCACGACTTGAATTATGCGATCGTAAATTTCAGCTTAGTGTTGATGATCTTACTTTTGTTGGACATCCAGTTAGTTTAGCTTCAATGCAAGAAGAAGATACAGATGAAGAAGACGATGATCGAGAAGAAGAGGAAGAAGAAGATGAAGAAACAAATGAAGAAACAACTGATGAAGAAGATAATTATGGCGGTAATATTAATAATGCTAATAATAAAAATATCGATGAATTCAACGATTGTAATCGCAGTAACAAAGGAACAGCGAGTACTTTAGCAGATGGAATAGAGGGTGATCATAGTTTCGATAATAACGATAATAATACTCATAATCACATTGATAGTAACCATAACAACGACGATAATACAAATAATAATAATAATAATAATACGACATCAATAACAACAAAATCAAAGAAAAAGCAACAAGCGAATGAAGACAAAGATAAAAACAAAAGCAACAATAATAAAAACAATGGTACTACTCATATGACATTATTTCATGTCGTATTTGTTATGTCACCTCCTGATCTTGAATTGAATGCACGTACCGATATGATTTATTCTCATGTTATACAACGTTATGCTGCTGCTTTACAATATGAACAACTTCGATGTGGATATATTCAAGATGAATTTGAAAAAATTCTAGCTATCAGAGATGATGCAATGAACAAGGGTACTCCATATGAACAAGTCATGCAGACCATTTTACTTGAATCCTCTTTGGCGAGAGATATCAAACAAATCTATGAAGCTATATCGACGAATAATATTGCACATATTATTATCAATGATTTCATTGACTTGTCACTTCAAATACCTGTTTTTGGTGAAACAGTGGGTGTAACACCTGCAGATGCTGGTATGGGTTTACCTCTGGCAAGAACACAAGATTATTATTATGCGTCCCTGATGGATATATATGGTATGTCTGGTTATGAATATGATAATTATCCAACCATCTGTCCATACCATACGTTGTTGTTATTAGAAGACCCAGAAGAAGTGTTGAAAAATATGCCATTGGATGCAAGTCCTACTTTAGTTCAACTTGTTCAGATTTTAACACCCACTCAAAGGTAAAATTATTATTATCCAATAAAAAAAAAACAGAAAACAGAGGACAAAAAAAAGGATGGCAATAACAGCTAATATATAAACCTGATTCATATATGATACACATATAAACTTTAAATAGTTTACAAGAATTACATCTTTTACTTGATTGTTCCCTTGCTCAAATATACCGACTGGCTGCTCATTTAATTTACTGGCGAAAAGCTAAATTAATTCATACCATTCATGCACGTAATATCTATGTTGTCTCTCCACAAGCAAAACTTGATGAGTAAAGTATCATTAAATTCTTCTCTTTCCCAGCTTAATTGATTTTCTTTTAACTATTATGTATATATATGGAAAGAAAAATTATTAACATCGATCTTTCATTCTCTCTTATATATATATTATTAGTTTAAAGAGTCTTAATGCCGATTTCAAAATGCATATAGCTATTCCAAATCTTGATTTACCACGATTATTATCACAATTATCTATTGCAAAACCATTACATATGATTGCACCCAAGGAATTTCGAAACCAATATCTTGAAGCTATTACTTATTTGGTTCGCAAAGATCTAGTCATTCAATTACATATGTTTTTGGTCCTGATGGCACCCATTAGTACAAGCTTATTCGATGATGATCAAGATGATAACTCATTAAGCAGAAGAAGTTCAAATGGTAATAGTAATAGTGCGCCTCTTATAAATGCATCTCCACCTGCCAATACCCCAATGGCAGATAATGCAACCATTTCATCAAGCCCTGGTCAAACCAGTAATGGAATACTTATTGAATCAGCAAGGAATCGTTTTAAACGACTTGTACATGATAAAGTACCTAAAGAAATTGCTGATTTGTTTGAAAGGTAAATAAACTCTCTAAACTTTATTTAATTTTAACTTTGTGTCACCACTACAAAAAAAAAGAGAGAGAAACTAAATTTTTTTAAAAAAAAATTAGATTAACTCCATATATGGATGGAAAACATCATATTGAAGAAATCATGTATAGAGAAGGTGTGTCAAGAAGACAACTTAGTCTCGTCTTGAAATACTATAGAGATAGCATTGTACATGTATATCATTTTTAGTGTATAATTAAAAATACGTACGTAATTTGGATTTTAATGATGCAAATAATAATTCTTTTATATATATATATATATATGTATGTGTGATTGTTGTTCAAAAAGGAGAGGTTTTTTTTTCTTTTGCGTGGTTGTGTAAAAATATGTAATATATGAGTTTTTTTTCTGTTCTCATATAATCATGAAAATACTAATAATAATAATGATACTAATGATAATAATAATAATAAAAAGATGGAAAGTGTGAAGTGATTCTTTACGGGAGTATGTGGATGGGAGTGAGATAGAGAGTGAGAAAAATAAAATTTATAGGAACAAAAAATTAAAATTATGAAGAAAGTTGTGATCTTTTAGTATGAGTACGATAATGAGGAGAGGGATGCTGGTGATTATCTTTTTCAAGTTTTGAAACATGATGTTTTCCATTACAACACATTCTTACGTCCTCAAGTCCTTCATCATCATCATCTTCAATTCGACTACGATTTGATATACTTCTCGTACTTCCAGCTATAGAACTAATGGAACGAACAGGTCGTAATCGTTGAAAACTTGGCTTTTTAAGAATAGAGACAGCACTTGTGGATACAGATTCAGTTATATCGCGTCGATCAATACTTTTCTTGGGTGTTCCATCCCCATCATTTGCACGTGCTAAAAGATAGGATAATGACTATTATACATTTATGTATAAAAGCTTTGAATTAATTTCTCGTCTGGTAAAGAACGGTATACGAAAAAGGAAAATAAAAAGAAGGGAGAGAAAGGGGGGGGGGAAAGAGAGAAATAATAAAAAATATACTTTACCTCATACCAGACATTATGACTTGACGTATCGGGTGCAGTAATCTTGATTTGTCTTCCTGGTGTTCGAATCAATAAGCTTACTTGTGGTAATCCAGGAGGATTTGGAGTAAGATCGGGTATGGCAGATACATCTTCAATAAATGCTGTATTTGAATGTCAAGAGTAATAATATTTATATACATATGAGTTTTTGTTTCGAATCAAAAGTTTCAATTCTTGTATACACTTCATTATGTCATTTTATTCATTTTCTTTTTTAAAATAAAAAGATAAAACTTACCGCTCTTTGCTTTTGATTCTCTTCCATCTACTCCAGGAGCAGAAGCACTCCAATACAATGTACGAGTATATGGATGAATCCAAAAGAATCGTTTATGACGACGTTCTGAAAGTCCATTACCAACAGTCTTACGGGTATATTTATATAACCAATCACCAATCATAGTTTGAGTGATCAAAGCAATTGCATTTGGATCTGAAATACCATTAGCTCCACGTGCTGCTGCATCTAATTGCGAGGATGTAATGGAAGGTCGACGATCTGTTGTTGTGTTGCTAGTAGATACACTTGAAACACTACCTGACTCTCGGCGTCGGCTAGTGTAAGTCATTGTATATGGGTTGACATAAGCTGTGCCATATTCTTCATTATTAAAAGAAGGTTGTTCAAGTGGTGCAATCTTACTATGACTGGATACAGAAATTGCTCGTGCTGCAGCCTTGGATAATAATGTAGAAGGTGGTTGACTAGTAGGTCTTCCTGGTGGTTGGCCCTCTAATACTTGACTACTACCACTATTTTCACTAGTGTTCATGTTGTTATTGTTGGTATCATCAACAACAATGGCCGTAGGAAGAGGTACACCAAGAGTTGATGAAGTTTCAATATGACCATCATTATCAACAGTAGGATGGACTGAACGTATTTCTTGATGACTAGTAGCTGTTTTCTCTTGCTTGCGATATGCGTTAAGAGCAGCTTCAACAGCGCGTGCAACCATGGCGTCTGCCTCAGTTTGTGTCAATGTCTTGGGCTCTTGACCATCAATCTCCTCATTTGTTGCTGAGCTGTTAATAGCAGTAGTGGTGGAAGTAGAAGTGTTTAACGGAACTTCTAATGATCCATTCGCAATCCATTGAGGTGCATGACGTGTGTCATCATGATGTTTAACGTTCGATGAATCTGTAGCCATGTTATTGTGGTTATTGGTGATGATGTTATTGTTTGTATCACTTGATGCTCCATTCTTTGCAATACTTGGTACTTGTGATGATAATATACCATAGTCGGAAGAGAGTACATTATGTTTCTTATTTTCACCGTTTTCATTATTATACACATTTCCACTGATAGCTTCGACACTTGATGATTGTTGATCACCAGTAGCAACTGTACTTTCCATCGATCCATTTTGATATTGTGGTTGAGCTGAATACTCCGTTGCCGTTGGAGCTTCGCCAAAGGCAGAAGTCATGTGTGTTGTTGAATCGGGTGTAGTAGCAGTATCATAAACATGTTTTTGTACGGAAGAAACATGAGAAAAGTTAGTATCATTATTGTTGCTCTTGTCGCCAGGACCCATCAGTGATTTGCTGAAGCGCGAGGAAGGTGCACTATCAAATGCAAGTTCAGCTTCCTTTGCCCAAGCACTTGTTGAAGAATCCACATGTTGTTGATCATGCGTGTCGTCTCGAGATATTTTATTTTCAACTCCTGTTGGTTCCAATGTTTGATTCGACATATCCGATGCATAATTTGATGTTGTAGGTAAGGTTCCAGTTGAAATGTCCCTTGTGATAGATTGTTGTTGCTGCGACATATGATCCAAAGTGGGGGTGGCGGTCATGGTGTGTGCTGCATCTTGATGGATATCATTTTTGATAGCTGCGTTCGTTAAATTTCCGTACACTTCGGTTGTGGTTTGTGCACTACTACCGACAGCAAGGTCTTGTGTAGCAGCGATGGCCGCAGCAGCCGCAGCAGTAGCAGTAGCGGTGGTAGCGACGGCGGTGCCAACAGCAGGAACAGTAGATCCCGCTCTGGATGTTGATGATTCAACGGTAGGTGTGGAATCATTCCAGATAGCTGAATCAGAGCCTGTTGCAACCGATACCATAGTAGCGGAATTTGTTTGAGTAGCAACTGTATCCGTTTCTTTCTTGCTGACAACTTCCTCTAACTGTTGTGGTTGTTGTGGTTGAATTATATCCACAGTAACTCCAGCATCCACAGGAACAGATACTGATTCGCTTTGAACATGTTGAGTACGTTGCTCCACTGGTGTTGCACTCATACTGGGCATATCAACTCGTTGTAATTCAGATGTTCTAACTGTAATGTTGCCATTATTGTTGATTTCTGATGTAGTTGCGATATTCTTTTCTTGTTCTACCGGTACTGTTGCTGCAATTGGTTCATCATTCGCTATATAAGAAGTTTCCTTAATTTCTGTTGTTACAGTTGCTGGATCAGTTGTTGCAGGGAAAGTTGCCATAGTTCCGATTGCTGCATCAGTGGTTATAGGAGAAGTTGCTCTGGTTTCTGTACTCTTTACTTCTGGCGTCTCGGTTTGAACTTGTCTGTTATCAATTTCCAATTCCGTCTGTGTTCCCGTGTCAACATATGAACGTGGTGGTACAGACTGTGGTAGTGATGAAGATGACAGGGCCATCGATAACTGATCACCCAATGTCATTTCCTTTGGTGTTGAAGCCAATTCCGTTGATAATGACGTGAATCCCGCAGTAGAAATATCATTCTGCATCAAACGACGTTCTAACATTTCCTCCTCATCAGAAGAAACGCTCGACTCTTCTTCTACATCCGTAAATGAATCAACTACTTCTTCGATATCGTCAATATTCTCCTGCTGTTCTCCTGCCTTTGGTGTCCGACTGCCCACGCGCTTACGTCTTGTACTACCCTTTCGACGTTTGCCATTACCACTTCCTCCACTGGCCTTGTGCGATCGTTTCACATCGGCCGCACTACGTGTCGATGCATCCTCCCACATGCGTGGTTCATTCTGCAATTGTTCGATAGTCTCTTGTGATTCAGCCAAGAGTTTCTTAAATTCGAATTTCTCGGTTTTTTCACGATGTAAATTGCTGCGCAAATTAGAAACCATACGATGAGCATGTGCCAAAGATGTTTTAAGTGTTTCGACTTCTAATTGTTGATTACGTGTAGGTTGTTGTTTGGGTGATCCAGGTGGTGATTCTTTTGAACTTTGTCCTTCATGATCGGTTCCCGATCCATCTCCAGAAGACCCTATATCCAGTAGGTCTGTCTTTTTGTTTTTTGCCGAATCATGTATATCCGAAAAACTACGCTTAGCAATTCGTTGTTGAGCTTTAGCAATAGCTAATTCAGACGTTAAGGTGTCAATGTGTTTTTTTTGTTCCAACTTTTCACGTTGTAAACCAGCAGCGTGTCGACGAATGGATGACATGTCCTGTTCATGTCGTTGTTTCATAGTTTCCACAATCGATTGTAATTTCTCCTCACTTGAACGAAGTTTTTCAATTTCTGACCGTAAATCATTGGCCTGTTTCGTTAATCGGTTTTGTTCGGTACTTGACTTGTGTAAGTTTTGTTGTAGTTCGGTGACACTAATGGTAAGCTCTTGTTTTGCCAATTCAAGGTTCCACGTGTCTTCCTTTAATCGTTCTTTAAATACAGATCAAAATAAAGTATAACCCCACCCCCCAAAAAATAATCATAATTCATTTACCGTTTCATGATGCAAGAATAACCCCCTCATTTTTATGTTAGAAAATCATCATTCATAAGATCATTCACCATGTATACTTTTTTTTTGTTACTGCTTTTTTTTTGTTTATTTTGCGTATTTACCTTCACTTTCTTCACGTTGTCTTAGTTGTTTTGCCATTGCTTCTGCTGCACGTTCCATATCAGCTTTTTGAATTTCTAGTTGATTTAATTGTTCCTCTTTTTCTTGTAATAATGCTTGCATTTTTCGTACTTCCAACAATAATCCCTGACCGATTTCAGTTGCAAACTCAATATCTGTGTTGCGACGATCTGCATTGGGTACTTTAGAACGGCGTTTCGTTGGTGTTGAACCAGTTGGTGGTGGAGGAAGTGGTAATAATGATGAAGAGTCAAGACCTGAATTGGATGGACTAGGCATCGGATGATTACCAAGCAACTAATTGTACATTATTATAAGGGGAACCAATATATATATATATTAATAATGTATGAAAGTAAAAAAAAAAAGACCCAAGTTTTTAAGGGGCGATTGGGATAAAAGAAGGGGATGGGAGCGAGAAAAAAAGATTAAAGAGGTCAAGGGTATATAGTTAAATTATATATGTATATGATAGAGAAAACTTACTCTAGGTGATCGATAGCTTGATACATCGCGTTCTAAACTACGTAGTTTATCTAAACCTCCTGGAGGTGTATCATCCATAGATGTTGAAGTGGATCCCAAAGCTTGACGGCGTAACTGGGGTTTTTGCTGCTGTTGTTGTTGTTGTAAATGATCCATTTCTTTGAGTTTATCTTTAAGTTGTTTGATTTGTCTGATCAATACGTTTTTTCCTATTCCACTATTGGACTCTTGTAATAATTTTTCGTGTTCGGCTATCTGTCGTTCAACGACTTGTCGAGTTGAGTTTGTTGAAGTTGAAGTGGATGGTGTTGGAAGCACAAGGGATGAAGTAAGACCTGATGTCGCTGGTGTTGATAATGAAGGTTTTGGGATTGGAGTCATCAATTGTTACAAAAAATCAATAAAATAAAACAAAAATAATAGTAATTATAATATATATATATATATATAATGAATGGAGTGAAATTAATTGAAGTTGTCTTCAATGTAGAAAGAGAATAATAAAATAATAATAAAGGAATGTAGTGCACAGTAAAATGAAGACTTGTCAAAAAAAAAAAAAAGGTTTCGTCCTACTATTCAACTCGCTGTGCAAAAAATAAAAAATAAAAAATAAAGAGAAAGGGGAAAAAAGGTGTGGAAGGGAGGGGGGAGGAGGAAAGAAAAGGTTAAAGGAAAGGACAGAAAATTAACAGTCTTTTTTTTTATATTTTGAGTGTAAAAAGCTGCAGTCGGGTAGTATTATATGTATAATACTTTGAATATATGTATGTGCGTGTGTGTTTTAAAGGAAAGGAAGAAAGAATGTGTATGATAATCAAAAGAGTGAAAGCGACTTGAGAGAGCCACTCAAAGCAATTTTTTTTTTGGTTGCTGTGACAATTGAAAATAGATTTAGTCCATATATGACTTTTTGCTATGGAAACATGAGGTTTTTTTTTGTAAAAATGTGTTCTTGTACGACGTAAAGCAATTATTGTAAACGTTGGATCGTCCTTTCTATTTTCTTCTTATCCCCCCCAAAATAATAATCATAATAATAAACACCTCTGTTTTTTAAACATATTATTTGTTTTTTTATAAACAACTCCCTCTCTGTCTCCCTTTATTATCATTTCCCTCCTTTTTAAAAATCCTTTAAGCACTCCTACCCCTTTTTTTGTTCCTTGGTATATATTTATATCCCAATTAAGAAGAAAAATAACACTGTTTTAATTTTTGCTGTGAGTAAGCGGTGATCTGTTGACAGCACATGTATATTATTGTTTTTTTTTATTATTATTAAAATCAGCTAACAAATTTGTGTAAAATTAGATATGTGTATACAGTACCAAGAAATGCTTAAATCGAAATACTGCCCCACTAATTAATCGATTACTGTTACCAGTCATTTAAATAAAATTATATTTGTTACATATTGAAAAGATAAAGATACATTGGTCATTTATTACGTATTATTTTTTAATAACAAATATCGTTACATAGTTACTAAATGTTATCTAGGATATACACCACATATGTTCATGTTCTTAATTTAAAGGAGTTACAATTTACAACTTCTACGTTACTACCCTAAATGCTGTTTAAATAAAAATATTCATGTGATTTTTTTATATAGCCAGTTAAATTGTCACTCCACAGGTTTATATTACTATGTGGGTTTGACATGTTTTTTGAGTTCACTGTTAGTTTCAAAATGAAAAAGGAAAAATAATTTCTAATCAAACTGATATATATAACCAGCTATATTGGGTATTTATATACCATAAGAAATTTGTTACAATATTTCTTCACCAGGAAAATCAAATGATAAGCAAAGATGTCAATAGTACTGATGTGCTGTGATCAATAACAGATATAAAAGCTGCTTTTTTCGATTCTGATTTTTGATAATAATACTTCAAGATTAAATATGTTCAATGTACCATTTTTTAGTTAGCATACTTATATATATCGTATCATAAAGCTTAAAGAAGTTTGGCTTTAGATAGACTTACCTATTTAGGCGATTCCTTCAGAAACCCCATTATTCTCCGGAGAACCTTATTTCTTGATGTATACTACAGCTTACTAAATGTTCATTTCACTACAAATCGATTTCCCACTTTTAGCCCCCCCCTCTTTTTTTATTGCATAAGTAATATACTGTTTAAGATAACAATACAAAATAATTAGCAAATAACATCTTATGTAACAATATGTACAGCTCATACAGTTCTTTCAAAAAACCACTAATAACAATATAGTGCTACGTAATTCACTTCAATGTCATTTTTCTAATTAGCTTTGTAACTCAATTAATATTCATAGAAAACTATTGAGTATGTACCTCGTTTTGTGAATAGAATACCGCGTACGTACTACGTACTGTCTAAGTTGTAGAATATAGAAAGAATAATTATCATAGTATAAATCGATTATAACTGGTAACACCGAATTAAATAATATATTATCCTCGTAAATTAATCGACATAAAAAAAGTATTAATATATATGATATATGACTTTAATAAAAATACTACAAACACACTTCTTCCCACAACTCTCTTATACTTATTTTGCACGTATGTCTATTGCTCTAATACGTACAGTTCCTTTGGTAGCCTCTTGTTTTTTTGAGTCGCGTTCATTATGCCTACTAAGTTAAGTAGAAATTGAAGTCATCAGATAGACACTGAACCAAGGAAAATAGTATTTCTTATAATTTTCTATATGTCTTTTAACAAACAAGGAACAACACATATTCTATATTTGATATCTAAACTCCAGCTCTTATTATAGGTAAAAGCTCCAAAATTTTACTATAATCTATTTCTATAATTTCTTTTAAAAAATGTTTTGTTCTTTTCCTACATATTGAATATACAGAATATCACTATCAAATTTATTATCATCATCATACTGTTATATAATCAAATCAGCATATTAAGAATTTTTATTATATAATTAAACCATAACTTATCAAATTCTATACAATATGCTTCATATATTATATTTTATATAAATTCATGTTTAGATACATACGTTTTATCATACGTAGACTGTATTATTTCATATTAAATAAAACTTGTGTTTTTACACCTGGTACTTTTCATTGTTAATATATAGATATACAGGTATTGATTTTCATAGAGTATCAAGTGGTGGAGGTAATGTAATTAATTCTTCAAGTTCATTTTCTTGGGGGGAAGAGCTTTAAAAAAAAGGAGAAGAAAGAGAAAGGCTTTAAAATAAAATAAGATCGTTTTAAATAACTAATTTTATTTCTTTGTTTGCTTTACATAGTTTATTATCATTTATGTTTTCATGACACAAATAACAAATTGTGAAAAACACACCTCCCATTGCCAATGCTTTACATTCTTTAAGAATCTCGACCACCATTATTTACACAATCTTATAAAACACCTTTTATATGAAAAAAAAATAACTTTATTGTTGTGACATCTAGTAAATAACACACATTTTTTCATTAAATGACTTTTTACATTACGGATTACGAGTCCAATCCGGCTCTGTCTACTAAGAACCCTCTCAGATTACAAAGCAACATTTCTGTCTGATATGTAAGTTTTATATAGTATGTTAACAATAACATAAACACGTATTAGATTTGGTTAGTAAATATTATTTTTGTTTAGAACTCTGCTGCACAGCACTAAGCAATCATACAGCCGATAATAATGACGATGTTCCTGACGACAATACCAAGTTTTCTTCATCGTTCTGCATTTGTGATGCATGGACGGAACCCATTGTATTATCTTCTTACCAGATTCCAATCCGAAAATGTACAAGATGATACCTGGATGGGATGATTTTGAACTTGTCAAAGCACTGAACGTGTTACCTGGCGGATTTTTTTTTTTTTACATTTCCCGGGTAGGAGGACGTTTGCAATCCACCGCGACGTTAAGTGTGGCACGATTATAAGATTGGGAGTTCATCAACACACTGGTCTCGCCATTCAATGACATTCCTCCCACAAAATCATTTTACCCCAAAAGTACAATGACGTGGTCGACTAGTAGCTCTGGGGTAAACAAGACCACACACATTCGATGCAACTGTCGGCGAGTGTCAAAAAGGCTCAGAAAATCAAAGAGTGTATATCCCTACTGGGACGGTGGAAATGGGAAAATCCAAAGTCAAGATTCGACCTCAACGAGGAATTTTGTGCCCTGATACCCCTGAAAGTGCTCGATTATACCACGCTCGTTTTTTTTTCGGACGTGGCTATTGGCTTTACAGCACTAACAAGTACTCCAGTTCGAGCTCAATAATAGCACGGTAGTGATATCTTGTAATCAAATGCTCTCCAGTCCTCAGAGCCATAATCTGATTCAACTTTGGGGGCACAACTTTTTGGGGACATAATGTGTCAGAACCAGCAGCTGCACCAGCAGATCGGCAACCACAATTGGCATTAATTATTGAAAGAACAAACGCGAATTCAAAAAATTCATCAACGAAATAATAAAAAAGCACCAAGAGTATTTTCACAGCACAAGCTTGGTCTAAGAAATGTCTTCTACGTCTACTTCTTGATGATATTCCCCCTCCCAAGAAGGATCGATTAATATGGCTCCAGAAGATCCGGAGCCATTTGTTCCTACTGGACAAAACCTGGACAATTCAGTAGCAGTTCAACCACAACTAAAAGTTGCAATTTTTACAAAATCACCAACAACATCCATATAATGGGTGAATGGTTAGGATCTGCAAACAACTATGCGCTAAAATAGACAGCATTTTTTTTTTCAAAAAATTATATTATTTTTTTACAACATGACACAGTACAATCAGCCATCAGAAAGTATCCAGCATCTCACTATCAATATCGACATTAAAAAACAACTATAAAAACCATAATCTGGATTACCATATGATATCACCTGAACATGTGGAACTCCCAGTATGAAGTATTACAATCGGGAACCATATCCTTTATTTTAGTATGCATCATCATTTAGGATGGGAGCGTTCTCGGTTCCATTACCAGTGGAATTGACAGGTGAGCTAACACACTTTTTCCAACATCGTGCTAATGCTCCACAGGTTGAGGCTGTCATGTCGTTTGCGATTGGATGTTTGCTTGCATTACAATGGGAGATAGATGAAGAAGATTTGACCAAAATCAAATCGTAAGTAGACATTTATTAGTCCATGTTCTTACTATTGGAAAATCCATCAACTAACAGTGTACTTAATAATAGAAACTTAAATGCTTGGCATGTGCATTTGAAAGATAATGTCACTCTAATATGTATACCGTCAACTTCCACTACTTGCGCCATATCCACAAATCCTATTAAAGCTCTTGGTCCTTTAAGAGGTTATAGCACGAGGTCAGCTGAAAGAGCAATTTGTGAGAATATTTAATCGTATTAATAACATACAGTAAACAAGTAGCAGCCTTCTAACCTCTTTAATTATTTTCTTAATAGGGCTCTTTAAACGTCACGTCAAATCAAGAGTTTCAACCGGGGTCAACGCTGTAAACATTATCAAACGCCATCTCATCATACGAAACTTTGAACGCTTATACAACCCTGACGAGTTCCTTGATGACCAACCAGAGGAAAATGACTACTTGGTGGAAGGGTATCCAGATGTTGAACTATGGGATTGCCGTGAGGGGTCCATCTATGATTTTCTGGAAGATTTTGATATGCGAGAATATATCAAAAACTACTGGCATAATCAGTTCCCCGATGATCGCGCATTGACCACGCCAATTAGCACCAGCATTCGAGTTGGAAAACGTCTTTTCATGTACGGATGTACCTTATACAGATCTCAATAATTCCCATCGACTGCTAAAAACCTTGATACGTTGGTAAGGCTGGTACTTTTAACAAGAACTAGAGGGGTGGACGGCACATATTTCGTAGAGCTCCTACTATTTTTCGTACACGAGTTTCAAGGTATGGCTTCCATTCAAATTTACACTATATATTATGATACATGAATGTTTATACATACACAATTCTAACTTTTCCATTAGGTGATGAAGGTCCCCTCTGTTTAGGCAAGTTATATTCAGGAGTTACCGTTGACAAATACGGCACAACAACTCGGTGTAAAGGAGGCATTAGGAATGCTCAAATAATCGCTGGTCGATGGTAGATGATTCCAGGGTATGTAAAAATTACAAAACTATTTCTCCAACATTGTATCTCTAATAATTTTTCTCCAACTTTTTTTTCTCTAATGTTTTTTTTTCCTTTAACATTTTTTTCTCTAACATTTTATCTCTAACATTTTTTTAATCTTGTATCTCTAACACTTTTTGTCAAACATTGTATTTTCAACATTTTTCTCTAACACCTCTTCTCTGATATTGTCTCGATATTCCTCCAACGTTTTTTCTCCAACATTGTATCACTAACATTTTTATTTCTAACATTGTATCTTTATCATTTTTCCATTTTTCGCATATATTCCTTCAACATTTTTTTTGCTACATGAATTCAGATATGACGGGAGAAAGCAATGCTTTTCGTTGCAAAGATTGTAATGTTGACTTCAAAGCTTCTTCAGAATTATACAATCATAATTACCGCGTTCATGTGAATAAAACAAAAGTCGTTATCAATAAAGGTAAGAACTGGACATTCAAATTCAAAAAATGATATTTTTTTTAAAAGAAAGAAATAGACACTATTATAGAAGTTAACAAGATTGGTGATAAATTTAACTGTCCCGAATGCCCAAGCAAGCTCAGCACTCCCACCACATTTAATATCCATCTTAAAAACAAGCATGACAGCTACTGTAAAGCCATTTCGAAAGGAAAAAAACGATTAAGCCTTGAAGATGATAATAACGATGGTTCGACATCGGTTTCTTTAAAGCATCAAAAGTTACCGAGCGCTCATTTAACTTTAGATGAGAGCGATTCAACGCAATCTCAAAAAGAACCTCAAAATGATAAAAACACTGTTATAACCTTGGCGTCAAGTACATTCTTGGGGTCAACTCGTGAAAAAGAAAACTCAATAATGTTAGCAAAAATTGGAAACTTGGAACCAGTAACTTTGAAGAATAAAAATGGTAAAAATTACCACTTTTTGACATCACCAGAAAATATAGATCAAGTGCTGACCGATCAACCTTCTGGTTCTTAGACACTTCCGGCAGATAATGAAACAGTAAAACAAAGCTCTATATCCTCAAACACTGACAGCATTCTGGATTATATAATAAAACTAGTCCAATTTACCAACACATATCTGATCAAAAATACGTGGAACTTACAATGCCTGTTACTCAGTTAATCAATAAAGATTGGGCTTTCTTCCCTCAACTTAGATATGCCACCTCGCAAATCTTTGCAGGGGCGATCTTGGTCAATGAATCAGGGGCTTTACTTATCAATTGCACAGAACCCTATGGAAGATCGAAGGGAGTTGATGCCCACTTTGAACGAAGAGTAGCTACGAAACTACATAATTCATCATTTCCAAAGAAAGCAACAAATTACGGATGGATTACCACTATTACTACGAATGAAGACAACACAACAAAATTAAAAATTGGTACAACGGTCAGTAACTTATTGGTGACCTCAAGCATACGCGTAGATAAATATTCAATGGCAAAGAACGTCGTGGAAGTAGGGTCGAACACAAGCAATTTTATTGCAACGGAGGACACAAAAATTTATCTTAGTAGCGAGTCATTAAGATTAGGAAAAATATTGGCCGATGATGAAGCAGTAACAAGTATAGAAACGGGAAACTACTTTTATCAACTGAGGCAACTCAGATCAAAATTCCATTGCTTATCCACATATACGTTATGTCGTTCATCTAGTACATTTGCGTATGATATTTCTTTTAGACCATACACGATTTGGACGCTTTGCGATTATGATTCTGCACAGCAATTAGACTCACAATCTCAATTGCTTTCACGATTCTTTCAACTAAATGCTATTTCAGTAATCAAGAATGGTGAAGTGACGCAGGTCAAGGTGAAAAATTTGAATGATCTACATGATAAACTGAAAGATGGTGCTATAAAATTCGTTATTCGTGAATTTCTCGATCAACAAGAAGATGAATCTCTTCCAGTTATAAACAACATGAAATTGAACCAATTACTCACAATTTTAGCTGATTCAATGACCACATCTATTAAAAATGCTAATGCAGTGGCAATTAAAATTTTCACAGAACATTTACGTATCTAAATAATACTCTTGTTTTATTTTTCTTTATTCTATAAAATACCAGAAGACAGTCATTGGTATCAATATAAAGTAAAAATAAAAAATAAATACCACATATTATCAGTTTAAAGAAATATAGACGCTGTTAAAGAATCTTTGATGTTTTTAAAAATACCTAATGTATGATACCTCACTAAATGAGGTTGTTGTTGTGCACAGACTGTCATATCTGTGTTTTATTACTCATATTCAAGTGTCGAAATGAATTCTAACTGAAATGTTCGAGGCACTCAAATAAAAAATATGAATTATGATTTGCTTTATCTTAGCGAAACAAATAAGTATAAAAATGAGTACTGACATTACACTATATTATTCTTCGGCTGATACTGATGTAGATTGTGTCAACCATTTTTTCTTTATTTGTTTCGAAGTTACAGAGTGAAAAAAAAATATGATATATATGGAAATAGATGTAAATATGATACTAACCACTAAATATGTACGATATAAATGACGAGAATATATATATATAAATAAAAAGGGGAGATAATGGGAAGGGTGGGACAATCTACATCAGTACTGCCTCGAATAATGTCATAAAGTCTTCGGCGAAGCCTCGACCAAGACTCATTATTTGATCTTCTTTTTTGGTCGGTCCGCGCTGCAAACTATAGACTCCAATTCAATCACAAAATGAATAATTTATTGTTATGCAACATAATCAACCGCTCAACCTTCCGCAGAACTCCTGACATTCTCTAATGTCAACATGGACGATGATGAAGAAGAAGAACAAGAGACCCTGTCATCACTCCTGATCAGTTCGGCCTTTCTACTTTTGGTCCTCGTCACCCTTTTTAAGCGAAATTCTTTCGTCGTTACGTATATTCTTCATTGTCACCGACTATAATCCTCACTGATAATGAGCATCGTAAGACTATTAATCAATACCTGAACATTGAAAACCTTCAATATTAGCTATCTTATACGACCCCTACTGCTGCTTCCAAGATGTATAAATATTAAGCGAAGCAAGATATGTCTCTCAAATGCTTACAATATTTATTCTCTGGTGTATTTCGTTCTTTGGGTGTACTTGGTCGCGAGATTAGTCAAGGTGTCAACAACAATGTGAATATTCAACGATATTTGCACATGGTCAAAGATTGCACAGAGCTGTCACTTAGCGCCCATGCATAAATTAATGAGATCCATGAGATGCATCACAACAATATTGCTTTTCAAGCTATTAGCCTATTTTTTTTTCCTTTTCTTTTCTTGAGACAAAATTTTACAATGGCTCCAGCTGGTTTCAGTACAACAAATTAATTACTCGCAGGCTGCGAAAATCGCTAGCGGTTTTCGTTATAAGAAGCATATCTTTAATCAAACTTAACTTATTCTACTGCAGAAGATTTTTGATCAGGTTTATTCTCTCAGCAGGGCAGTTATATCCGAGATAAATGCGAATTGTAAAATAAAAAGATGGGACCAAAGTAAATATAGTTGAGAATCTGTTTATTCCTGAATAAAATAGGTACTCTCTTATATCTTTTTCTAAACCATGTAACAATTTTATTTTATCTGACCATGTTCAAGTAAAACTATGTTTTATATGAATAAATGACAGGTCCTACTATGTTTTCTCTATTATAAATATAAATTCTAGACCATTCTCTGTAACCGTTTATAACAGTTGTTACTATCTCTTTCTTTCTCTGATGTTCCTTTTTTTTAATCCGGATTAATAATAAGAAGAAATCAAAATAAATAATATTGTTTAATTGGTTACTGTATATTTTTTATCCTTGGTGGAATGATGTTTGACCGATTACTCATACGTAAATGGATGGAATATATGTTTTATTACGGTGGTTAACCACAACCACAACCACATGAACAATGGCTCCTGGCATAAAAACCAATTTATGTTTACCACATTACAAAGTAAACCTGCATTTCTTCTTGTGGTCTTACTTGTTTTCTTCAGCAATCTGATAACTTACAAAGTATTTTTCTTGCTTCAGTTTGCATCCCTAACCTTTCTACTCTTATTTTTGAAGTTTCTTTCCCAAGGAAAAAGGTAAACAACCTCAAATCATCAAGTCATTTCAGGTCAAAATTCATACTATCCCTAGTCTCTATTCGGTGCACTCTTTCATTTTATTTCGCGAACGGCGCCCAATCTTTCAACATACTACCCTGTTCGTCAACTCGTTACAACCAAACAAAGTGGTAACACTCGAACGATTCAGAAAACTTATCAAATGGTCTAGCGATGAAAAGCAAGTTTTGCCATGCCTATTCTCTGGCTCTTAAATTGGGCATTCAGGAAAAAAAATAAAGCCAATCAGAGTTTAGTTAAACAGAAAAAAAATAAAAAAGAGAATATTTGTTTTTCTAAATCATTCACTTACTTTTATAAAAGAGGCCATCAGACCACAGCATCTTCTGTGCCACGCTCTGAAATAGAACGGGCGAGATCATCCACTACTGAAAGTGTCCGGAAGGAACCGCATTGACACTTCACTCTAAGGAAGGGCTGCCATTGATCATCGTCTAGCCTTAGATGTGTGTCTAGTTTAAGAAACGTAGACTGGTAATGTACTGGATACAGATCCTGTAGAGTACGGTCACTAAAGAAAAGCTAAAGGCCATGGAATGGACGCCTATTTTGTACATTTTTGGGACTTCTTGCTAACTGAAGATTTTTTCAACTTTTTTCCCAGTTAGAAACCCAGTTTTTTTTTGTGATCGCCTCAATAAGCAGTGGCAATCTCCTTGACTACGATTTCAATATTAACGATGTTTTCTATAATACAACTGATAATCATAATGTGGTTATTGATTAGAAGTTTACTTGCTTTTATATTCTTTGATGAATTAGCAAATTATATTCCCTATTTTTAATTTGAGTGACTCAACCAGTTCTGTTACGTAGAATCTATTTTGAATTGAATAGTTAGACATGAAAATAATAGATATGAAATATCCTTTCCCCTCCTACCCCATCCTTTTTGGCATCGCTTAGAGACCTTATTATATTATAGCAATAGAGCTCATTTTATACTTATTCTTTTTTTCGTCGTCATTAAATAAAAGAAGGTAAGCAATCATAGAGACATTGCCGAGTATGTGTACAGCGCATAACCCCCCATGAGATAAATACGAGTAGTAAAAAATAGAAAGATGGGACTAAAGTAAAATATAGTTGAGAATCTGTTTATTCCTGAAATAAAATAACTACTCTTTTATATCTTTTCTAAATTATGTAACTATCTTATTTTATCCGGTCATGGCTAAAACTATGTTTTATACGAATGGATGAGAGGACCTATTATATTTGTTCTATTATAAATATTAATTCTAGATCATTCTCTGAAACCGTTTGTGACAGTTGTTACTAATCTCATTCTTTCTTTGATGTTCCTTTTTTATCCGGATTAATAATAAGAACGAATCAAAGTAAATAATAGTGTATAATTGGTTATATCTTTTATCCTTGACGGAATGATGTTTGACCGATTATTTATGAATGGATGGAATATATGTATTATTATGGTGGTTCACCACACCCCATACTTTTTACCACTCTCTTGATTACGTATCTTTTGCTCAAAGCAAACTGCCTAGAAGATTTAAAGATAGTACCTCGTTATTGCAATAGCCACAATAGCTATAAAAGGAAATGATACATAGCCACCAACTCAAAATATATAAATAGCAACTACAAATATTATCAAATACGTAAAGGGAACTCTCGTTTTCGTAGAGTTATTACAGCACATTAATAGCACAAACCAACAAGAATAAACGACGTACCGCCACACTCCCACCACATTACGCAAAAATTCCTTTTGCAAAGAAAACCAATTCCAGATTATCATCACCTCGCTTACCAACACCATGGATGACATTACTAGCTTCTTCAAAAAAGTCCAAAGATAGATGAATTGCTTGAAAGAGCAATTGCTTTGAAAAAACAGGTACGTAGCGGCAAATGAAGAAAGGGCACAAGCAAATCGAAAAGTGGTAGAAAGTATCATACTAAAGTTGGTTGCTTAAAAGTAACTTGTTCTTGATTTAATAGTAGCAAAGCAACAAATTACCAACCTTGTAGAAGAATTAGCACAATTTAAACCTAGTTTCACAAAGCTGAATTAAATGATACTACTACAGCACGACACTCCCACAATAGAAAAACCTACAACAAAAAATCTACTCAAACGTTCATGCAGCACAAAACCGATTTCTTATGCCAGCTGCGGCAAGCCAACACGTGCCACAAGAAAAGAAATCTACTGCACCAACCGTCAGTATACAGCTCGAGTGGTAACGCAAATCTTACAACATGTTGCTAGCGCAACCTCGTATACAATACTATGCATCTCCTCACCGTGCTGTGCTACCTATGGCAAAATTTGCGCTTTTTGTAGAAGTAGAACATGACCATATACATAATATTCAATTTCCAGCGCGTGATGTAGTAGGTTTACTGATACACTCATCATATGAGCAAGATCTACACATATTACTCAAACAAACAAAAATTAATTCAAAGGATGATTTTAATCCTGTAGCGCAGCAACAATCGGCGACTTCGCTTTTGTAAGCCAAACTACTTGAATGTGGACATAGTGCTATAGCAAAACTTATCTATTAAGAACGAAGGCTTGCTTTGTGTCTAGACATGCCTAGAAAGCATCTGGAACAGACAATTATGTATTACTTTACATCTTTAGCGTACAGTTATCAACACCACATTTGATAGAATACATATCCAAGTATCGCAAAATCAATCCACATCTTACTATATACAGCCACAGTTCTTTGGTATCTAATTCAAGCACAAGCCGTCTGTTCTCCGATAATACAGATAAAGCCAGACTCAATCCAAGAATAGTAATATAGTTTCCATCGATTTCTGCTCTTTCTTTCTTTATCGTCACATACTTCTATCTTGTCATGGCTTTTTTTCTAGTAAGATATTTTTCAGTTTTTATTCCTGAAATTTTTTCTAAACATGTACGTAGTAGTACAGCAAGGAAGCGACCATATATATATTAAAAGTACAAATTATGAGGACTAATTGAATATCCTATGATAATAAGATTTTTAATGTAATTAAAAAATCTATTAATCATTAAGATATGTAAAGATAAAAATTAAATTTATTTAAATTTTTACTTTACTCGATTTCTAGAAATCGAATCGATTGTCTACTTCCTAGATGTTAGAGAAGGTGTCCGAGAAAAATCGAGGATTTTTTGAAGGTGTTCTGGACTTTACGAAGTAAACCCTAAACAACTGGTAAGTTGTTGTTAAGACTTAATTTGATATCTGAAAGATATCAATAAGTCTCCTAATTAATCTTCCATAATAAATATAAATACGTTTCAATTTACGTAAAGCAACCCATTTCATGTTTTTATTTTTATTTTTATATGCATATTTAACTATTTAATAACAGAGATGTATCTCGGTTACTGAAAGTGTACCTTTGAATAGGATCATTATAGCCACCCACATGGTACTTCATAATTATATACGTAAGATGACTAATATCAGTCAATACTTATACATTATTTATCCATTGGATTTAGCAGATAACAGATCAACCCAAACCTCCTTTTAATATAAATAAAGCTCACACTTGTAAATATGTAAAGATAACTAAATCCATACGTAATTGAGTTTCATACGTAGAAATTATTTAATGAACCTGGTTAAATGTAACATTAATGACTTTATATTGTTAAGCGTGGTTTATATATATATATATATATATAAATTAGAAAATCCATTAAGTGACATTTACTGTCCAGTGAAGAACCGGGAATTAAATTTGAGCTTGATTAAACAAAATCTGATGACTTTGTGGTATTTCGATCTGGTAATGTCCATACACCAGTTGGTTGATTTTCAAGTATATCTTCAATGGAGTTTAGAGAGGCAAGCATATAATACTTTTTCCTATTTTCTACCAATATTACTATTGATTTCTAATTTCCAATCCTGCTTAACATTATTATTTTTCTTGATCAGTTTCTGGAAGATCCATGGGATTTGACGCAAGTAATACCCCCATGTCATTATCACAAAGAGATGATGTTGAAAGTGAAGAACCAATTGAACGAGAATTTGAATCACCCACATCTAAATTTAACTGAGGGCTCAGTAACTTTTGATGCTTTAAGAAAATCGATCGGGAATCATCGCTATTATCATCTTCAAGGTTTCTTTGCTTCTTTCCTTTATGTAGAAATGGTTTCATAGTAACCATCATGTTTGTTCTTGAGATAAGTACTCAATGTTGTAGGAATACTGAGCTTGCTTGGGCATTTGGGACAATTAAATTTACCATCAACCTTGTTGACTTCTATAATAGTGTCTATTTCTTTTTTTAAAAAAAAAAAATATCATCTTTAAAATTTGATTGTCTAGTTCTTATGTATCTACTGATAACGACTTTTATTTTATAAACATAACTGCTGTAACTATGATTTTTTAATTCTGAAAAAGTTTCAAAGTCAATATCACAAACTTTACAACAAAAAGCATTGCTTTCTTCTGTCATACTTGAATTCATATAGTAAAAAAAAACATGTAAAGAATATATGTAAAAAATGAAAAGATGTTAAAGATACAACGTAAGAAATAAAAATCTTAGAGAAAAAGTGTTACAGACAATGCTTGATAATGTTAAAAAAATGTTAGAGACAACGTTAGAGAGAAAATGTAAGATAGAAAATGTACATAAGAGAAAAATTGTTAAATATACAATGTTAGAGGAAAATATTGCCAAAAAAAATGTTTGTCAAAAAAATGATAGAGAAAAATTGTCAGAGAAAAAATATCAAGTATATAATGTTAGAGATAATATATTAAACAAATAAGAAAAGCTGTTAGCGAGTATATCTATAGTGACAAAATTATTGTTGCCTATAATTCTTTTAAAATTTTATTCTTTTATTATCATTTCGGAGATTCAAATTATGCATATAATTAATTTTTATATTATACAAAAATTGAATTCTATTTTTTTAAAGAAAAGAACATCAAAAGTATGTTTTTATTAAATAAAGATTTTCTTATATGCAAACAGACAATGCTTCATTCTATTAAAGATATTATGAATGAAGTTATGAAAAATACTTTGAAGATAAAGTTTTATGTAATACAAATAAAAATAAACAAAAACTTATGAAAAATATTATGTATTGAAGAAAAAATGCTAGTTATAGAAACAAGAAACTTCTGGTATGTAAATAGCAGCCCGAATGTATGTACACATGTTTTTAAAAATAGAAAAAAAAATGGGCCATATGTGCCATCGAAAAATAAGAACAAATATAGGCGTTAGGTGATAATAAATCTGATTATCTTTGTTCCACACATAGTAAATGACATATCCCAAAAAAACAGAAATAAAAGCCCTACAAAAAAATAAAAAAACCTAAACAAAAAATTATAGAAAAGATAGATGGAGTGATATATAAAAATAGAAAAGACAAAAAAAAATTAAAAAAATTATATATAAAAATATATATATATGTAATAGCAGATTGTTTAATCTAGCAGATATTATAAAGAAGTTGGTTCAATAGTAATAGGTACAGATGTTACACATTAATTGCTAAAAAAAAGAGAACAACTAAACTCTCTTTGAATATATTAGGTAGATTATCACATCTTATATTATAAAACTAAATTAGAGTATACCAATGTTATTGGTTTCAATAAATGTTTTTAACATTGCTTTTTTATTGAAGTTATCAATAGTTAACTAAGTATTTTCACTTTCTGAATAATCTTTCCATTAGCTAAAAAGTGATATATATCATTGTCAACTTTATGGTCCACAATTGCTTCAATTTCATATAATTTATATGCTCTTTCTTTTCCTTTTCTTTATTAATTCTTTACTTCTTTGATAATCATCAGTTCATCACTCGAATTACTAGAGTTATTATTGATTTCATCACCAGAATATTCATTATCTATTATTGAAGTGTCAGATATATCGATATTTAAGAAACTACTTTGCAATTCAAGCATTTTACTTGATTTACTCTTATTTTGCTTTTTATTACTAACAACGATATCAATTAATTCTTTCAAATAGAAAATTCAAAGTTCCTATTTCCCATAACTTATAATGTGGCAAAGTTGTTACATTAAATAATTCACAAAACTTTTGTATATTTTTAAATAAACATGCGACTCTAAATTGTAAATTATAAAACTTTATATTATCCATTTTTACAACAGATTTATTATTATAAAATCTATAAAATTTATTACCTAATCCTGAAAATTGGTTTCAACTTTACTTCTAAAACTTCTAAATGTTTTATTAAAATGATCTTCTGTAATAGTTAAACTTTCACCAGGATTTTTTCTAATAGGATATACAAAATTATCATCCATAAATTCATAACCTTCAATACTGATAAATCAACAACTTGCTTTACAAACAAAGTATAGCCACCATCAAGTACAATAGTATTCTTAGTATTGATTTTGTTATATAATTTCATATTTAAAAACATGCTACCATCAGAACTATGGTGCATTCTGTCTTAAACCGTCATTTGTCCAAAATTAAAAACATTTTAAATCCCGTCGGTTAATATTACATCCATGGTTAAGGGTATCAAGTCCCATATGTAACATATAATAATGGTCAAAAAGTGTGACCTAGTTTTATTGTTTTATTGAAAAATTGCAAGGAAATATGATACTAGATGTCCATGATAATGTTGGTACATACCGTACAAGAAAGGTCCAAGTATACCCAAGCCCTGAAGTTCAACAGTTATAGGTTCTTAACATGCAATACACACGAGTAGCATATAACACTGTCTTGAATTGGTATAAAAGACTGTCGTTAGTCAGTTTTGAAGGTAAATATTTCTCTTCTCTTCCATCATATAAAAATGATACAACAATAAATAGCTCTAACAATATAATTTATTTCACAGTGGG
This sequence comes from Circinella umbellata, assembly GCA_025093555.1. NCBI lineage: Eukaryota > Fungi > Mucoromycota > Mucoromycetes > Mucorales > Lichtheimiaceae > Circinella > Circinella umbellata. The sequence goes on along the minus strand of JAIWNF010000005.1, from coordinate 669,232 downwards.
TAACTTCTTAAATATTAACGATTATGATAATGAAGAACGAGAAATTGCGCAAGAACTGCAAAATAGTAACTTTATATGTACAACTGCACTCGAGAATACACAAGGGGGGGCTGTCAAGAGGTGTGTTTTTTCAAAGACTTGTAAGAATTATTATCAATATATATTTGGCGAAGGAAGAACGTCAGCAAGCCCCAACGCTTGATGCTATTGAAAATGGTATACAACAGGCATTGTCGACAGTAAGAAATCATCATCTCAATATTCGTGCTCTAAAGTTCAGAACTAATAAGGTAATTTTAAAATAAGTTGGAAAGAATTGTGTAATAGTTTCTCATTAAATGCACATATGTATCTTTTTTTTTTTTGTAATTTAGTTCAAGTTGTTGCATTTCGTAGTGCGCTCATTGTACTATCATAATAATTGAGCTAATGTATGCTGCATTCGAGGCATGAAAAATTTTACACTTTCCCTTTGTGACGAAAGAATTTGAGTTTACTATAATCAACACATAAAACACTGGTATATGGCTTGGAGTGAACGATTAGATAATGAGCAATTGATCCAGGTGTTAGAACCCCTCATTCGCTATATTCACCAACTGTTGGGGTGGGCAAAATTGGGTCAAGTGCCATTCAAAGATTATAGCGTCGTGGAAGAATAATTGATACTTTAATTTCAATGAGAGATAATTTACAAAACGTTGGTTCAAAGAGAAAATTAAAGAGAGCAGCATGCATTGACAGTGCTAGAAGAAAAGAAAGAAAGGTGCTTAGAAATTTGACTGATGAATACCATAACAGCACAATCTACTATCTTCTCAACACATATGATGGAATTATCATACCACCATTTAATATCCAAGGTATGATTGCACACTCAAGTCATCGTGGCTTCCGTGTAATTAGAAATCGAACAGTACAACAGATGCTGTTATGGTCTCATTACAAATTCCATCTTAAGCTTACACAAAGAGGTAATTTATATAGAAAATAAAAGTAGCGTTCACTATTACATTATATAAGATGGTAAATTAAACTAATACCGCTATAAATGATCAGCACAACTTTTAGGTAAAATTGTTGTGGTGCAAGAAGAAAGACATACATCTGTCACATGTAGTTCATGTGGTAATGCTCGTGTAGTTGGTGGTGCTGAGGTGTACCACTGTCGTGAATGCAGTTCAGTTTTCGATCGTTACCTGAATAGCAGAAAGAAGATTTTTACTAAAGCAGCTGAATCAGGAAAGATTCAGTTTGTGGGATTTTTGAATTAATATTCATATTCTCTACTATCTATTGATTTTTTTTTATGAAAATATATATTTTCCTTTTATCTCTTTTTCCTAAGCAGCTCTATTTCTTCTACCATTAACTCATTCATACCTATACACCAAAAAACATTCAAGTGTCTGTCATTTTGATTGTTTTCTGAATTCCACAATTTTTTTTTCATCATAACATAACAATTACAAAAAGAATACTATCAATATTGTGAATATCATTAGCTAAAAGGAAACAATAATATAATTGCTACGTATGCATGTAATACTATTGAAAAATCATTAACAACAAGAAGGAAAATTAACCCTTCTCAAAATAAAGATATATTTCCAAACTTATCCAACACACAATCATCATTTAAAAATGATGATGTTCTTCCTTTTTTCCAACAGATATTTCTAACACATTAATATTTAAGGTCTCTTTACAAGGAGACTCGTTCTAAGAGTATGTAGTATTGAACAAGGGAAGTCGATTACATCTTTCCAGCCCAAAGTATTCAACAGAATTACAATAATTATTATAGGTGTAGCACTCCCCTTTTTCGCATATAAACAGATACTCAGATGAACAGAATACATATAATGTGACGCACTATACTATTTTATGGATTATTTCATTTTTGTTAGATAAATATACTAACCCACACAGTGCTTGTAGCTGCACATTGGAATTACATGTTTCTACTTAGAAGTTTTGTGTAACATAACGGAGATATATACACCAATTGTTTCAATTTTCTTCTCTCTCTGCTAAATTTGAGCTTCACCGATCAACTTTGACGACCTTTAGCTTCATCACAACTTTTTTTTGTGGGAAGCTAATCCATAATAAATGTTTTAAATATACATAGGAATATATGTTATCGATTAAAAAATCAAAATATTTAGTTTGCATGTCTCTGAAGCTCTCTAAATCTAAGGTAAAATCCTGGCAGTTATATGTGAAATACACCCTACCACCACTATTTTTTGCTCTTAATATATTTTATCGAACGAAAAATATTAGCAATAACAAATGAGACATCAAAAATAATAAAGATTATCAATACGCTAATATTTTATATTAACCAACGAAAGCAAAATGTATGGATACATCTACAATAAGAAAATCGCGAAAGTTACTATTATAATTAACAGAATTGATCCTCGTTATGATATAGTAACTTTTTGTAAGACTAGTACCAGTTTAGATAAGTATTTCTCTAAACCGGTATTATTTCTCGTATATATTTATATATATGTATCTAAACAATAGTCACTTTTAAAAGTATAAACAATCATATCATTCATATCACTAACAAATTAAGTTCTTACTCCATTTTTCTTAAATTTAATGAATATAATCTACTATGCTTAATTTCTGTATCGATATAATTTATTCTCGAATCATGACCATCAATAATCAATTTAACATGCTTAAATAATTGTGAATTATATTTATAAGCAGATAAAATCCTTAAACTTATATTTGAAAACATATTATCCATTGCATCATTTACTATTTTATTTATTCCATTATAGTTTTCTTCATTTATCTAAAATCTCTTATAAAATTAAAAAATGAATTTTGAGGAATAAATTTATCAATATCATCCTTTCCTGAAATACCAGATACTAAATGGTACAATAGAAATAAACCTTTTTCGATTTCAAAATAAGGTGCTGGGTATTCCTTATTCGTATATAAAATTACTAAAAAGAAAAAGACAGCAATATATCCTAACTTAGTAACTAATTTTTTTTTAATAATATCAATATAATTTACATGTTTTATTTCTGTTCTATGTTTATATTTATGATTAATAATAGGCCAGTTATAATTCAAAAATGCCCAATGGTTTACTATTATTGAATTAATTTCATCTGTTATCAATTTATCAATATCCATGATCAGTACTTTTTATATTAATAAATCATTCAATTTTTATAATATATTGAAGTAAAATAATTTTATATTTTAAAAAATCAGTACTACTTATAAAATCTTTACTACCCATAAAAATAGAAAAACATTAAAACTAAAGATATAACCCCAATAACAAAGGTTTTTAACAGCGTTGTCTATATTTCCTCAAATTAGGAATATGTAGTATTTACATATCATATTTATAAATGTATTGATAGCAATGACTATCTTTTAGTATTTTGTAGAATAAAATAAAATAAAACAAGAGTATCATTTTGACAAATGGTCTGCAAAATTTTTGATTACCACTGCATTAGCATTTTTAATAGATGTGGTCATTGAATCAGCTAAAATTGTAAGTAATTGGTTCAATTTCATGTTGTTTATAACTGGAAGAGATTCATCTTCTTGTTGATTGAGAAATTCACGAATAACGAATTTTATAGCACCATCTTTCAGTTTATCATGTAGATCATTCAAATTTTTTACCTTGACCTGCACTACTTCACCATTCTTGATTACTGAAATAGCAATTAATTGAAAGAATTGTGAAAGCAATTGAGATTGTGAGTCTAATTGCTGTGCAGAATCATAATTACAAAGCATCCAAATCATGTATAGTCTAAAAAAAATATCATATACAAATGTACTAGATGAATGACATAATGTATATGTGGATAAGCAATGGAATTTTGATCTGAGTTGTGTCAGCTGATAAAAGTAGTTTCCCATATCTATACTAAATGCTGCTTCATCCTCAGCTAATGCTTTTCCTAATCTTAATGATTCCATATTAAGATATATCTTTGTGTCATGCATTGCAATGAAATTGCTTGTGTTCAATCCTATTTCCACAACGTTTTTTGCTATTGAATACTTGTCCACATGTATGCTTGAGGTCACCAATAAATTACTGACTGTTGTACCAATTTTTAATTTTGTTATGTTGTCTTCATTTATAGTAATAGTGGTAATCCATCTGTAATTTGTTGCTTTCTTTGGAAATGATGAATTATGTAGTGTTGTAGCTACTCTTTGTTCAAAGTGAGGATCAACTCCCTTTGATCTTCCAAGGGAATTAATCTTTATTAATCAAATATAACATAAATTGATAATTGATATAGATCAATTATTTACATATTTATATAAAAAAAAATTATATTTTTAAGTGTTTAGATGACCTGAGTTTAAAATAATATACCTCCAAAACTTTTAAAATTTCGAGGTGTATTTAACTATTTATATCAAAGAAAAATTAAAAAAATTGTCAATTTTTATTTTTCAATATGAACAACAACATCAATAACAACCACCATCAGTCAATTATAGATAATTTACTATAAAAAAAATAAATATTAATTAACATTCCAAAGGTTGATACCTTTTCCATTTGAAAAATAAAAATTATTTTAATTCTGTCCAGAATATATATTTTTAAATATTTTTAAATTAATTATAACTTAATAATTTTGATATATAGTATCTAGAATTTAATTATTTCGAATAAATATAATTATATTTATTAATAATTACAATTCTTAAAGAATAATAAAAATAATTAATATTAAGATATTAATATTTATTATTATATTTTTAGAGATTCTGAATTATTAAAAATGGAATCTACATAGTAAATGGAATGTTAATTAACATTTATTTTTTTATAGTAAATTATCTATAATTGACTGATGGTGGTTGTTATCGATGTTGTTGTTCATATTGAAAAATAAAAATTGACAATTTTTTTAATTTTTCTTTGATATAAATAGTTAAATACACCTCGAAATTTTAAAAGTTTTGGAGGTATATTATTTTTAACTCAGGTTATTTAAATAATTGATCCATATCAATTATCAATTTATGTTATATTTAATTAATAAAGATTAATTCTCTTATAGATAAACCATTGGTTTATCAGTAAATTCTTAATAAATTTATAGGTAATGGTATACCATTTCTACCAGGGATCTAAACAATAATAGTTGTTTAATCCTGGTTCTATTAAATATAAATTTATTTATAAATTCATATTATATATAAAAACATAAAAAATAGTTTATATTTTTGATTATATTATACTTTAATATACATATCATAAAGATTATATAGTATTTATATTTTTTTTTTACTTTTAAATTTTAAATTCTACACATAATTATATAAAATAGATTAGTCACTTTAAAATTAAATATTAAAGAACATTGCAGCTATTTATTTTTAAGTTTTAGTATATATAATTTTTATTTCAACATATTCATCAATAATATTATTATTTTTATTATAACTCTTATTATTTTTCAGTATATAGACATGTTCATGTTTTTTACCAGAATCTAACTTTATTATTATATATGTAATGTTATCTTTTTTTACTTTAAAGTTAACATCTACTACAATATTAAAGTTGTACTTATTTTGATCAAATAGCTTAGTTAGGACAAAACGTCTTTTGATATCCTTTAAAAAACTTTGATTCAAAAATGGATTTTCCTCCATTATTATTATGTATAATATATTTCTTCTTATTATTAGATATTATATTTAGTTTTTTTATAATTTATATGTAGTACTAGACAATATTTAAATCATTTTTATATTAATTTTTGGAATAAAATATAATTTATTAAATAAAGCATTCTTATTTATTACCCTATATTTTTTGGACATCTTATTATTTTCTATCTTAATTACTTCTAATAGTTTATGCTAAATATCATAATTATAATACTTTTTTCTTCATTGACATTCTAGTAAATAATTATATAAAAACTTTCTTACTCTATATTGTGGCTTAATACTAAGTTTATAGCCATTCCCAGTACCTTCAATTGTATTTGTACATGCTTTTGAAGTAGGATCTTTAAAATATTTCTTATGATTTACAGTTTCATGTTGATAACCATTTTCTTTAAGACTAATATATCCTTTCCAACAATCAGTTATTATTTTGGTATTAGGCCTAACATACTTCTTGATATTTTTTAATAATGTTTCTTCATCATGTTTTTCTACTGGTATTATAATTTATAAATACTTTTTTTGTATTTCTTTCTACCCCACCTAATACCCGTACCCCATTAGCTTTATATTTTCCTTTGTTGTATTTTCTTTTATTAATTAAAGATTCATCAACTTTTTAAACATGTTATAATAATAACTAATAGTAATAGCTATTACCTTTAATGAAGCAGCAACACTATTTTGCTGTGACTTCTTTAGAAATTCATATAGAATATGTAAAATTTTATGAGTTGGTAAATTTGATTTATAAAATATAGTATTTTTAAATATTGAAACTGATCGTCTATATTGATAATTTAAACATTTATAGTATTTTAACTTTTTATAATATGCTGTCTTATTATTATCATGTTAATATTTCTCTATTTTTTCTAATATATTAATATTAAATAAATATTCTATTGCTTTATTTTCGTCAACAAAGTATTGATATAAATCTTCAAAAGGTGTTAATAATATATTATAATATTTTCTTTTCATACTTATTTTAAAATTCAATTTTGGTATTAAAAGTAAGTAACATATTATCTGAGTTTAAAACCTGTCTGGTAAACTATAATTTAACTATTTTTTTTTATGTTTTTATATATAATATGAATTTATAATTAAATTTACATTTAATGGAACCAGGATCAAAAAACTATTATTATTTAAATCCCTATATGATTCTGTACAATTAATAAGTAAAGCCTCTGCAAAAAGGTGTGAGGTGGTGTACCTAAGCTGGGGGAAGAAAGCCTAGCCCTTATTAATTAGCTGTATAACTGACATGTGACATTGTAAGCTCGATGTATTTTTCGCCAGATATATGTTCATATACTGGAGTAGTTTTGATTATGTGGTCCAAAATGGTGTCAGTATTCGAGGATGAAGAACTCTGTACTATTATTTTATCATCTATTAGAACTGTCTAAGGACCAAAAGGTTGATCTACTAATACTTCACCTATATTGTTTGATGACATTATAAAATAGTAATTTTTAGCATTTCTACTCATTAAAGTTACTGGTTCCAGGTTTCCAATTTTTGCTAACATTATTGAGTTTTCTTTTTCACGAGTTGACCCCAAGAATGTACTTGACGCCAAGGTTATAATAGTGTTTTTATCATTTTGAGGCTCTTTTTGAGATTGCATTGAATTGCTCTCTTCTAAAGTTAAATGAGCGCTCGGTAACTTTTGATGCTTTAAAGAAATCGATGTCGAACCATAGTTATTATCATCTTCAAGGTTTCATCACTTTCTTCCTTTTGAAGTAGTTTCACAGTAACCCTCATGTTTGGTTTCAAGATAAGTATTAAACATGGTAGAAGTACTGAGCTTGCTTGGGTATTTGGGAAAGAATAATGTTAAAGAGGAAAAAATATGGTTAAAGAGGGAAAAAAATGTTAAGAAGAGATATAAAATAGCAGTAAGTAATAATCTTACTGTCATCTATATATATATATATATACGTACAATTCTAATTATTATGCTTATAACTTTAATGAAAGTTTCAAAATTACTGTTTTTGACAACTTTATCACTTGTTTGAAATTCATTCTATGTCATGAGAACTTGCACTGATGATAATAAAAAGCCAAGAAGATCCTTTTCTTTATTATTTTATTTCCAATAACAGTACCTGAGTACATTATCTTTCATGAACCAATGGAGAAATTTCCTCAATTCTATTTTAGTTAACTTTTCTATCTTTTTCATTCTGACTTTTACATTTATAGTAATTCGTTTATGCATTATAGATTTAAGCATCATTCTGACGTTCTATGGTGCATTTCACTTGTAATCGCCAATAATTTCCACTGGTTTCTAGAGGCTTCAGCTTCACACTAAATCAATATTTTCTAATTCCACACTTTAAGTATTATTTTTAAGCTTATTATAAACAGCTATTAAAGTTTAGAAAGTTGTAAAAATGTTTTAAAAAAAAGCTGAAGCTTGTCAAAGTTGGTTGGTCATAGCCCATTTCTGACCATTTGGTTGGGCAAGAGACAAAATTGAAAGATAAAAACTATATATCGGAGTTCTCAAGCATAGGTGAAGCAAATCACGTGATATGAGTAGTAGGTGAAAATCTTAGAATGAGCTGTATCACAGTATCACAATATTGGAATCTAAGGCCATAATATAAAGATAAGAAACCATAGAAAACAATTTTTAGTCTACTAAAAATATACATATATTTGATAAAGTTTACTGCATTTAACATTAATGCTTAAACAATTTCATTGTACTATATTTCTCACATGTATAAGCTTCTTCTTATTACAGTAGTAACGCAAAAACAACTATATGTAAAAGTAATAATTGTAACACAAATCACCAAATAGAGAAGCGGATTTTAAAATTGAAAAATTGAAATAAAATAAATTATTGGCGATCACAAGTGAAATGCACCATATGTAACAACTGTGATATTATTTAAATCGGTATAATATAATATTGTTGAGCTGATAAATCAAACCTTCCATGCGCATCTGGATGAATTGAAACAGAAAATAAAATATTTGCATCGATGTCCTTTAAACAACCAGATCTCAATGGTAACTTATTGGAAATAAACAAGACGAGTGTCATAAAATAGGCAAGAAGCACATTATTATTTTGGTTATGTACATTTTTTAATAATGACAATGTATACATTTTGATAAAAGTAACGAAAACTTTGGCATAAGTCGTGAGAATTAAAAGAAGAGTTGTCTTCTTTTTTTGTCCTATGATTTGACTCATGATAAATAGATAATATGATGAATAGGGTTGAATATAATTTTCATCATTTTCTTTCCACTCTATCCCTTTTACAATCATCATCACACATATACATATTGTACATCTTTGTATATTTCTATAATCTTAACCAATAATCGAACAAGCAAGTCATTGATCATTCGGTTCTATTCTCCTTGTATCGAATTTCTATTGGTTCAACAAGGGATTGTTTCTTCTTGCCATCCGGCTTCTTTTTTGGTACTACTCGTATTCTGATTTTTCCAAGATGTTTCTCCTGGCCAACAAGACTGTCGTTTTAATAAGATGAATGTTTTTCATCTGCTTGTGATAAATCTACCTTCAATAACAATATCGGCTACCTCTCTTTGTACCATATCAAACAAGCTACAGTGAGTATTCGTTAAACCAGTACTCAATATATGTGAGGGTTTGTACTGGTTTAGCGAATTACTGGTTTAACGAATTGAAACGCAGCTGGTACTAATATGTAATATACTGAAAAAATAACTAAGCTGTACGGATAAGATAAAAAAAATAATAGCTGATAGAATGTATCTATGCTATTATGAGCTAATATTTTGGTGATAAAAATGATATTAGTGTACAGTATTCATCGAATAGTAACAGTTAACCAGAGACAGGGTTAATAATGAATGTACAACAAAGTGTGTTTAAAGTATGGACCATGGTTAGCGGTTGAATAAATGAGTAAAAATGAATTGTATCAGCAACATAATTACATACAGTACTCAATGGTAATAAACAAGTACGTGACAAAGTTGAAAAGAAATACATACATATCCAGATAAGAAAGAAGAAAAAGTATCTGTGTGAAGTTGGTGAAAAAGAGACACTCTTATCAATAAGGTGTTGAGAAGGTTTCTTTTGACGGCAAGAATGATTTGTGTATTTTCAATTTCTATGGAAACAAAGTAGCCAACTGAAAACAAAGTGAAGAACTGAGATGACGTTAAAGGAAGGCCGTGTCAATAAAAAACTGATATTATATTATATAGATAAAATAATACTATTATAAACCTGGTAAATATTTAAGAAAGCTCACCGGATACCGGTTTAGCGAATCACCGGTATTTTACTAAGTATATAAAAAATATTTAAGAGATACTACCGGTTTAGCGAATACTTACTGTATATCAAGCGACATCTACATATGATACATATCACCTATCTATCAAGCATATTGAAGCTGAAACAAGTAAACCCATCCATCATAAAGGGTAAATATAAACTTAAATTCAACTAGTACGTATATAATTAGCTTTTTATCTTTTTATTCATATATTAAAAGACCTAATCGGTTCTCACAAGACTTATTTCTACAAAACATTTTCACCTGTATCTCTCATTCATACGACAGCACGTTTGTATATGTTATTGCTTCTAGACCATAAACGATTTGGACGCTTTACTATTATAATTCTGCACAGCAATTAGACTCCCAATCTCAATTGTTTTCACGATTCTTTCAATCAATTGCTACTTCAGTAATCAAGAATGGTGAAGTGGCCCAGATCAAGATAAAAAAATTAAATAATCTACATGGTAAACTGAAAAAGGTGTTATAAAATTTGCTATTCGTGAATTTCTCAATCAACAAGAAGATGTATCTTTTCCAGTTATACTTAAACAACATAAAGCTAAACCAATTACTCACAATTTTAGCTGATTCGATGATCACGCATCTATCAAAAATGCTAATGCAGTGGTAATTGAAAATTTTACAGAACATTTATCTAAATATTACTCTTCTTTTATTTTTCTTTATTCTATAAATACCAAAAGATAGTCATTGGTATCAATACAAATGTAAAAATAAAAAATAAAAGTAAAATATTAAATGCATCTTATTAAATGTGATTGTTGTGCACAGACTAACAGAACTACAATATATTACTCATATAGCAAGGGTGTATTCCAGTTGAGTATATCTTCGAATCGGATCGTTACAACCGCTCACAATGTAACTTCATGATTATATAAGATGAATAATGTCAATCAAGGTCTGATACATTATTCATTCAATAGAATTAGCAGAAAACAGACTAACCGAAACCTCCTTTCAACATAAATAGAGCTCATATTAAAAATAAAGAAAAATCAATCCATTACGTATTGAGTTGATATCAATTATCGAATGAACTTGGTTGAATATAATATTGGTGACTTTGTATTGTTCAACATGGATTTTTTATATATAAAAATTATAAAATCCATTTTGGGTGGTATTTACCGTTTAGTGAATAACTGGAAATTTAGCTTGAGCTTGCTTAAACAAGCTCTGATGACCCTGTAGTATTTTGACCTGGTAATATCCATACACCAGTTGGTTAATTTGCAAGTATATCTTCAATCATGGGGTTTGGAGAGGCGAGCATGTAATTTTCTCCCCCACTTTCTAGCGGCATTGCTATTGATTTCCAACTTTCAATCTTGATTACATTATTATTTTTTCTTGATCAATTTCTGAAAGATCCGTGACATTTGTCGCAAGCAATACCCCCATGCTATTATCCCATAGATATGTTGAAAGTGAATAGTCAATCGAACGAGAATTTGACTCATTCGCCATACTTGCGTTTAAGATGAGTGTTAAATGTGGCAGGTGCACTGATCTTGCTTGGGCATTCAGGAAATTGAAATTGCCATCGACCTTGTGAACTTTTATAGAGGTGTCACCATTGCCTGCTATGTCGCCTGATTGTTGATTTGAGGTTTCGTTGTACCTGACTCGTTAGCTCGTTGTTTTATGTAGTGCCAGGTGGTTGATTGTTGTAGTTTATTATCAAGTTGTTGGTTGATGGCTAGATAGTTGAAGCCCATGTGAACTAAATAGAAGTCCTTGTCTGTAAAGATAAGAAAATGGAATATTTATGAATATAAGGGTTAATATAAAATAAGGTAAGAGTAAAATGAAACGGGATAAGGTCTAAGCACCGGGAAATATGAAAATATCTTATATATTATGAAAAATAAGGGGTCAACCTGATCATGTGGATGCCTATGTCCAAATAAGGAACGCAGATTTTTCTTGGGTTGATGTGCAGCCCATGATATAAGCTGAAATAGTGAATGACATGTATTTTGTTGTGAGAGTGTATGATTGTTGCATTTGATACATCATTTAGCTCAAATAAATTACCAAAATCAAAACCTACCTTTCCTTCAAAAATCAACTAATCTGAGGCCTACTATTGTATGTCAAATACGCGCTGAATTAGATGCATGTCAACACCTCTCCGTCAACCAGCAGCAATACATTGACCCACAATCAGACAAGCATTCACGATCGCCTACATCAGAATAGGAATAAACAAAAAAAACCTGTTCCTCTTTTTTCTTCACCTAGTTCTTTTCCCGTTAACCTTTTCCCTGTAATACCAAAACCAAAGTTTTCTATACTATTTTCTTCTTTCAAAAATCATTGACTGACCCAAACAAGCATGTCTAACCGGGACGTTGTGTTCAATAGGGAACTCCAAATAAACCAAATAATTTTATTTTTATCGTAATCCGTTTACTATTATTAAACATATCAAATCTCTTTTTTTAGACGTAAATTTAATTTAAATTTCTTTCCCGCCTAAAAAAGAACTTTTTTTTTATATATATCCATTTAATTACAAGAAAAAAAAAGTTGTAATCACATAATGCCAGATGATAGAAAACGAAGAATAGCAATACAAATGCGACCTTCTCGAAGAAATTATGTTGGCATATTCTTTTCATGTGTTGGATTTATATTTATTTTATTATGTCTTGTCGGTTGTCGATCTAAAAGTGGAATGAATTTACATTTTACTAAATTCACTGAACGACCTGCTGGTACTTTAGCAATATATGTTGGTTGGCAAGGTTATTGTATTACAGAACGGGATGGGAACACTTCATGTCATACTGATGATGGTGTAATGATGATGCCATTTGGTAAATAATATATTTATTTATTTATTTATTTTAAAAAAAAATATAGCTGCAATCAAATCTTTTTTCTGTGAAAAGAACTAATGATAATAATAATTATATAGATGTAACGATTGCTGAAAAGTTTAACGAAACATACCCCGAATTATTTAAAGATCCTGTTGAACAAGATCCTGATTTGAATCCTGCGTCACAACCTAACCCCCCTCATAACCCCAAGATATATGCCGCATCGGTATTATGCCTCCTGTGTGGCGGTGCTGCCACAACTATCGGCTTCGTTTGGACACTTTTATACCCCCAGTTTCAGGACAAATATTATTCGCGTGGATTTCTAGCATGGGGTGCAGGAGTATTAGCACTCTTATTGGTAGCTCAATCGTCTATTATGTATGAAAACGGTATTGATGAGCTTAATATTGTATATCCACATTTGGAAGCTGTCATTGGTCCTTGTATGGTTCTGACAGGAATGGCTTTTGCTAGTTTTATCATCTCAGGCTATACATTTTTACATGGTTGTTTCAGCAAAGAAGAAGATGACTCAGCTTTAGGTGAAGGTTATAATCCATTGTAAATAAGAATTTATTACAAAAGGGGATTTTATCTCTTTCTCTCTCTATCTTTCTTTCTTTTTCTTTTTGTCTCTCTCGCTCTATGTATTTGAAAGGAGAGAGAAGTAACCGAAAAGTAGATGGAAAGAGAAAAAAAAGGAGTGAGAGAGAGAAAAAAGAGAAGAAAACTTGATATAAAATAATCACCTCCTCTTACCATTTTGTTAGAACCTTTCTCCTTCACATTCTCCACCATCCACAAAGCCCCATGTTCACGTTATAAGCATCCCCCCCCACCCTTTTTTTTTCTTTTTTTTTACTTCTCCACATACATGCAACCATATTTACAAACCATCTCCTTTTATTCTTCTTTTTATTTTTATTATTATCATCATATTCATCATATTACATTCACATTCATATATATAAACATATCCGATCTGATCTAATCAATCTTGTTGGGAGGCGTAAATGGATGGAAGGTAGTTATATAGTTTAGTAGTAGAATGTGAAAAGTAATTCTTTAAAAATAATAATTTATTAGTTTTTAATTCTACATTGATAACGCTGTATCATTTTTTTATCTTGTATTGTACTAATAATAATAATATCACTTTATTTAAAAGAGGTGTGATGAGGGGGGAGGGAAGAAAGATTATAAAGAGAAAAGTTAGAAGAGGAGAAAGAAAGAAGAAATAGTTTAAGATAAGTGGATTTTATGTACATTTGAATTATGAGGATATAAAGAAAATAAAGATGTATAAAAATATGTTTAAGTTGATATATGTGTCTTTTTTTTTTTGGTGGAATGAAAAAAAGAGAGAGAGAAAGACATTTTAGGATTATGCAAGGACATTTTTTTTTAGTTCTTGTCAATGAATGGAATAGGTTGTAATTATAAAAAAAGCGTTCCTTTTTGTTCTTGCATTGAAGTTATACATCAAAAAGAACTACCATATGATTTATTTTGTTATTATATATTTGACAGATTCCTCCTTTTATATGTCTCTACCTCCTTTATTTGACATGGTAATGGTTTTCTTTTGCTTTGGTTATGTTGTTCATCTGGTGAGCTTGATTCTGTAATAAGTGATCGTAATACTTTATTCTATATAAAATATACTAAATTATTAATATTATATTATTTGGATTAAGGATGCTTTTTTTGGACAGCATAAAAAAAGGGTAAGAAAAGACATGAAGGGAGAGAAAAGTGATTGAGAAAAAGAAATCAAATGAAAAAGAATATAATATATAGTATATAGTATATACATATACATATACCATAATAATAATAATAATAATTATAGAAGAAATCTTACCTCAACTTGTAAATCATGTAGTTGTGATTTTAATGTATTTAATTCTTCAGCTGAAGATTTCCAATGGACAATTTCTCGCCGTAATTCATTATTTTCATGCCAAAGTCGTTCCCAAGAAGGATCGTGTCCTTTTCCCCCTCCGTTACTAGATTTGTTATTGTTACCATGGTTACTATCACTATTACTGTTGCTTGGGTACCGATTTGGTAAAGGTAAAGTTCTGTCATCGCGTCCTGGTGATGATGATATCCAGCCATAATAGGGGGGAGGCGTTGAATGGCGATGAGCATTAGGAGGAGGAGGCGTTGTTGTTGTTGTTGCTGTTGCTACGGATGGTGTTAGAGGTGTTGCAGAAGTAGGAGAATGAGACATTGAAGAATCGCATGTATTGCCAATAGTAGCTTTCTCGTGGTCCATATTCTCGGAATGAGATTTTTGAATAGGCACGAGGTCCCTACTTTCCGAAACTGGTAGTCTAGAGAGTGCACTCGGTGAAGGGAGCAAACTATCACGTACCCTTTTAGCCGAAGAAGATGATGAAGATGATGAAGATGAAGATGATGAAGATGATGACGTTATATTACTAGTACTATGAGCAGGTAGAGGTTGTGGGGATGCTACTGGAGTTGTCATTGAAGCAGCAGGATCATGTTGTTGATTATTGTTATTACTAGGCATTAAAGTAGTTGTAGTAGCTGTTGTGTAATCATTAGAAGTAGTAATGGGATGGGGAATCATTGAATTATTTGTAGGTGGATATGGGTATACTTCATTAGCAATAGGTTGTGTAGCTGGATGAGCAATATGAAGTTGAGGTATAATCGGTCGTTGACCATTATTGCTGTTATTATTACTAGTATGAGATGTTGTAGTAGTAGTAGTTGCTGATGATGTAAGTGATCCGATAGTTCTTCGACCCTGAACACGATGTACACTACTACAGGCAGTACCACCTTCGGCACGACAATGCCGATTTAATGCATCTAAACGCGCAAAAGAACGATGACAGACATTACAACTGTAAGGCCGTTCACCTGTGTGTAACTTACGATGACGCTTTAAATCATGGTGTCGCCTAAAATAATTTTTACAAATATCACACTAAAAATATTTACAAACTAATCAGGTGAACTGTACTTTTTTTTTTGCTGAGAAACATACAACGATGATACTCGCTGATACTAAATATACTGTTTTGTTGTTCTCTGTATCTTCCCGTCCCCCAACTTTACCCCCCCCCCCCAAAAAAAAGAAATAACTCCCTGTATACTCTAATTACTTTTTTTTTGCTCCTCTCTTTTATTTTTCCCCTTTTCTTTTTAGGCCTCTTTTCCTACTTTCTTTTTATCCTCCTCCTCTCCCCCCAAAAAAAAATTGCTATAAATATCACTTGCCTGAAAAGGTCGTTCAGAGGAATGTGTAGTCAAGTGTGATTTGAGATTATGTGGTCTACTGAATGTCTGATTACAATGAGGACAAGCATATGGTTTATCGACTGGACGTGCTGAAGATGTTTTTTCAGTAGATATCCGTTGTTGTTGTTGAAAATGAATAGAAGATATTGGATGTTCCTCCGGTGATGCTATTGAATTTGATTCTGGTGCCATTGTTTTGATTGCATGAGTTGAAGGGAGTGGTGGTGACACGGATGCTTCGATCGGACGTGAGAAGGATAGTGATGATGATGGAAAAGCTGGAAAACTCGTCGCAGGTGTAACAGGTGTAGGTAAATAATCTTCATGATGATGATGACGTTGCTGTTCTTGCTGTGGTTGATATTGAAGTTTTTGAGTTTGTTTGTCATTTAATAGAGCAGAAATGGAAGCGTCATGCCGGGGTACGGATGAACGGTGTTGCTGTGGCTGGTTTCCTTGTCGCGCAGAAGTTTCTTTAGGCGATGACACCCCTGATATCACCATGCTTAATTTTTTAGAGCAATGTAGTAAATTTCGTTATTACTTTCTTTTCCCTTTTTTGGGGGAGAAGGATTTATAAGTTATAATTTGTTGCTTTGTAGTTATTTTTTCCCGTTAATTTTTCCGTTTGAATATATATATACATACATATACATATATATATTCGTTTGTTATAATTTTTCTTATATATATAGTATGTTCGATTGGTAGTAAATTATATATATCCTTTTTTTTATACACGATGAATAAAAGAATAAAAAAAAGAGAGGAAGAGAGAGAAAGAAATAGTCTTTTTTTAACAAGTTTAAAAAAAAGTGGGAAATAAGAAAAAAAGAAGAGAGTTGTGTTTTTTAGGAAGGGCAACTCAGCTTTTATATATAAATTGTGTTGATGAAATATAAAATTGGTGTAATTCAAAATATGGGAAAAGAGTGAGGCTAAAAAAAAAAGTCGTATTATATTTATATGTCCCTGGAAGAGAATAAACGAAAGATATGGGATGTTATTACAAATCAATAAAGAAAAGAAGAAGAAGAAGAAAAGGGAGAGAAAGAGAGAAGGAAGCCGTTGATGTATGTTAGAAGTTTATGAGGGAGAAGAAAGGGATAAAGGAGGATTAGAATTATTAAAATGTAAAAGTAACAAAAAAGAGAAGAAACTGGGGAAAAAGAGCAAAAAAAGAAAAGGAGTTCTACTTTAACTATTATTAGGATGAATTGAATGAACTGTGTGGTATTATGTGTATGTGTATGTGTGTGTGTGTGTGTGTGTGTGTGTGTGTATTTGTGGTGCACACACTATCTATAATATATACACATACACAGCAATTATACATCATCATCAACCACCATTTTAAGTTTAAAGGACTCTTAAAAAAGAAACAACTTTTTATAGTTAATGAGCCACTCACGGCTTGGCATTTTTTTGTGTGACACGAATGGCTCGTGTCACACTTATAATTAACATTTTACTTTTTACACTCATCTATAAAATTATTTTATTTGTTTTTTTTATATATTGTGTGTGGCGCCTCTCTCTCTTTTCTTTGATGTTTGAGTTATTTTGATATCAATCAATTTCCATTCTTAGAAATCTGTTCTATATTAACTTTATTTAGTAAGCTTTTTCTTTTTGCTGAGCCCTTTTTTTTAAATGTATATAAAAATATATAATTAAAGAAATAACACGTTTACATGTTACTCGTGGTTTTTTTTGATATATTTTCTGCATAATGTGGCTCGTATACAAAGATTATTCAAAATATATAATAAATTTATTCAGTTATATGTATTGTTGCTTTTGCTTTAAAAAACAGGTGATTTTTATTATCATCATTATTGATTTGGGATTCCCGTCACATTCTTTTTTAGATGTAATTTTATGAAATTCGCCTTCTATTAAACTTTTATACATATTCTATTTAAAAAATGAAAACCCATTTAGTATAGATTATGACCTTTTATACGCCTCATAACTTTAATATTATTATGTTTAATCGATATATAAATAAGAAGTTGATAAGGATAATGGAAAGTTAATAAAATTTCGTGTCACTCGAAAATTAACTTAATAAAAAAAAATGATGTTTGTGTCTCACCTATTTCTGTTTTTATTTGTACTGATATAAAAATAGAATTTATTAAAACATTGTTTTTTCTGCTTCTTCCCCTTTCAAAAAAAAACCAAGTTTTCTTATATTTTTGATAAAGAAAAAATTCTAGATTTTATTTCTTAATAAATAGAAGCTTTTTGTGAAAAGAGAAATTTAAACAAGCTTTTTTTTTGAGTATCTAGCACAGCTAGTTATTCCTGCTTCTTCTTTATTCCTTTGCGTTTATATGATATAAATGCATTTTTGTATAAACTCTCGAATCGCAACCTTTTTAGTCAATCGGTTGAGTCTTACTGTTACTAATAGTATTACTAATCTGTATAAAAAACACAGTACATTCTTTTTTTTAAGATTTAATACGTACTACTGAATTTCTAGTTGGTTATGATACAATGGAACTCCCGCTAACTTCAAATTCATAACCTCGCTAATTGTACCGAAAATGAGGAAATGGGGAAAGATTTATGCTATTAACATTTCTTCCATTTTTCAATAGAATCAAAGAGGTTGGAAACACTTATTGAGATCATTTATATCACTCTGTAGATACATTCCCATTCAAAAAAAAAAAAAAAGAAAAAAACAAAGGGTCTAAGAATCTTTGTTGATCATTGTCATTTGATAGCAAATACCGAGTAAAAAAAAGAAAAGTAAAATGTACGTGAATATGTCACTTATTAAAAGATATACTAAATGTGTCTATTTGTATGTCATTCAATTTTTTACGTATGAGACTATAATTGATATATATCAATATATTATGACAGTCTACATAATGTTTTACAATGCTTTAAAAGATTACATAGATTTACTTAGTTAATAATTTTTAATAAATAGTATAACAAATGTGATTCGTAGTATCATCACACAATTACGTAGTAGAAATACTGTATACGTATTATTATACGTGTACATAATGTGAAGTATACGTAGAATAGCTATAGAATGTTCTCTATATATTTACTACGTGATGTATTTTATTCGTCATGATAAAAATAAAATCAATGGCGATTTATCTATTCGCTTTTGTTTGATATAACGTTATTATCGATCTGCCCCAGTAATTTATAGAAAATTTTACACTTTTTTTTTCATAGAAAAGAAAATGAAAGTGTAATTTTAAAATTAAAAGGGGTCTCACGCTGTATTGTTATTATCACTAATTAATCGCCTGTCTCCAACCTCTCTGTCGCTCTGCCAAATTAGTGAAGAGATAAGGATCGGGAGTATTAAATATACAGGAAAAATAGAAAACCCATTTTAAGCAGGACGATAAGTATGTGAAGAAAGCTGATCGGACCTGACTGTGCGCATATTCTTTTTCAGGGTAATTCTTATTCAAAAATCATTTCGGTTTTTTCACATATTGGCAAATCTATAGCCATCTGTTTTATTGCTTGATGTTTACAAAGTTTTCTTTATTAATCAATGGTTAAATAAAAATAATAGGAATAATATTATAGCGACTTTCTTGTTTTTATACCTGCAACAAGCCAAGTAAAAAAAAATAGTGCTCAAGTAAAATGAGTATACCTAGACCCTTTTTTTCTATTACTGTACATATCAGAAAAGAAGAAAAGGTTATATTATTTAGTCTCAATTAGCAACAACTAGAATAAAAATAACATCAAGTATCATTCTTCTACTGCCACACAGCGCCATATTATGGGGTAATACGGAGGAATTGTATAGCAGGGGACAGCCCCTCTCTTAAAGGCTATCCACATGTTTATTTTTATCAACGCATTACCCCCCTCCCTTTTTTTTGTTTAAGAGGTCAAATGACAATTATTCTTGATTCCAAGTTGTAATATCATATACGTACATTTATATAATAAAATGATGTTTGATATTTCTTACGTAATAGTAAGCAGGTCGTTTATCATTGTATATTACGCATGAGGCGTTGTAGTATCTATAATAAATTATCAATGAATTTCAGCTAAATAAGAAGTAAAAATAGACTGCACTTTAATGGAGCTAAATTTCTTTTATAAACAGGTCTATTGCTTTCATAAGCTTTAGAAACTGATATCAGTTAGTTTCAAGTTCTTCATTGTTTGGAAAATGGGTATAGAAGAAAGAAATGTGGCGTAGGTACATTATATGAAACAGTAAGGAGAAAAAAATAATTGAGAACAAGTTCAGTTTTTTTTAAAATTAAGAAACCTAATATTTACATGTATATCAAAGTATTGGAAAATCCGTTGGAAGCTTTGAAAATATTTGAAGGCGCTGTTTTCGGGTTGTTTGATACTTGTAGAAGGGCACAAAAAGCTTATCGAAGAGTTTTTCACTGGCTCTGTATACAAATATATATATATTGTCGTGCTCGATTTGCTATTGGTTTGTTTTTTTACAGACTCTTCGCGATACTTTGGCCAAATGTTTTGACCATAGATATCCTTTCTGTATGCGTATGCATCAACGGGGTTACAATGAAGTATATAAAATTTATTCCTAATAGAGAACGACTTGACAGTTGGGTATGTAATAAAAAAAAGAAGCAAACTCGCATCTTGGTGTTAATAATAATGTCTGATGTATATGAATAATATAGGTATCTACAGGAGATCACATAAAAATAGTCTTTCAGTCCCAAAGATTCTGAGCATTACCTGATTAAGAAATATTTTTTTTCTTAAATTAGTTTACTTTTGTCATTATGAGAAGACATCTACTGGTACGTACTTCATTTAATCATGCTAAAAAAACATGTTTTAATTTGAGTAGTAATGATGAACAAAAAAATTAATAGTAGTTTATATGATTTTGATGTATATAATATGGATGTGGTCAAACAAAAACAAGAATATGCAAATGATCGTAAGATTTTAAATTTTTATGTTGATAAAACTGATATATGTTTAGCTAATAAACTGATTGACTAGCTTTTGTTTATGTATTATTATTGTTTTATAATAAATAGATGAAAACTGTAAATGGACAATGACTCACAATATAATTTTATCACTCCTGCAACAATAACAAGGAAAGTACTATTTTTCTTATGTCCCATTTGTCTTTCCCTTAACGTTGGTTTTTTTTTTCCAAATGTATATGTCTAATTCTGTTTTATTTATATTTGACACAAATGCTATTTCAAAAGACAAATGACAAACGACGAATTGCAGTCATGGTTAACAACTACTCCAGATGATACCGTTATTCATTATGCCTTTTTTCTTTATCTCTAGAGGGTTATAAAGCGGGCTCTTCACATGGCTTTTTTGATTCTCGAGTGAGGTATTATCCTTGTAATTGGCCTTGCGTATTGCCTCTTTAAAACTGTTCTACATGTCAATATCGGAATACTTTAAAGTTGTTGATCGACCGTGACTCTAATTTGTCGTTCGGATGACAGCACCAAAAGCACTGATGATGACGACGACGCCACAACATGACAGCGAACACAACACCGACGACAACGTCAATACAGCACAACAATTGACTTTAGAAGATCATTATATCTGTCATGGATTAACTCTCTTCTATTTTGGAATAGTGAAGGGGCTGATGATCCCGGTAGATACTGAGGAGGTTGGGTCCTGACGCAATGCCACCTCTACGCTGATAGTGACCTGTCCACGTAACTACTCTTTTTTTTTTAAAAAAAAAAAGTTGCGTCCAAGAGCATTGCAATTTTCATTATCAATATTTTTTTTTACTATGTTACTATTTGACTATTTCAGTCAAAAAAAAACAAGAGTGAATACCAATTTGTCAAATTTATTCATTTTATCTTTAGTATATGTAACGGTGATTAGCTTATCTAATCAAGAATCAATCCATTTTGTGAGCCATTACGTATATAAGACTTTTTCCTGGAATAGCTTCTTTTGTATTTTATTTTTATTATTAGTGTAATAATATAAATCGGCTTTTTTCCTTTTCTCTTTCAAAAAACGTAGTCTCGTTCTATATATGTATATAGTA
The DNA here is from genome assembly GCA_025093555.1 of Circinella umbellata. NCBI lineage: Eukaryota > Fungi > Mucoromycota > Mucoromycetes > Mucorales > Lichtheimiaceae > Circinella > Circinella umbellata. The sequence continues at coordinate 647,012 of JAIWNF010000005.1, read as the reverse complement.
CAGTTAAAAAATTTAGAGTCTACATTTATGTATTGATTTAATTATTATAAGCAAGTTTATACGTAATACATTAGTGACCATAAGAAATTATTATAAAGAAAAAGATAACAGTAGTAGTGATAAACGAAATCAATGGTTATAGTGGGTTGTGTTATGGATATTACAGTATATTATCATAATTTATATTTATATGAAGATTTTCTTTACGTAATGTGTGTCTAAATAATAGTAGAGATCTCATTTAGTATTTTTTTTTATTGGTGTAACTGTTCTGTCTACCATTACGGAGTACATCTATATGTTGTCCAGTAGAACTAACACGAATTCATTATTATTTACTCTATTAATGACAGATTTATGAGAATTTACATTGTAGATTGTAATAAAATGAATAAACTTTTAAATTCACTGCGTAGAGCGAAATAAGCGACATCATATTGTATTACTGAAATTGATAAATATATGTACACTCCCAGTAGCATATAGATGGATTCAAAAGCTAATATTATATATGTATATACATGGACCTTCACAGTAATCAAAGTATGAATTAGCACATAGCCCGAAGCATGACAACCACTATTTTTTCCAATAGTGGTAAAATTCAAACTTCTATTATTGGTAAAATAAATATCGTATCTTCGCCAAAAAAAAAAAAAAAGAAAAGAAAAAGAAAAAAAAAAAACTAGAATATTTTCTTGTATTTATTTTGACCAATATACATCTGATACTAGATATATATGGTTTCACACTATGTCCACTCTTAGACTACAAGAGTGCTAGTTATCACTGTTATTATTACTGTTTTTCTTTGTACGCAACAGTGGAACACTTTTAATAGCTACTCAGTTATAGAAAGATGTTTCAGCTAAATTTTACTTATGAACGGCTTTTGTAATAATATTTTACGTATACAAATAAAATTATTTTTAAGAGGGCTGCAATATGCATAAAATAAATAAGTACATATATTCACTGTTGCCAAAATCAGGCCACATTTCAGAATGCTGTAACAAATTTGTTATCCTTTGCTGCAAAATGCAGCAAAATGCAAAAATCTTTTCACAAATATATGTAAAAAGGATAAAAGAAAAATAATGGTACAATGATACAGTGTACGTATAACGAATCATTATAGAAATTCAGTACGTAGATTTAGCATTTCCACCAGTAGAATACTTATTAGATGTCTACTATATTATATATATTATCAGCAAATGTAATGAATTATATTCTATATATGAGAAGTTTCAAAAAGAAAAAAGTTCATTGTTTATTTTGATGGTCTTTATATAGCATTATTAAAATTGGATAATGATATAAACGTGTATGTAGCTAGGTTACTCGTCTTTTAACATGATATCTGCGAATCATATCACCGATACTTAATAAATGAAGAAGTATCATGTCTGCCAGATGAAACTAAACCTTATGTAATGTCTGTATTAATTTCCATAAACAACTCCCTCCCCGGTCAGTCATCTTCTATTAGTATTAGTAGTATTACTAAGAACGAGTGGCCTCTGCTTGTTAGACTCCTTTTTTCCCTTTTTTTAACATCTCCGTACTAGTATAATGTATACCCGTTAAATTCAACTGATAATGGTTTTATTAAGCATTGCATATTATTTATCGAGATTGATTTTGTTAGAGTATTCAAAATTAATATTCGTACAACATATAATATATATACAATAAGCATCTCAAAAGATTTATGACTAGCTTATTCCCTGCTCTCTCTCTCTCTATATGTAGCTAGTTATTTGGCTATTACAGACACGACAGCAATAACAGTATATTTAATATAAGTATGTAATATATTATCCACTATATGGAATACAAAATCTTAAATTTATTTTGCTGCTTTAGGTAAAACCGATAAGAAATTTTCTACTACAAATAATTAGTTGCCAAGAAACAAAGATTTATCATTTGATAAAATGAATTCAAAATGCATGTCTGGGCTTGCACAGATCCTTTTTTTTTTTTTGGGAATGAAGGCGGACGAGGTGTTTTATTTAGTTTATCATGCGTCATTTATTATTCTCGCTCTAAATTTAGTACATTAGGTAGAAGAGTAAAACCTGATGCATATAGGACCCACCGCAAATTTTTTATAGGTACATGTTTGTTTATTATTTTTTTTTATATTGTAGTACGTTGTACCCCATAGCTTAAGCCTTAATTTGGGGAAAGGGGGGATGACTTGACCTTTTTTTTTTTCCTCGGCTTGCGTCCATGCAGGTTTCCTTGATTTTATTTTGATATATAGAATTCATTGTCATAAATTAGCACTCTGATAATGAGCGAACAAATGGCACCTTCAATGTAAATTTTAAAAACAGAAATTAGTGCTTGATTTAATTATAACGATAACACTAATATATCAATTGGGTTATTAATAAAAAAAATTCTAAAAAAAACAATAGGTGGTGATGTTTAGAAAATAATATCCATTCAGCGCATCTTATAATAATGACATGTAAATATAGCAATTGAAAACACACACACACACACACACACACCACGCGACATATGCTTTTATTGGAAGATTCCGAGTTTGTTGATACTTTTTTTTTCAATAGAGCATCAAGTGGCGGAGGTAATATGGTTAATTCCCCAAGTTCATTTTCTTGGCAAAAAAAAAAAGAAAGAGTATTAAATTTTATATACCAGTAGTATTTAGTTATTATTATACTATGTACAATAAAAAAAAATGAGATCGTTTCTTCATCTTGTTTTTTTAAAAAGCCTCAAAGAAAAAAAATAACTTATTCAAAAGATTAAATTTCGGGGTCAACAAGTATAATTTAAATATAAAAAGTTCTAGATCAAAAGAAATGGAGTTTATACAATGATTATAATCAAACCGGAGCTAGCTTTAAACAATTATAATATATGCAATAACCGCAGCAGCAATAACAAAAAGAAAAACAACATCGTGTCATGTATGGTTTTTTTTTTTGGAAAAGCGTATATGCATGTAAAAGCAAACTAACAAAGGACAGTCTTGTTTATATTTGATAAATAGTCAAGTAAAAAAATGTCCTTTTTACTTGAACGGATGCAAATCCAGCATTTTATTGAATTGCGCATGCATCTGTAAATAATGCTTTTCTTCTTCTTTGCTTACTAGCTTGCATACGTACACCGCTTATGTATATATATCGGGACGTATGCGATTTAGAATATAATGCATTACGTACATACAACCGATGTACGTAACATTTATAGAAATAATAAATGTTGTTGAATGTGACATATGATATAGTTTATACATATACATTGTTAATACCCGTCATATTTGTGAAACCTTAAACATTAACATTCTTATTTGTTGTTGCTCAATCATCGTGTTTTAAAAGATCGGGGGGAGATAAAGTATAATTTAGGGTCATATGTTTATGCAAGCTTTTCTTTTTTTTTTCTCCTTCTTGTGATACCATGATACAATAACCAATAATGTTCTTATATACACTGTTAGAAATATGTATATTGAAATTCACCAGGAGAAGATTTGAGGGATGAGATAATAAGAGGGCAAGGCTGAAGAAGATAGGAGAAAGCTAAGCATATATATTTATATTTACCTTACATGACGACAATAAGTGTATTATTAGTTTTATATATATAAAGAGAGAGAGAAGGGAGAGAGAGAGAGATTAGAAATCAGGTCATCATCATAGCCTTATCCTTCACATGCTCGCAGCTTCTGTTTTTTTTAATAGCTGCCACCCATCGATGCAAGTTCCGCCACAAATAATAATAACCAGCATAATATACTTGACATTATGTAAAGAAATTATGTACTTTTTAATGACATTTAAAAAAAAAGTTTATACCACAATATCAAATATACACTGTCATATATTCTATTACAATTATTATAGCAGATGATTAAAAAAAAAGAAGATACGTACAGATCATCGTTAATTAATAATTTCTGTGTTCATCAAAAGATAATAATGATAATAATAAATTGACCTTGTTTGTTGTAATAAATATATCGGGTAACATTAGCAGCATATTACAGAAAATAACACCATATTGAATTTATAGGGAGGCATTTTATTTTATGTAAATATAAATGTAGTTATTTAAAGAAAGATAAAAATAAACAAACAATAATGTAATACAGTATTCAAATTTACATATATAAAATATATGTAGTTGTAATTTATGTATGTGTATATATATTATGTATGTATGTATGTTACGTTACGTATTGTTGAAAATAATGGTAGGTATATTGTAATGAAAAGATTGGGGGGTGGAGGAATAATAATAACCGATATAATAATAACCAAAGAAAATCAAAGAGAGAAAGACAACTACGTACTACAAATAATAATCAATCCATGAAGAAGAAGAAAAAAAAATGTTGTCAAATAATATTAATAATTTGAGTGTATGTTGAATGAATAAAGCGTGTGTATGTAGATATCTGTATGCATTTTTTTTTTTTGATTACAAATTCACATCCATCTTTCAGATATTATATATGCTATCTTTTTTCTTTTATCAACAATAATATAATCATCATTCCGGATTAATTATCCATCTTGAAATAAAATTGTTGTGCTAGGTGAAGAAAAAAAAAAGAAAGGGAAATGTGGGGTGAAGATTGTACATACATGTAAAAGTTGATAGGAGAAGAGGATGAATTGTAATTAATTGGAAAGAATAAAAAAAAAAGCACAGAGAGAGAGATTGAAAAATCAGTATAGTTTGGGAATATGAAATGTCATTTTGCGCTCTTTTTGAACTATGTACAACATATTTTTATGTAATATCTAAAATATGAAAGAGAAGAGTGAAAAGTATATTAGTATTATGCATGAAAAAACCAGTGCCATCCCCTCAAGGTTGATAAAAGAATGTATATGTGTATATTTTCAAGGATACTGAAGAAAAGAACTATATAATGATGCATGTGTATGTGTATGTAGGTAAAGTTTTTTTAGGGGTGCTTGAGCGTGTGTGTAGAAACGAAATGCGAGGAAAATATAAGATAAGAATAAGAATAAGAAGAGGAAGGGTAGTACAAGAAGGAAAATCAATACTTACTTGGCTTACTATCTGAAGAAAATGTAGATTCAACACAATTATTTTGTTGTCGCTTTTCAATTTTTGAAGCTTCTTTTGCAGCAGACGATTCATCAGAAAAAAAACGATGAAGAGAAGATGTTGAAGAAGCTGGTAATGAAGGTGGATGTAGTTCAGAACTTCGCGAATAATCGTATTGTTGTTGATGATAATAATAGTTTAAACCAGTATAACTACTATTATTATTGTTATGTAAAGTAGGATTTGGTGCAGGTAAAGTAGTTGAAGGCATGGGTGTTGAAGACGATGATAAAGATTGTTGATCATTATCTGTTAATGGTAAAGAATCTATATAACCATGTTATTGTTGTTAATATAACTGGTTTAAAAAAATGGTACTATACGTATATAAACACTATCAAATGTTTTTTTTTGTGCTTATGCTATTATTATGACTATTTTGTGGGTTTTTTTTACCTGCAACAGATGGTAATTGAGGTGGCGGTGAAAGACGGGATGCGACTAAGTGTTATAATAATAGCAACGAAAAAGAAATGGTTTAGTTAAATAAAAGGAGAGAAAGGAATAGTTTGCCATGAAGGGGTAGTGTTGAGGGGTTCATTGGAAGGGGGTTTACATTTCTTCTTATTTTTCATAACATATTTTATTTGTAATATATATATATATATATATATTTATATAATATGGTAGTTGTATATGGATAAAGAGTAGTGAGGTGGTATACTATAGTAACAAAAGAATTATTTTAACTTACCCTGATCCAAAGTACTCATTGATGGAAGTGAACTTCGTTTGATGTTATCATTAAATGATGAAGATCGAATGCCACTGGAAAGGCTATCGGGACTGTTGTCAAGTAAAGATGATGTTCGGCGAGATGAGGAGACGGATGCCGGTGGTGATGAGACACCTGCAGCAACTGCTACAGAAGCAGGGTGATTCGGAGGGTTGGTTGCATATACGAATTTTCTTGGATCATCTTCAAATAATGGATAAAGCAAATCACAAATTCGAAACTTTGTTGCCAAGTATTTAGCTCGTCGTAATGTAATCCTATTATTATATGTATTTGAAATTATATTATTCAGTTTACTTTTTTTTTTCTTATCTAGGACTTGATTTTATAACGATTCTTATTTTTGAAATTAGGTATAAAATCAAAAGTATATATATATATGTTAAAGAAAAAAAAACTTACCAAACTCCTTTGAGATGCATGGCACCGACTTTTATTACAACACGGTCTTTTTCATTCTTAAGAATGCCATCTCGTTTGCCGCGAGACATTCCGACAACATTTAATAATTTAGTACCGTTGATCATTTCATTGTCTAAAAACACCAATTAAAAATAAAAATAAAAAAAAAGTAAAGTTAGTTTTGTGTAATTATTTTGATGAACAAAATCATTATCAAAAAATAGGCAAAGATAAAAAAAAAAAGGTGAACGAGAATGAAACAAAGAAAGAATAAAAAAGAAAGGGGCGGGAGGGAGGGAGGGAAGAGGCGGAGGGAGGGATGAGATAATGCATATATTTTTTTACCTTCTCTTCTGGCAACACAAATTCCTTTAGCATCTACTTGGTAACAAACAGTACCTTCATCATCCCAAACAGTGGTTGTAAGTTTTGGTCGCGCTAGTGAAGTAGGTGGACCAAAACCGGGTGGAGAAATAGGATGGGAATGATAATGATGATGTGGGTGGTGATGATGTGGGTGGTGATGGTGATGAGATGGTCTTGTTGGGCTCGTCATACTATCAAAGTCGCCTCCCGTTCTTGCTCCGATATATCCACCCCCTGCAGATGGATGTGAGCGCGCAGAAGGTGGACTGTTAGAACCCATACTAGCACTCCAAGAAGGAAATCCCGTTGCTGTTGTGGTTAATGCTTCTTGATGTTGTACGTGTGTTGTTGGAGCCGATACGGAAGCTGGTGGGAATGGACGCGCTTGTTGTTGTTGTTGTTGTTGCTGCTGCTGTTGCCATCCTCCCCCATTAGATGATGATGTAGAAGGAGGAGCATAATAATTGTTGGGGTCGGAATTAGGATGAGTTACCGAAGCTCGATGATCTGGAAAAATTGGACTTGGTGCTTCGTGTTGATTTGTTGCTGATGAAGAGGATGATGATGAAGTAGGTGATTGATACGCGTTGTAATAATTGTTGTTATTATTGTTATTATCGTTGTTACTGTTTGAAGTGCTGTTACTGTTATTATTACTTGTATGGTAAGGATATGGATCGCGATAGCTGAGCCCACCATAAGGTTGTACTTGAGGCTCCACAGGATTATCTGAATAAGATGATGGTGGAGGTACTACAGGTGGCGGAGGTAAGTGTGGTGCCCCATTAGGGGGATATCCGAAACTCTGGTATACTCCTTCAAGCATTATTTCTGTATATTATCGTTTTATATATTGGTTGAGGGGGAAGTTATATATGTATATATAGTACTATGAGTGTTGTCGGTAAAAAAAAAATTGGGTTGAATGGGAAAAAGAAAAGGGAAAAGAAAATAAATTGATTTTGTTTGGTTCCCAATTATATATATATATTTCTGTGAGTTTATATAAAAATAATATGCAAGTCCGTTTTGTGTAAAATGGGTCAGGGGCTATAAATGTATAAAACAAAAGCAACCTGCACATAAAAAAAAAAAAACGCAGCAGCATGATATAAGTTATTTTCTTGATGCTTTCTGTTTGATAAATTTTCTTTTTCCCTTTCATCAATTATCTTTTATGGACATGCATAATGATGATAATGAAATAGAGAGAGAGAAAAAAAAAAGCTATTTTTTTTTTGTTCTTTGCTGATCGATTTCCATATCTTGAGTAACAATATTTTATAAATGGAAAAAGAACTGTATTTTTTTTTTTTTTTTGGTTACCTCGGTGATGAATAATAATATCTTGTGGTTGTCAAGGTTACGTTGATGATTTTTTTTTTATTTTGGCTTTCAGGGGGGGGGAAGATACTATAATGAATAAAAATTACCCGCCGTATTCTTATAATATAAAAGTCAAAGAAAAAAAAAGTGGCAAAAAGAAAAAAAAAGGATGTATTGAAAAGAAAGAAAAGAAGAAAGAAAAGTAGTGATGTGTATACGTGTGCGTACAAATTGAATCCTGTTTTTTTTTTAATATTTTTTAATCTGCCAAGTTCTACTATTGGATGATTGGCGCAAAAATAAAAAAAGTAAATATAAATAGTTGAAGGTGAGAAAGTGTTTAATTGTACTCGAGAAGCACATTATACTATATATAAAAAAAAAATTGTCAGTTTGTTTGTTGTATACCTTTTTTTTTTTTTTGCTGCATGGTTGTTCAAGTTGTGTGCATTTGTTTATACACTACAAAGTATTATTTATTCCAGTTTTTACTTTTTCGCCCGTCATCGTCAATTAATATGATTTAGATAATAAAATATAACAACATTTGTAACAAAAAAAGAAAAATATAATTTTTTTTTAACATCTATAAGAACTGGATCTCCGGAAAATGCCGAGAAGTTTTAGCATTAGTGGAGTTTTTTTTTTGAGAAGAAAAAGAAAATAGGATAGACACTCTTGGTTGATTGTCTCTATCAGATGTTTGTGTGTGTGTGTGAGGTATTCAATTTTGTTTTTCTTACTCTTTCCGGACTGTGGAGTATGATCAACATACACAAATAATAACATTTATTATCTAGCAACTCCTCTTTTTTTATTATATTTCCACTCCTGTACCTTCAAGTTCGTGCTTTACCATTTTCAGTTTTTTTTTTTTTTATAAACTAAGCAAACGATTTTGATTATTTATCTTCCCTCTTTCTCTCTTAAAGAAAAATATACATCAAAAAAAAATGAAAAGAGGTGGGGGGAGGGAGAGGGTTTCTAAACGACAATAAAATAAAAAAGAGAATGAATTGATAGATAATTTCTTTTACAGTTGAAATGGTGATAAAATTTTTTTTTGTTGAGCACATGATTAATCCATCTATTTTCTTTAATTCCTCAAACGTTTTATTCATTTTTACGTATTTAATTACGTATCAATCAAAACTTTCTAATAATGGTGATAATAATAACAATATTCCTTCTCCCTCCCTCCCCCCCTTTTCTTTCCCTTGGTAACAGAATATTCTTTGTTTGATTTATAGTAATGTCATGCAACGCAATGTATCTATGTAAAAAAGATAGATCACCTTTTTTTTTTTCGAACAAAGAAAAGTGGTCATACATGCTTTTACATGCATGCATATTAGAATATACTATAAACGCACTGTATATATTTATATATCTTTTAATGTGTTTTATCATATTTCAAGTTTATAACTAAAAAAGTAAGGTTTCGGTCATCAAAAGCAAGTCTACATGCAGCTTTTTTTTTTACTTTTACTTTGATGTTTATATGCATATGCTACATGATTGCTGAAAAAAAATAAAACATCAAACCTACTTTTTATCTTTGGGTTTCTTGTCTCACCTTCCCTTTCTCCCTTTACCCCCCCCCCCTTTCCCTCGCTCCCTCGCTCCTCTTTGCTCTTTGATAAAATAAAATAATTCATTATCAATTCTTTCTAATTAACAAACCATCCTTTTTAAAAAACGTTTTTGAATAGGCAAAAAAAAAAAGCATATCCCAAAAATAAATAATATATTCAGATTATGTTGGATGGGGGAGGGATCAAGTGATATTAACAAATAAAGATAATCTCAATTTTCTTGGGGGGAGGGAGCAAGAAAAGGAAAGAAAGGTTGAGATGGTAATAAAATAAACATCAAAGAAAAGTAGAAAAGATGTGTAATATAACCCAAATAAATCAATTGATTTGATGATCCTTCGAAAACAACATGATTACACGAAATGTCACTAGTATACGTAATTGGTATTAAACTTTTTTTTTTCTTTTTGTCCTACCATTACTGTGCATTCTTTTAAAATATGAAATCGGTGTGGGGGCAAAATATGTTGTACAATTGAGTTTTGGCGTTAATTCTTTTTACGTATCCGAATGCCGCAAAAATAAACCTCATCTTAGCAATGAATAAAATAAATCAAAACCTGATTCATCAATATTATAGCTGAAATCAATACCATGTATGTATTTATGTATAGAGACATCCATTTACTACTGTCCTTTAAATCACATTATATACACTCTTTTAATATTATGCATCTTGTAATAAAGTTTGAAACTATGGTCAGCATCCAACCACAAACAATATAATATTTTTTTTGTGAGAAATATTGCTGCTGTTATTCCATTGAAAAACAAAAAGAAGAATGATAATGCTAATTTCAAATATTGGTATGTATAGATGTTTCTGTGTGTAAGTGTGAAAAAAGGAGAGAGAGAGGGGGGGACTTGACTCATTTATTTAGTTAATGTTAATCACTTTAACATGTTCATTTAATTCTTCCTCTTCAGCTATCAAATCTTCTTCCTTGATAATTTCATCATCCACTTCTTCAGGTATATAATCACCCATTTTTGTATCAATAAATCGCATCATATCATCCATACAATGAGTAATAGTAAATTCAGCTAGTTCATCACCTATCATATTATACATTTATAATATAATGAATAAATAAAAGAGTGCTAGTGACTATCATAATAATAATAAGAAATTGAGGATGAGAATAGTTTTTTAACTTACCTGAAGACAAGGAATCACATCCAAGACGTGTATCCTTTAGTGGTTCACCTCGATTTTCATTTGAAGCGGCCCAATTCAAAACATGCTATGAACATACAAAAAACCAAAACGGAAAAGGGTAGATTCATGGTTACTACGTTACAAGGTTTAAATAGTTTTAGATATCCTTTTTTTTTTCAGACAAAACTTACAGAGCGAATCCAAACACGTTTATCATCACCATCAACCAAATCGCTTGAATGAGTACTATCAGCCATAGCTACACCTTTTACTCGTTCTTTAAAAAAATCAACTATAATATATAGATAATAAATACAAATATATGTTAATTGAAAATTAATCTATAATATAAAGTGTATACTTTGAAAAGATAACATTACAATGTTGATTTAAAAGTTCTGTTAAACAAAAACCACCCCATCCAAGAGTCATTGCCACAATTTTGGTTGCTTTTACTTTGCTGTAAACATAAAAAAAAAAAAAGGCATGTGAGATGATACTATTAGTAATCGATGCAAAAGGCACAATAACATATGAGGCAAAATGCAAAATGTCGTGTTACCTGATAAATTTGTCAAATACGTATCTGCAATGTACTTCCGGTCCTTCGTTTTCTGCAAAAAAAAAGCGGTTGTGATACGAAAGGGATAAATTGTTATGAAACTCGCATATATTCTAGAAGGCTCTTTTTTTTTGCTCCCTTTCACTTACCTGGTACCATAACAAAATTCATGTTTGTAAGTGGTGGCATTTCCTATATGATTTTATATATAAAAATTTATTATGTTTTTTTTTAAACATACACACACACACACACTTACTTTCCTAATACATTCATAAATTTGTTTCTTACCTGAGCTTTACCATCATACCAATAAATTCCATTTGGATTGAAAATAATTATTTCATATCCTCTTTCTTTTGCCATAGTTGCCACTTTCATCATAGAACCACTCTAATAAAATAATACCATTTCATATATTTTTAAAACACCGCTTTTGATTTTGCATGTTTTTTTTTTCATGATGTATTACTATTATTAAAACTTACTTTCATGTTGTCATCGCACATAGCACGTCGCGTCCATTGACCAATACTATAATAAATATTATCCATAATACATATTAGACACTATGATAAATTAATTGATAATAGTAAACCGATGGAAGATAATTTACCGAGTATTATTTCCTGGGATCAAAAGAAGCAATCTATCTGTTGTTGTCAAAGCATTTGGACTTTTTGGATTTAATAATAAAATATCATTAATAAATTAAAGCTTTTTATTTTGATTATCATTGATTATCCCTCATCTTATCAAATAAAACAAATATACAGTTTACTTACGTCATGAAAATATGACTATAAGGTTCACCTGAGGAAGGATCAGCTTGTATAGGAATAATGGATTTTTGAAAATTATATGGTTCAGCTTGAAGTTGTTCTTCAACCATATCACCAATAAGATCTAAAAGAGTAAAGAAAAAAGAGAACATGCTTAATATAAATATATAAAAAAATAAATATATATTTATATTTAGGTCATTTCAAATTCATTTTACCAATGAATGCTTTATATCGTAATTCATTATAAGTTCGATCCTTTAAAATATATTCAAAGTTATATGATTCACCTATTGATAAATAATATACATATCAAGGTTAAGTTTTCTTTTCTTTTCTTTATGTGTATTGAAAAAAAAAAAAAACAGAATATAGAGTGAGAGAGATACCATTTTCTATGCCACGAATCTCGCCCTTATCATTGACATTGTATCCAAAACCTTCAATAGTTTTTGGAAATTGAGGTGCTTCTTTTTTCTTTAAACGTCTTCGAAACATTATCTTTAGTTTTCTTTGTTACTGCTATAATAACTTTAAAAAAGGAAAGGGAATATAACGTGAATTCGCGTCAAAAAAAAAAAAAAAACCTCGAAAAACGGTGCCTTGATAATTTTAAGGTTCCGACATGATTTTTTTTTTTTTTTGTGGAAAACTTGATTTTGTATGCGAAACTAAGCTAAGCTGATATCTGTAAAATAATATATATATTTTTTTCCCTCTTTATTATTTTTTTATTTCTTTGGGACACACATACATAACACACTCCAAAAATAAATAAAAAAAATATAAATAAGAACCAAAACGAACTCCAACGAATATATTTGTATGTGCCCGTAATATAAAAGAAAATGACAGCATCATTAGCAAACGGAATGTCTTTGTCTCCAGCAGCTGTACCTACAGCTAGTCAATCAACTAATTCCGTTACAGGCACAGTTATTCAAACCAATGGACCTGAAAAAGATGAAATTTGGTCCGGTATTCTTAAAGGTGTAGCATCTTCAAAGATGGTCCCTACTAAGAATGTTCTTATCCTTGGTAAATATTCTTTTATAACTTTATATTTTTAATGTATTCTAAAAAAAATACACACATTTTGAATAAATAATAATAATATCTTTCATTTTTATTTACTTAGGTGATTCGAGTTGTGGAAAATCAACACTTATTCATTATTTGAAACACGATCCGGGACCAGATGCACCCAAAGTTGATGGAGATGATGTTACAACTGGAAATTCTTTTGGTGTGAACCCTTCCAATTATGCTCATGTACCTGTTGATAATCTCGATGAAGACGTAACAAATACACTTGCTTTAGGATATACATTTACTGACATTCAAGACGAAGAAAATGAAGGTATACCATTGGACTACTTTATGTATTAGAGTGAAAAGTGTGTGCGCATGTGTGTGTGTGTGTGTGTGTGGGAGGGGTTGAGAGAGGAGAGTCTAACTTGTTTTAATAAATCTATATTTTATCATATAATAATATATATATATATCTATTATATTTAGCTATTGCACGACTTGGAATGTATCAACTGGGTCTTTCTGCTCCAGAATATCTTCCACTATTGAAGTTCGCCTTAAGTTCCGAAACACTTGCAGATGCACTTGTGATTCTTGCTATTGACTGGACCCGACCCTGGAAGTTTTTAGATTCATTTCAACGTTGGATCGATGTTTTACAGCATGTGATTGATGAAATTTGTAAAGAAGGGGCTACTGCGGATTCTTCTTCTTCTTGGACAAAAGGAAAAGCAGTGGTGGATGAATTAAGAGAAAAAGGTAAGAAAACGTGGACAAATGTATATAGCATACACATACACACACATCACCATTTTTTTTTTTTTTTTTTTGTGTGTCGGCATAAAACTTACAATTTTTTTTTTCTATTTATATATATATATATATATATATATACATGTGTAGTGGAACACTATCTTCAAACTTATTCGGAACCTTCTTCCAATATGGTAAATGGTTATACAATGGCTTCATCCAATTCAACTAGTTCAGTTCCATCTACTCCTACAAATTTTGTTGCAACAACACCTTTGGTTACTACGACAACATCAGCAGATCAAGTTACTTTACCTTTAACTCAAGGTTGCTTATCAACTAATTTAGGTGTTCCTATAGTGATTGTTTGTTGCAAGGTAACTTGAAACAGGAAAAAAAAATAAGGCGCAAGAAAAATGAATCGATTGATATATGTATATTTATTTTTTTAGAGTGATGCACTTAATATGCTTGAACAATCTCAAGATTATAAAGAAGAACAATTTGACTTTATACAACAAACTTTGCGATGTGTGTGTATGAAATGTAAGTATTATTTAAACTGATGGGATAGAAGAATAAAAAAAAAACAATTGAGGATACTAATAAATAATACAATATGTATAATGTTTATAAATTAGACGGAGCTGCCTTATTCTATACATCCACATTACATCCTTATACCTTTCACAACTTACGTCAGTATATTCTTCATCGTTTATTAACCACACAAACAAAGGCATATCCTTTTAGCCTTAAAGCACAAGTGGTTGAAAGAGATTCAGTCATGGTACCAGCTGGATGGGACTCTTGGGGTAAAATCCGAGTATTAAGAGAAGGATTTGATTGCGAGGGAGTCCATCAAGGATGGGATGCTGATATGGAATCCATTATGGATCGACAAGATCCAGGTGCACATGGTGCTAGAGGAGTATATGAAGAAGCGATACCAGATCCAGAAGCTGAAGAACAACCATTGAATATCCAACCCCCAGTAACTTGTGAAGATGAACAAGTATTTTTTGAACGTCATTATGAAACATTACGACCTCTTCGACGACCCGATGGTGCTAATAAAGCAAGAAATGGCACAACAACATCACGACCTAGTGTTATTGGACCTATTGATATGTCCCAAGCAACACTTGATTTGGTCGAAGAGGATGATGCTTCTAGAGCAGCACGACCTAAGGTTTGTCATTTTTTTTTGTATTGTGTGATGAAAGGATGATAGTAATAACAATGATGGGATGGAAGAAAGAAAGGAAAAAAAAAGATATTTGTTTATTAAATAATGTATATGATTACATCTGTATATGTAGGATCCTACAACTGAACGACAAGGCACTAGGGTAAATATAAAATGATGTCACATACACATACTTATATATACACAATATGAAATGATTTACTGATCTAAAATATTATTGTTATTTTTTTATTATTATATAGCCAATGCCTCCACATCTTGATCCAATTCAAACACCTATGGATTCAGTAGGTACAGGAGCAGCTGCTGGTTTTCCTGCAGGAACAGATGGTGCATCAAATCAAGTCATTGCTAACTTTTTCCAATCGTTGCTTTTACGGAAAGCATCCACTGGTGGTGGATCACCCACTGCTACATCTCCAGGTGCATCCTTACCAGCAGCCACTACAGAAGACAATTCAGTAAGACGCTCCGCTATTAGTAGGAAAGAAGTTCATCGAGAATTGGATCGAATGCGCCAATATGTTAACAAACCATGAAAAAAAAGAACATATATATATATATTTTTCTTTACAGCCATCTATATACACACACATATCCTATTTACCTATCCTCTCTTTTCCTCAAACTTATACTCTCCGTTATTATAACAATCTCTATTAAATATTAAAAAAAAACCTGTTGTTTCTTCTTACTTTCTTATATGTATACTTGAATATATACATTACACAATTCTTATTATTATCGGATGATTTCAATTTTTTTTTCATTCATTCATTAATTGTAAGATGATATGCGAAAAAAAAAGAAGTATTATTATATGTAAATCACTCATCATGTTTTTTAAATCCTATTATATGTATCCTCAATAACATTATTTATTATTATAAAAGAAAAAAAGTCTTACGTAAGTACGTAACAACCGACCTCTTCTATAGACACACACACACGCAGGCTCCGCATTTTCTTTCTGTCCCTTCAGTTTATTACCCTATTAATACTTCAAAAATATTCTCATGTGCATATTCTTGAGGGTATTAAAAAGTTGTTACCTTGTTGACGCAATAATTTGCGTCACAAGTTTTCAAATGAAGGGTTTTTTTTTCTGGCAACGTTTGGTCACGCAAATATATATATATATATATATATGCATTTATTGATTTTTAGCTACAAGATGCTCTAGAACAATAGTTAATAAACACATAGAAGAAAAATGTATACATTAAATGGGAAGATAAATTTGTCGTGGCCACTTTTAGTTGTAAACACTAAAGAATAAAGTGCGGTTTTCACTTTTGCGTACAACCCACTGTGTTTATAGACAAAAGATTGTATGTACGATATTATTGATACGTAAAACGATTGATTAATATCATATTTGATAAATGATTGTTCGTTATCAGTATATATACATATATATATATGTGTGTGGTGTGTTTCAATAGGGCAATCTGTATTGTTTTTTGTCTTTATTACGCTTTTCTGATATAAAGTGTTTATGGTGTAATATTATAATAATATAAAATGAATGGTCACCTACGTAGCAACAAAAAGTGTAAACTACTTCTTTTTGCATTTTTTTTCCGGCGGCTTTTATCAAAGAACAAGTATAGCTCTCGTGAATATAAACATCTTATTTTTCATGTATATTTCACTTGAATTTATACATTAAAGTTATTACGTAACACGTTAACATAATACGGTAAACAGATTCATTAATGTATATTTCTCTTTTCATTGTTAATAAAAGTCAAGTTGCAGAAAATAAACTAAGAACAGATAAAAGAGTTTTATAGATATGTATAGGTTGGAATTATAAACAATAAGGGATAATAAATAGTGCGTGAAGAAAAGAATAAAGTACATATTTTGTATATATATACTATTAAATATTAATTTAAACAACACTTTTCTAAGGGTATATATGTATGACTGTAATTGATTGTGTGTGTGTGTGTGTGTGCGTATGTTACGTAAAGAAAAAGACAAACCAAGCAAACAAACGAACATTCATAAACTAAGCAAGAAAGAAAAGTCAATGATATGACTACGTATAATAAAGAATGTTATATCTATAGTAACAGGATTATGATTAATCATCTTCTTCTGGTTTAGCATCAGGTGGAAAAATCTTTCCCAATATTAAAGTAGGATAAAATTCCATATCTATTGGCTTTTTTGTCGGTTCTGATGGTTTTTCATCATCATTATCTCCTCCATCACGTTTTGTAAATTGGTTGTTGTCTCTGCTGTAGGGTAATGCTTGTATCATAGTGACAAAACAGAGTGCAGTAGTGGCAATGGTAAGGAGCTTCATTTTTTCTAAGCGTAAGAAAAAAAAAAGAAAAAGGAACAACCCGTTTATTGTGATAACAACCTCTATAAGTTAACTTATTTATATATTATTAATATAAAAAAAATATATTAAAAAAAAGTACGTATACTCCTTTTCGTCACTCCTATTGGATCTTTTTTCTTTATAATAAACCAAAAAAAAAAGTCATCATAACTAAAAAGAACGAAAAAAAAAAGAGACCGTATCCAAGGCTCCACATGGGTGTATAAGGATACCAAGAGAAGAAAACAATAATCGAAGAGAAGACCCTGGAATAATCAGGAAGGAGTGAAAAAAAAGGAAGGGATAAAGAAGTGAGCAGGTGAAAAAGTTAAACCATACTTCTTTTTCCGATCATTCAACTCTTCCCCTCACCCTTTAACTGTTTTTATTATCCTTTATTATCTATTATGCTAACTGAACCAAACTATGTTCTTCACTGCGATCAATAATAACCAGTTTATACGCATTTAACTTATAAATAGCTTGAGTTCCAGCACTACTACTTAACTCTAATTCATTCGCATATTCAGTAGCAGATTGTTTTAAGTTATCCAGTAATATCCTATGACTTGGTTCTTGTTCTAATAACTGTACTACTTTGGCCATCACCTTGGCCATACCTTCCGTACTTGAATCTTCCATAACAGTAAGTAATAATTCTCGACGAATAGTGCTAAAATAACAAATATATATACAAAAAAAAAATTGCTATAAGAACGACTATATCTTGTATTTTTTTAATCTTTCCCATTCCTTTACAACAATAAAGTTGTTCTGTATTCCCATCCCCTCCTCAGCTTTTATTCTTATTCTTATTCTTTTTTTTTTTTTGGCACTCCTTATTTACTTTCATGAGGATAAATATATAAAACGAAGTATACCTAAGTTTATCTGCATAGCTTGTCGTCGGATTTTCAAGTATTTCCTGAAAAGATAAATGTATATTCGAAAAAGAAGCATTGGAATCCATCAAAGAAGGATATGTAGAATCTGCTGCAGGTTGCTGCTGATAATGCCCCTCCTCCTGTTGTTTTTGCTGTTGCTGTTGTAATGATACAGGTTTTTGGATTGTCGTTTCTTTATATTTACGTAGTTTCTCTAAATAATAGATATATTAGTAAAAAAAAAAAGTACAATCAACAATAGAGCTATGGTTCCTAATAAGCTTTTACCTGATGATTGCTCTAATTCCTTTTTCTTTTGATTGACATTGGACTCTAATTCTTCGATTTCCTATAAGTTTTTGTTTAATGCTTTTGCTTCTTCAATTTGTAACCGTAAACATGTATATCTACATTTATGAATGTGTATTCCCAAACATGGTTTACCTTTTCTATTTGTGCTTGTATTTCTGCTTTCCTAATAGCTTCCTATATGTATTATTATCATTAGTTTCTTTTTTCTTTCTTTCCTTTTTATTTATATGTGTATATTGTAGATGGTTGTATTATTACATGATCTGGTACTGTATCTACATCCATTGGATCATTTTGTCGTTGCTGTTGTTTTTGTTGCAATACTTCTTTTCTTTTGCTGCCTTAGTGAGTTTTTCTATCTCAATCTTATTCTATAATAACACATGAGTAAAAAAAAAAAGATAACCCCTCTTTGGTTAAGAAAAAAATGACTGAGTGATATCACGAAATGTTATATACAAGTTTGTTTCTTTTTACTTCGTTATAAGTTGCATTTAAATAATCCAAATCTGTTTGATGGGTATCTTGTTCTTGTCGAAAACGTTCAATGATTTCTTGGATATCAGCAAAATTACTAAGTGATTATTAATATACATATATATCCATATATACGAGGGAGCATACAAGATATTCTATTTACCAGACTTTATTTAAATTTGTAGCTGCCGTTAATAATCGCTCAATATCTTTTGAGCCTTCTTGTCCTATTAAACTTGAACGTTCAAAACCTCCCCGTCGTCTATACATATTAGTTATATTGGTTCACTTTATTCAATATATAAGTTTTGTTTTTTTTTTTTGAAGAAAATTCTGTTTTTTTTTCCTAGATTTTACATTATATATATATATATGTTTACCTTCCAGGTACAGCATCGTCTACATTAATTGCATAGATTTGACTTTCATGAGGTTCTGCATCTCTAACAAGTTTTTTTTGTTTTTCAATAACATTATTTGTAGCATCTAATATAAGATTACTAGTTCGAGTGGATGGTGGAGCAAGTTTTAAATTGGTAGTAGCTTTTGATTGTAAATATTCAATAGCTTGATCAAGAGACATGATTATTTTTTTTATTGTTCGAAAATGATTATATATAAAAAAAAAAAATGAAGTCGCGTGCGCGCTTTTTTTAAGCAGTATCACGGATTTAATTGATTAAAATAATTGAGAGAATTTTCAAGTGAGGGGAGGGGAATCATATTTTCGTCTGCCTGTAAAAATTGACAGTAATAACAAAAAAAAAAGCTACAATAAATCATGATAAGGATGGAAAAGAAAAGAAGTAGATGCCATTAGGATTTTTAAGTGTATAATGTAGGTTGATTGATGTAAGTTATGGGTAGGGAACACTGTTTATTTTCATCTTCGTTTATAAACCTAATTTTAAATCTGCAATACTTGGTTTCCCTGTGCCATCCGTACCTCGAAGTACACTAAAGATATCGACTTGTCCTGCACCTTGATTGAAAAGTGTTTTTGGTTCTGGTGGCGGTTGTTCATCTGGAATTGGGGCTGCTCGTATCTGATTATTATTGCTTGTAATGTAAATAATAACCATAGTAATAATGACAGCTGTGAAACGCATCATGATTGCTAAGTAATAAATTGAAAAAAAAAAAAAAAAAGAAAAAAAAAGATGAAGCAGAGAAAGCAGAAGAAAAAAAATTGATAAATATCAACTATCTATCGTTTCTTTTTCTTGTTTGTTCTCTTTTTTTTTCTTAATTATTATTACTCTCCCCTTTCCTTGTGTGATGATGTATAAACAATACTTTCTCCTTTTTACCATTATTCTATCCTGTCAACCTCTCTCTCCCCTTTCTTTCTCCGTTTTTTTTTGACGTATGGTGTGTCTTACTATCTAATCCCCGAGTGTTCAATTGCTGTTTTCGATAACGTAATAAAAGGAAGAAATGCAATAAAAAAATTCATTGAAATATTGTCGCATTTACGGCGACAGAGTATGGTAAGAAGGTATATCATTTAGCTTACCGCGTACTATCATACTATAATAATAATAAGATGGTTGATAAATACAACATATCATGGGAAAAAATGGTGTCATATATAAACATCAATTGTAGTATAATGACAAATGAAATGAATAGCGTAAAATTACATAGATCAACATTTTATACAATATTATAATGGAGATGGATTTTCTCTTCCCGTCGTAGTAATAGTATAAAATAGAATATCAGATTATTTTTTGTTTCATACGTAAAATAATCGTAAAACAATCGTAAAATAATTATGTAGATTTATTCATTGAATCATTTATTTTATTAAAAGAATAGTGCAAATAATAATAGTTAGCAACAGCAAACATTATCAATGGGGCATTCGTTTTTGTTTTTCTAAATGTGTATAGTAGGACTTATTAGTTATGATATATATATTTCGATATAACAATAAAATGATTTTATATTGGTTCTTTACATGTAAAAAAAAAATTGCGCATACAAATAATAATAATAATAGGTAGTGAGGAATATTTGAGAAAATATTCTAAAGAAAGGGTATAATTTCTAATTATCCTTGGCCCTTTCCTTGTGGTGTTGCTGGCGCCCCACCTACCCCCGGAAGAAGTTTATCGACTCCACCGACTCCACCAGCTCCTTCTATGCCCTGAGCAACACCAGTGAGCTGTCCATTAACGTTTGCTAATTGCATAGCGGGATCGAGATCCTTTGGACCTGGTGTTGATACAAGTCCACCGGCACCCTGACTTATTATACCAAGTGACGCTCCTGGACCCGCTAGTGGACCTGTTACTGGTGCAGTAACACCACCAATTGGGGTCGAAGTATCTGAAATGCCTGAGCTTAGTGGACCAGTAGCAGGTTTTTCACCTCGTTTATTATTCATGTTTCGACGTCGTAAACCTGTACCTAATCTTGAACCAGAATTTGGCTGAGTAACAGCTTTGAGATTGATTTTTCCTGCTTCTGGAGATAAAACTGTACCGGACGATGGTGAAATTGGGACTGCATGAATGTTATTTGCTGCAAAGTAGATCGCTGTCGAAATTGTTAAAATAATCGAAAGCCGCATGATTTTTTATAGGTTGTATCGTGATAACAAAAAAGAAAAATGGGAAAAAAAACTATTTTATAAAAAGAATGAAAGAAAAGTGTTAAATCTAATAGCTTTTATTATAATTTTATTTTCTAACGAGTCAAAATAATAATAGAAGCGGAAGCAAAAAAAAAAAGGAAAAAGGAAAAGTCATTCTTGTCAACACATAATATATTTATATACATAGCAGACGATTGTAGAAGTAAAGCAATTCCTCCGTAAATCATTACTATCACTACTACTATTACTCGTCTTTTTTTTTATCTTCTACTCCTGCTTCGTTTTCTAAAAACCCCGACCATCCTCCCACCTCCTCTCACTTCTTCTTCGATAGATTCGAGTATGCAGTATAAAAGTAAGTGATCACCCTCATCTTCCTTCCTACTGTTATCCAATTTCCTTCTCCTAAAATTTACATATTTGTTTCGAGCAAATTTATCATAGCATTCAAAATATTAATGCCAACCGATTATTACCTTTGAACTTGTGTTTTTTAAAACTGTCTCCTTATTCTCTTCTATCATCCCGCACCACAGCAGAATATATCGAGTTTTTTTTTTCTTTTCCTTCCTTTTTGATGTTCTTTTTTTTTTGCTACGTACTCCTTAATAATATACATTTGTAACAATTAGCGAGATATTAAAGATATATCATAATCATCCTCGTTTTTTTTTCTTTCTTTATACATCATATACTAACGCATCGGTTATATTTGTATAAAATTTTTTGGGTTATTCATTCATGGGATGCAGCTTTTCTCCGTGATAATTCCAAACCTCCTTTTAACTTCTACAAGTACAAAGTATAATTCTTGTTTTTAAGATAGACTGGTAAATAATAACAATATAAAGACAAGATTGGTTCATTCTTGTATAATGAGCTTAATGAACATCATATATATAATTAATATAGAGAAGTATGTAAGTTTTTGTTATTTATGTCTTTTTTTTTTCTTGGCATAACAATACACTAACTTCTAAGGAGAAAAAATTATAAAATTGCATTACGTATACTGCTTTTTTTTTCTTTTAGTTCATGATACTCAATGAAAAGACTTGTTCAGTGTCTGTTGGATTATATTAAATTTCTTGGACATAATTTATAGATTACATTTGTACGTATTTATCCGTGGAACTGGTGTGTATGTATATATAGTTTAAAGAATAAAAAATTGGATGTGATTTAATCCTCTATCATCCCATCGACACGTATATAATATTATATTTCGTATTGCTTTGAACATATATTATTAAAGAATAGAAAATCATTTACTATTTGTCGCAAATCACTCAATTTACTGCGCTACGTATTGATAATTCTTTGATCAAACACCCTAAAAGAGCTAGGAGTATCTTATCTAGCACGTAAATAAATCATTTCTTTATAAGATCATACGTACCTTTAGATGTGGTGGCAAATAAATAATACGATAATAATATAAACCATAATATCTTGAGTTATACAACTTGTTTATTAATTTATTAAATATTTTATATACGTAATAGGTATATTGACAATTTGTGATAATACTACTTCTGGTGACTTATAGATTATTTTATATTTCTTTATTATTATTATATGTATATTGTGATGGTATGTATATATAACTAAGAGTGGGAATGACGTTAATTAGTAAACGTAATAATTATAGTGTGATATACGTAATAATTTATGCTTCAGATCCTCGTTCTTCTTCTTCTCCACCATGACCACCGCCACTGGCGGAGGATCCTCCATTTTGGGCATTACTTAATTGTGAAACACCTAATATACCGTCACCTGTTTTAGTAACCGCATGAACGGCAGGATCGGCAGTTTGCTCAATGAATTTACCATCACCACCACCATTTTTTGTAGGATTGCCTGACGACTGAGATGTTCTATCCGTTGAACGGCCTTCATCGGCTTCTTTTTCATCTTCATCGGGTTCTTCGGGTTCTTCTTGCATTCTTTTGATCATTCTCAAACGTTCGCGTCTTTCGATTTTTTGGTTTGTAAAAAGGGATCGAGCTACAACCGTATTTTGCTCGGGAGCACTATATGCGAGTGAGTTACCACTACTCTGTTGTTGATCAATGGCAATTGTAAAGCTTGTCAAAGTGGCGCCAATAAACAAGACACAAGCGGCAATGGATGTAAAAGTGGTAGTAAAATGCATGGTAATGATACTAATAAAGTATTAATAATATCAAATTATAACAATAGTGATAAAAAAAAATAAAAAAGAAAAGTTCTCCCTCACATTTCTTTTGAAACTCCAGTCTCGCAATATATATTAGTTTTTTTTTTCCATTATTACTTACATATATATATAAAAGATAGTATGCTTGGTCTTAATATTAGAGTTATTACTTTTAAGTTTTTTACGACGTATGTACTGATCTCCTTTTTTTTTTCTCTTACGTATTTTATTTTTCCTTTGATGAACTTGTCCTATACAAAATGACTGTACCCTTATGTTGTTGTGTATATAGTATTAAGGGAGACGTCCATAAAAAATTACATCAAGTTGTTGTCCGTATAACTAGAAGTGTAAATAAAAAAAAAGTTGGTTGCGTATTCTTGGAAGTACATTACAACATGGATATCTTACTATTACTACTATTAGTATCATCACTTTATATATATACGTATTACACTTTTTTATTAACTGAACAAAACAAATGACTATTTTTTTCTTTTGCACATATTTTATATTATACAAATTCTGGTATATAGCAATCAAAACAAAATAATTCCAAATTCATTATCATCATTCCACATGGGACAATTATTATTAAGTAATTTATTAATAGGAGAGCAAGAAAATGTATTGACTCGAGATTCACGATACCTATTAAAAAAATCAGTACTATTATTAGTCAAAAACATTCAGGGTCTTCACACATCATCTTCTAATCACAAAATAGAACTGTAAAATATTAAGTTCTTAAAAGGCTCATCTCCCCCCCCCCTCCTTTTTTTTTCTTTTTGTTTACTTCCATTCTCCTTCTCGTTCTCCTATTTTTACTATTATTTCTGAAAAATGATCGGCTTTATTTTTCTTATTGAGATCACGTAGCATAAACTCTATCGTTCTATAATTGACACCTTTCCCCCTTGAGAATTTCATTGCCAAATATGGAAGGATGTTTATTGTATTAGATAGTTTTATTTCATAAGAAAACAATAATTATTTGAAAAATATGAATTATATTTCTACAAGGTCTCTTTTTTTTGAATTTTGTGTGCGACAGAGGGTATATACCTAATACATATATTTTTATGTAGATGTATATATAGGAGAGTTTGGTATTTTTCAATGCAATGAGACCATACTTTACGTACATAGGAGAAATATATCCCTCTTTTTTCTTTATCTAATATACGTAAATATATATATCTAGCGTTACTCTATGAGTATTTGGTACTCCTTAAAGGTGAAGGAGTAATTGGATTGCTGCATGCAAAAACAAACAAAGCACTTTTATCCAGTGCTTTCTTTTTGAATCGCTAATCCCCTACTTTTTATATGTAGCTAAAAAAATTTATATGTATACTGTTTTCTTATTGTAGCTGCGTACGACAGTGATTTTTATATTTACATTGATTATTCATTTAATGGACTGTTCTTTTACGTAAGCCCTAAGCAAATGCTTTTCATGATAAAAAAAAAAGATAACATTAGATATTACCTATTTATCAAAATGATATCGTGCTGAATAATTATATTTACCATATTGTAACATATATCATACTTTTCCAGTAAATGTATAACAAACAGAGGTTAATTAATAGAACACAATTATACGTACCCAAAGATAAATAATAATAAAAAACTATTACGTAATTGCTAAACAAGTATACAGAAGAAAAAGAAGAACCCTCTCTCTCAAAAAAAAAAAAAGAAAAAGAAAAACAAAATATACGTATCAGTAAAGATCTATATTTTAATCTTATAATTTTATATAATTTAATTGCTATTAAATTCGCTATACTATTGTTATAAAAAAATTGAAACCAAAATAAGCATGCGAAAAAAAAAGAAAAAAGAGGGTTGGGGGTATATATATAAATTATAAATTATCATTTTTTTTTCAATGAAAGAATTGAAGAAGACAAGAAAAGATAAAGAACATGAGAACAATGTAAACAGCAAATTACATTCCAGCAGTGCCACTAAGCTTGGACACGGAACCACCAGCAAGACCCGTTTGAGCTCCATTACCAGTAAGCTTACCAGTAGTTTTTTGAACAGCATCCTTTGCGGGTGCAACAACATTGCCAGCGGAGACTGTCTTATCAGGATTAGAAACCACTTTTTTGACAGCACCAACGGCTGTTTGAACAACATTTCCACTCTTGGATTGTCCACCAGCTTGAGCTCCTGTACCAGCATCAGCTCCTTGACCAGCTTGGGTAGCAGGATCAGCTTGGGTAGCAGTACCTGCTACTTCTGCACCTTGTTCGGAGCGTTTACGGCCAGGGCCAGTAAGAATTGTCTTCAAACCAGGAACAGCACCGTCAACAGCACCGGACACAGCAGGACCATCAAGACTACTAGCAGAACCACCAGAGCTAGCAGTAGTACCGCTAGCAGTACCGGGATTAGGATTAGCACCACCGGAAGTCCCACCAGAAGTAAGTTCAGTGACCTTAGTTTTCACTCCAGCAAGAGTACCACCAACATCAGCGCCCGGGAGCCCAGTGCCACCCTGGGGAGTGGGAGCAGCTTGAATACCAGCAATGAGACAGACAGCCGCAGCGACAGAAATAATAGAGAAACGCATATTAAATGTTGATGATAAGTATATATAAAAAGTATACAAGGAATAAAAGTTGCTTCTTTAAATAAGATGTAAGTAAATGAAGTAAGAAAAAACAAATCTTTTGAATGGATTGAAGTTAAAGGTATTTATACAAGTTTTTTTTTCCTCTTTTATTATATTATCGTAAACCTTTGAACCCCCTCATAAAAATATGAAAGGTCTCATGCATCTAATAAAAAAAAATGAGTTTTGTTTTTTTTACTAACCATTACAATTATATGGCTCTTAACCTTTCATTCTATCTTCATGTGTGTAGAAGGAGACTTTATGGATTTTATAAACTTAAAGAACAAATAGAAGAGATTAAAAGAAAAGGGATGTGGAAAATTTACAGGGAAGAGAAAGGGGTCAATAACAACAACAAGAAAACGAGTAATATTAGGTGTTGGGAGAGGGAGAGAGAGGGAAGGAAGGACGGGGTGAAAGATAAAGCTTTACCTCTTACCATCAATTCTATGTACTGATACTTGTAGTCAGGAGTGCAGAAAGAGAACTTGCTTCTTTTCTTAACCCTAGAATAAAAGGAGTACTTGTAGAAAATATAATTTCTATAGACGTTACTCTACTGTATACTAATATATATATTAATTTATATGTAAAAATATAATACGTTTCATATAAATTATTAATAAATATATATTTTTTAAACCATTCAAAGAACTTGCATTTAAACACATCAGCATGAGTGTTTCTGTTATAAAGTAAAAGGGTATTTATACCGATTTCTTTTGATATCAAAAGCATAATAACTAGCCTGACAATCTTTCTCCCCCCCCCCCATATTACTCAGTTACTGTGAGAAAGTAGGTACATAGTTGTAAAAAAAAAAAATTAATTTTATAAAATGTGCATATCATCGCCATCCCCTTTTTTTTTTGCTTCTGCTACTCATAACCGGAACAATCAGGAGTTTAGGTTAGTAATATAATGACAAGTTGTAGATTATATAATAAATATCTATATTCATATGTAAGGCTTATATAATAAGTACTTTACCCATAGTCAATGATTTTTTCTTCTCCTTTAAGTTATATACTTTGATTTTTTTTCATGAATGTAAAATGTAAATATTTGTTAAATACAAATATATTTAGTACTACGTACTGCATACAATCATTTTATTTATATGAAAAAAAAACAATGTATAAATAAATAAAGAATTATATATTGAATATAGTAATTATGTCAAATAACGTTAAAAGATTTGTATATAAACATGAAAGTCTAAATGATAATAATAGCTGTAAATAGTTGTAGGATGAATAACTACCTATTACTATCATAACAATTTTTTTGTGGCAAAAAAAAAAAAAAAAACAAAGTTTCTATAACAGAAGATCTCCTCCCTTTTTTTAAATATAAATTCCGGTTGCTGTTTCTACCATCAGAATAATGATAAATGACAAAATAAATGCCAAGAGTAATACTTACATATCTTTTTTGGAATTAACATGGCAAAAAATAAACAACAAACAAACATGCGCCCAGGTACTTGAATGTTTCACCTCCCTAACTACCTATTATTTCAATTCATAATAAACATTAAGTAAAAGAAAAAAAAAACGGATGTGCAAACTTTCTTCTTATCGTCTCACATCAACTCAGTTCTCAATAGAAACTGGTTGCGTCTCTATATAAAATTATATGTATGATGCCTCGCCCCTAATCTAAAACACAAAGATCAAGAAAATCATTTTAGTTAGAATAGTTATCACCCATCTTTCTTTCTTTTTTTTTTTCCACTAGAGGCGAAGAAAAAGAGTAAAAGGCACATACGTACTATGTAGAAAGTTTAAAATAAAAATGAGTAGTTAAAAGATTAGTTAATATTTATGAACGTACATATTATAATTTAATATATCCTTTATTTTTTGCTATAGGTACGTATTACATATTTTACGTACAAAATTTGTGATAAATAATAAAATGACTCCAGTTTTAGTTACCAGAGACAGTAAATATCGTTACATATCAAACAATAAAAGATTATTGTTACCCATAAATTCAATAGACAAACTATAAATAATTACACACATTAATAAATATAGGGTATCAGTATAATATATATTCACATTGAGTCATAAATCTACTGGTTCATTTAACAATTCCTTAAGCATTAAATGATTTGGTTGTATTCTTACCTCAGGGAGCTTTGTTCCAGGCAAACGATGAGATAAAGATTTGCATCAACAATCGACTTTTTTAATTATTCTATTTAATGTTACGTATACATATAAAGAAAAAGGACGAGATATTATGATTATCATTTATATTTTATTATTAGAATAGAAAAGATACCAACAATAAGAAGTTTATAAAAGATGGAAAGAAAAAAGTGTGTTAGGGTATATTAAAAAAATAAGATAACAATGTAGTATATAAAAGATCACAGAGTTACTAATCATCTAGGGAATACCAGCGCCAGTAAGCTTGGTTACGGCGCCACCAGCAAGACCCGTTTGAGCTCCACTACCAGTAATCATACCAGCAGTTTTTTGAACAGTATCCTTTGTTGGTGCAACAACATTGCCAGCGGAGGCTGCCTTATCAGGACTAGAAACCACTTTTTTGACAGTACCAACGGTCGTTTCAACAATATTTCCATCCTTGGATTGTCCATTAGTATCAGTTTCCTGAGCATTGCCCGCTTCTTGACCAGCTTGGGTATCAGCATTAGCTTGGGTATCAGCATTAGCTTGGGTATCAGCATTAGCTTGGGTATCAGCATTAGCTTGGGTATCAGCATCAGCTTGGGTATCAGCATCAGCTTCGGCAGCACCAGCTTCAGCATCAGCATCAGCTTCGGTAGTAGTATCAGCTCCAGTTGATGCATCGATAGAGTTCTCTTCTGCTGTAACAGTACCTTGTTCGGAGCGTTTACGACCAGGGCCAGTAAAAAATGTATTCGCACCAGGAGCAGCAGCACCAGCACTACCGGCAACAGAAGGACCATCAAGACTGCTACTGTCAGCACCAGAGCTAGCAGTAGTGCCAGGAACACCAGCACCACCACCACCACCACCAGCACCACCCGCTACAAGTTCTTCAATTCTAGTTCTCACTGCAGTAAGAGCAGCACTGGGGTCAGTCTGGGGAGTGGGAGCAGCTTGAATACCAGCAATGAGATAGACAGCTGTAGCAATAGAAATAATAGAGAAACGCATTTTAAAAAGTTGACTGTAAGTATATAAAAAAGTATGCAAGGAATAAAAGTTGCTCTTTTAAATAAGATGTAAGTAATAAAGTAATAAAAAAAGATCTTTTGAATGGGTTGAAGTAAAGGGTATTTATATTTTATCGTAACATTCAAATCCCCTCATAGTTAAAATATTAAAAGAGCCTATGTATTTAATATCTTACTATATTACTGACCGTTACTACTACTATATAATTTCTACATTTCTCATTATGGTTATATGTAGTATAGAAAAAAAAAACTCTGTGGGATTAATGAAACTTAATGACAAAAAGTGATTAAAAGGCAAGGGAGAGGGAGGGGCCCACCCCCTTTTAGGTAACATTAAATGTTGAAAGAGAGAAAAAGATGACAAGTCAACTTGGGAATTAGAAAAAAGGAAGAAGTGAGGAATGACTTGAAAAAAATTAAGATTAAAAGGAGTACTTATTGTAGAAGATCGAATTTCTTATTTTGAAGTATTTATGTATGAAATGAGTGACAAATGATCTTCAAACGCCACATTTTTAATAGCTTTTTTGTAAAAAATGTATAATAAATTATGACACCTACTTTTGTTGATTTAGTACTATTAAACTACTTTCTTCTCTTGTTGTGTATTTACTATACATTATGGTATTTTATCCCTCATTAAAAAATTATTGTCATCATATTCTATAATTACAGTTATTTTATAAAAAAAAAAAATGGTTCATATAAACATTTTCCGAGTTTTTTTAATATATCAACAAAATTTCATTCAAATATATAATTCGCTCGGGGTAGACCCTTATTATTTTATTTAAGTTTTTTAAATTATGAAAGAAGATCGTCGTTGCTTCATTTTTCAACTGTAAATAATATACTTTAATATGTATTTGTTAATAAACTCTTACATTCTCTTTTTTTTAGGAAATATTTCAACCATAATAAACCTGTGATATCTTCCAGGTATTATCAAATAATTATGATGTAAATTCAACTTTTATTTACAATTTTTCCTAAACCCCCTCCCTTTACACATGATAGTGAGCAACTTTTTAACAATTCAATCTTTTTTGTCGAGATTGAGCGGGGATTTTTTTATGAATAATGCTATATTTTTGTAAATAAGCTTATTTAGTTACAGAACTTTTTCTTGATTGAAAAGTCGTCTTTATTGAATCGTCAAAGTCCAAATCATTGAAGACAATGAGAGCAGTTTTACAACGAGTGGCTCGAGCAAGTGTTACTGGTACATAATGTATAATTTTTTCTTGGCCTTGGTAGCAGTTCCCTTCCTTCCTCCTCCCCCTTCTCCTTCCCCCTGGCCCGCCCTCCCCTGAACTTCTTTTTCCCTCCATGAAGTACTATTCTAAATTCTCTTCTGTAAAATAAAATCTAACAATTGAATTATATAGTGGATCAACAAGTTGTAGGTTCCATTCAAAAAGGTGTTTGTGTTTTAGTTGGCATTGGTGTTGATGACACTGATAAAGATGTCGATTATATCATTAACAAGATTTTAAATATTCGTGTATTTGACGATGAACAAGGAGCCATGTGGAAAAAGGGTGTTAAGGATCTCGGTCTTGAAGTATTATGTGGTAAAAATTATGTATAGAGATGAAGTAGAGGAATGAATGGGAAAGGGTGGAGACGTGAAAAATAAAATAATAATCTTTTTTTTTTATTGTTAGTTTCCCAATTCACACTCCAAGGAAAAACAATAAAAGGTAAATAATAAATGGTAAAAGGAAACAAATGACTCGGGATATTGACTCATGTAAAAAAAAAAACTGTTATAAAGGTAATAAACCTGATTTTCATCAAGCCATGAAGACGAATCAAGCAAAGGCAATGTACGAGAATTTTCTATTAAAATTAGGACAAGCATATGATCCAGCCAAAATTAAAGGTATACAGACCGAAAAAAAACTCTCATGATATACTCTCTGTGTGTGTGAAAAATGACACCATGTGTCAATAAAGTTTGTGGGGGGGGGGATTGTTTGCTTAGAAATGTGAAGATCAATTAATAGATATTTATAAATTATTATTTTAGACGGTGTTTTTGGTGCAATGATGACTGTAGATATTGCTAATGATGGTAAATATTATTGAGAAGATTTACACAACATTAAAAATAATAATTATTTAACTCTATTTTATTATTTTAGGACCAGTGACATTACAATTAGATTCAAGAAAATTTACTTATAATTCTCCTGCTTAAAGGGTAAAAGAAAAGTATCTTTAGAGTAACACAGGTGTAATTGTTATTTATTTATTACTGCATAAATTGCTTGTCAAATTTATTTTGTATCATTATTTTTTTATAATTGTATACTATACTTTTTTTTTATTCTTTTTTCCACTATCATGTGAAAGATATTATAAGGATGAAATTTCGTTGTTGAATGAATGATAATCAACCTGTTCATATAATGAACAATTGAACTATTTAATTGTTTTTTATTTCCTTCCTCCTTTAGTATCGCATTTGTCGGTTTCTAGGCATATAATCATCATCGTCATCGTCATCCTCAAAAGACCTATTATATTTTTTTTGTTACTTAGTAACTCTCCATAATTCTATACAGTAAATCTTTCTTCCTCTCCATTCTTGTCCTTTTTCCCTCCCTCTATTATATATGATAACTTACAATGGTCCACGACTGACATAACTTTTTAAACAATCAGGAATAGTTTGTTTACATTCTTGTAAAATCTTTGTAAGGTCTCTAGCAATTCCCATACTGTTATGATTAATGAATGATGTAGCAAGACCAGCATTGCCCACACGAGCAGTACGACCAATTCGATGAATATATTCATCCACATTGGGTGGTAAATCATAATTGATAACATGCATAACACTTTTCACATCAATACCACGAGCAACTACCTATAAAAATAAATAATTTATATCCGTTGTCATCAGAATATGAATACTTATAACCAACCCCCCACGATAATAAATTTAAAAACATAAAGTCGAACTTACAGCAGTGGCAACAAGAATAGGACATTTTCCAGATTTAAAGGCCATTAAAGCATCTTCACGTTCTCGTTGAGTACGATCACCGTGAATTGAAGTACAAGGGAACTTGGATTCAAAGAGAAATTGATCAAGACTAATTAAATTTTTTTGAAAGAAAAACTTTACTGAGCATCTTTCTTTGTAAAATTTTATAAAACGCATTCTCTCTCTCTCTCACACACACACGCACACACTGAGATCTATAGATCTAATAATAGAAAAACTTACGAATCAGCAGCTCGTTTTGTATCAACAAAGATTAATGTACGACAGGGTGGTTGTGACATCAATACTTGCTTTAAACTATCACGTTTGTCCATTTCTTCAACCCAAATAACCTACCATAAGAAGAAAATTCAGAATGAATAAGTATACTAATATCAATCCCATTAACTGATATTGCAAATTACGGTCATCTTACTTTTTGTGTGATATCAGTAGTAGTTCCACCTACACGACCTACTTGAAGAAACAAATAATCAGGTCGAAGGAAATCTCTAGCTAACATGCGAATATCTTTTGGAAATGTAGCACTGTACATTAAAGTTTGTCGTTCACGACTAAGACCTATAATAATAATAATTATTAACACATTAATTTAAAAAATATATGCATGAAAATGCTTTAGGGAAAAATATATAAAATTTTTACCTCGACGTTCTACCAATTCACGAATGATGGGCTCGAAACCCATGTCCAGCATGCGATCAGCTTCATCCAATACAAGGTATTTAACACTACTTAAATCAATCCTGCCTTTTTCAACGAAATCCATCAAACGACCAGGAACAGCAACGAGAACATCACACCCTTTTTCCAATTCAACTTCTTGACCACGATATCCAGCACCACCATAAACAGCACTAATAATAATAATAATTTCCAATTAAAAATTACCTTATGAGTTAATTGTCAATTTCATCATCCCCAGTTTTCAATTGATTAATATAATTGTTTACTTTACCATGGTCGAAGCATACTTCTATAACAGAACTAAAAAAAGATAAAGTATTTATAATTATTTTTTCTGGGTTCGCATTCAAAATTTTAGTATATTGATAAATATATTACTTACTCGACGCGATTCATCGAAAATTTGAGTACATAATTCACGAGTAGGAGCAATGATTAATACAAGTGGTTTTGCACGGAATGATCTGGCATTAAATCGACTTTCAGGACGTGCTGCTAATTGTGGAGCTTTATCAAATAATGCAGAACACGTTGGAACTAAGAAAGCAGCCGTTTTTCCAGATCCAGTTTGAGCACAGGCCATTAAATCACGACCAGCCGTAACAATACTAATTGAATGACGCTATTATTTTATATAAATATCAAATTTCTTTTTCTCCCCCAATTTTTTTATCCACCCCACCCACCCTTCTTTATTTGACAACAAATTTATTGAAGTCAAACCAAATAATAATAACGTTATTTATTCGGTTTTTTTACCTGAACAGGTGTAGGAACTTGATATCGTGCAAGTTGAATATTTTCTTTCATGACAGGATGTAAATTAGCATTTCCAAACTATTAAAATATATATATACTGTGAGCCATCCATTTCAAACAATTCTCCGCCATTATATCATAAATAAATAAATGAATAGAACTTTTACATGATCAAATGCTGGAGGAGGATTATCACCACGGACTTTCACTTTAATACTATCATATTTCGAAAAATTGATACCACTGTGAACATGGTTTTCTTCACCAAAGAGATCTTTTTCAAGTTCTGGATCTCGAGGTGCCATGCCCATTTGAAAACCTTGTTGCCATTCATAACGTTTTCGAGAACTACCCCAATTATAATTTGCGTCTGCTGGATTCATGGTTTTATGCTAAGATTTTTCGATGAAAATGAAAGAAAAGAGGTTTGAAGGAAAAATAAAGGAAAAAAAAAAGACGAGATAGAGTGAAACAAGATTTCTAAAACAGCGGAAAAAGGTACCAAGATTAAGAAAAAAAAAAGGTTGGTCACACGTGACACCATCCAAAAAGTAAATTAAAGAAAAAAATGTAGGTCAACTTTCTTAAATCATAACAATCAATGTATATTGGTTGTTATTAATAATAAATATATATATATAACGTAATGAGGTAGGTTCTTACTTATATAAACTGAAATGTTTTTTTCTTGCGAATAAGATAGAATTATAGAATGCTATCATTGATCAATAAAAGATATATTTTCATGTTTGCTGTTATATATTAAGAATATGTATATATATATATATATATATGTGTGTGTGTGTGTGTATGTAGCACTACAACTATACTTGTTTGCTAACAAGATATAAAAAAAGACGAAAGATAAAAGATAAAAATACAATAAGTCCTTAATAAATACAAAAGAAAAAAAAAAGATAAGAAAGGGGAATCAATTGGTCATGTATGAAATAATGTATCTTCATATTATCTTTCTGGACTAAAACGGACATCATGTGATTGTTATCGTAAGATTAAGATAGAATGTAAAAAGAAGTAAAAAGAAAAAATAGTGATTATAATCGGATGTTAAGCTGTGTACGACAAAGAGAGGAAGGATAAAAAAAAACAGGAAGCAAAAAAAATTAATCTTCATCCGACCAATGACTAGCATCAAAAATACGTCCACGGAAAGGTAATTGAATAAATGGTTCTGTTGATGGTAATGATCTGAATGCATATACTCGAGAAGCTGTCATCATTTGTATTTCTTTTTCATCTTTACTCGTAGCAGTAGTTGGTGTCGTTGAATTCGTAGTTGAAGAAAATCGATATCGATCCCCGTTGACATAAGTGGAAGGATTTTGATTGGATGCCCAAAGTTCTTGATGTTGTTTACATTCGATGCGTCGACGTGTGGCATAAGCTACCCAGTCTTTTTGATGAACCTGCATCTTTTCCGACTGAGGATATACTGCATATTTACGTAAAATCAAACCAATCTCTTCCGCAATCGGTCGATTGGCTGGATCTGGTTCA
Source organism: Circinella umbellata (assembly GCA_025093555.1). Lineage (NCBI taxonomy): Eukaryota > Fungi > Mucoromycota > Mucoromycetes > Mucorales > Lichtheimiaceae > Circinella > Circinella umbellata. The sequence continues at coordinate 611,374 of JAIWNF010000005.1, read as the reverse complement.
AGGCATGCCATCATCAGTTCCTGATACCACGTTGGAACTCCTGGAACCCACTCTATTTTATATACTTTGGGTGCATCAAATAAAAGTTCAGGTGAAGGGAATTCAACACCTGACACCATTTGCCACATAAGTATACCCAGTGAATAAACGTCAGATTTTTCAGTATATATTCCTTCTCGCACCTCAGGTGCAATATAGGGTATCCGACCTAATGATAATAAGTTGAATGAATATTCTATCCAAGCATATACCAGCTTTTTTTTTTCAAAATAATAATAATAATATAAGTATAAATATATTTACCATAATGACCCATAGATGATTTTGTCACATCAGTCGCTTGATTGGATGCAGTAGAAAATCGAAAATCTACCAAGAAATAATCATCATCGGCACACAAAATATTGCCTGGATGGATATTACGATGACACATGCCAATTTCATCATGTAAACTTGCCAAATTAAAGGCAAGACGAATAACAATATCTATTGCATTCACCATATCTAATCCAAATTGTACTGGTTTACTGATACGATGCTCCAAATTACCATTTTCAGCTAATGTTGCAATCATCAATAAATCGCCTGTACTTTCACAGACAGTAATACCATGAAATAGTAATGCCAAGAAAGCTCTCGATTGAACTATAATCTATTATATTATTCATTTAGGTTGTTGTTATCATTGTTAATAATTTATAAAAATATATCACATCATTATAATTCTCTCTTTCTATTTTCTCACCCCCCCAAAAAAAAAAACTCCTAACACAAAAGATAATCATACATGCCTCATTTAGAATTTTTTCATCTACAACTTTAATGGCTACAGGACGACGTTGTACACCAAATTGTTGACCCGTTTCACATACATCATATAGTAATGAAATATTTGCACCATAGACAGCCGAAAATCCACCTGAACCAACCAAGACTAAATCTGAAAACCATCGCCATGGATACCAACGCATATATCTTGCAAGATCATATTTATAAATAGCATCCAATGACTTGCGACTTTTTGGATGAAAAGAATTTACAATCTTTGCTGTATCTCCATCGGCTAGTTCTGTAATACTTTCATAGGATAATGCTTGTCGCCATGCAATATTCCAATGCTAAATAATATATTATATAGTAAGTAATTTGTATATATATATATATGTATATACATATACATGTGTCCATGTATATGCATAAGTGATCTTTTTTTCTGGTTCTTTTTGGAAAACTATACAAAAGTGTGTCTTCACTACTCCCCTCCCCTCACTTTATATAAATAATTTCTTTTTTTTTTTTACCCAATGATTATCAAAGTTGACATTGCGTGAATGATATAAAGATATTGTATCATTATAAAGTTGACTAATGGCTTCTTGTACTGGAACACTTGTCGTTGCTGGTTCAAGAAAATGTAAGTCAAACTCTTGAGGATATTTTAAAACAAGTTGATGAATATCTTTTATTGTTTGATGAACAAGTTCCGTCTTTACGATTTCTTGTTGATATTGATGTGCAGGGTCATTACGATTACGATAGCCTAAATCCATTTAAAAGAAGAAAAAAAAAAAACTCGGATTTTTTTTCTTTCCTCTTTTTTTTTTCCCACTTGATAAAAAAAAAATTGCTGCTCCGGGGGATTCAAATCGGGAATCCACGCAGTTATAAGTTTCATTTTTTTGTAAGTTTTTCCTCTTTTTCTTTTTTTTCTTTCTGATAGTATCTTGTATGTAAAATATATTTTAGATAATCGAGTTTTAATTATATGGGATAAGAATACATTATCATTTGTAGTACAAATTCCCTTTTATTTATTTTATCATAGTACTAAAATATTAAGTAAAAGTATATTTGAGGTACCGAGTACTTATAGCAAAAAAAATTCACCTTGCGAGTATAATTTTAAAAAAAGGGAGAGTGAGTACCGTTGGGTGTATATAATGAATTCGAGACCCAGATACACACTTTTTTTTTGGAAGGAAAGAGAGATAACAAAAATTTCAGATTGATTATCTATTTTATTTTCAAATTAAGGGGGTAGTAAAAACAAACTTTTTTTACTTTTACAAAACCAATATAAAAATAATGGTCGAGAAGCTTTTCATGAAATGATGGGCGTATTTAATTAATGTTTATTACATGCAAAAAAAAATTGAATCGATATACTATTTAAGGTACTGTAGTAACTCTTTGATATAATAATATATTGGATATGCAACCACTCTTTCTTTTCTGTAACTCAAAAATGGAAATTATACTTTTCATCAATTGCTTATAGTCACACACAAAAAAAAGAGAAAGAGTTGGGGATCCACAAATATTTACAGGTAAATCCATTTTCATTTTTTTTTCTTGGTCCCAGCAAAACCATACTACACCATTATTGAAAAGCTGAGTAATTGGGTTACGAGGTTGTCATGACAACAACAACAACAACAACAACAACAGCAGCAGCAGCAGCAGCAATGATAATAATAATTATAAAACAATTTCGTTTTCTTGTTGACGGGAATTAAGAAAGTTCTTTTTTTCAATGCATGAGATTTTGATATTTGATCATTTGAATCGAGAATTTGATCAAGTTTCATTATGTATATATTATATATAGTATTATTATACATGTAAGAAAAAAAATCAATAAATACTAATATGTATTTCTATATTATAATGATTTGTATACATTTATATAATCATATGCAAAAAAAAAGGCATAAAAAAAATTGAGAGAATTAAATAATCCCCCAGTTTCTTTTTTTTTTTCGTAACAAACTCCAGCTCTCCCCCCCCCCAAAAAAAAACTTGTTATAGGTACGTACACCTATAATATATCTATTGGTGAAATATGATTAATGTTGTTATGAATGAATGGTTTATAAACATAAATGTTTTGAAAATTAAAGCAATTCAAAGTGTGGCTGTGAAATTGAAATCTAATTGTTTGCATAAAAAAAAAGGCAAGATAGTTTTTTTTTGTTTACAGTCCTTATGTTAATAGCTTGGGAATTATTCAAACAAAAAGAAGTGAAGGGTGGTTTTTAAGATGGTGAGAGCAATGTGACTAAAAAAAAATACAACACACCGAAAGAAGGATGTCAGCCAAAATTGTCAAAAAAAAAATTTGATGTTTTTGTCAAACAAATAATGTTTTGGATTATATGTTAATGGTATGACAAATAATCATAAAAAAAACATGTACATTGAACACACACACACACATACATTTAAAACGCAAATGTACATATTAAAACACACGCGACCACGCACAGTAGCATTAGCAATAGAAGTACCTCTTCTTGTGTGTAACCCAGAAAATCGGGTTTCATGTCATTCTTTTATTATAAAACATTATTAGACACGAAAATGAGCTGTTTAACAACGCAGCACAACAACAACGCACACGTTTTTTGTTTTAAATACACCATTTGCCCCACCCCCCAAATTTATGATGGGTCTTTTAAAGAATTATAGAAGTTTTTTTTTTCTTTTATGAACGACGATCTTCCGATACACACTCTTAACCGACCCGATCCTATCCATGGATATATCAATATATATTGTTCATTATTGTTAAAATAGAAAAGAGAAACATGTAAGAATTTATAATAATTATCAAAAAAATGTGATACTTTCATACAGTCGTTAACATATATATAGACGTGTTATATGCAAAAAATGTATATATAAAAAAAGATCCTTTTCAATTAGGGAAAAAGAAAAACAATTGGATTTATATTATTTATTGTTAATAAAATTGCAATAAAAAAAAGAGATTATATATTTTTACTAAAAAAGAGTGAAACATGATCTGATGTTTGAAATGTTACCAATGAAAAAAGGTTGTTTCCTAGTAACAGCAATTATTTTATTTGTTTTTTGTGGGTCCGTGGTCCGTGCCAAATTATCCAGTCTAAAGCTGGGTTTTTTTTTACAAGTAGTTCTCGAACATCTTCTTTTTTTTTTGATGGCTTATGATAAAAAAAAAAGTGAGTTATTGTTGGGGGGGAGGGAGAAGGTGGAGAAACGTAAAAAGGGAATCAGGCATTTAGTGCTAAATGAATGGACAGGTTTGAGATAATATTTCTTTTTTAAAAAAAAAGAATAGTTTACAAGTGTGTTACCTAGCAATGGTCCACGTGTAATATGGTTTATTTTATTATGTTTTGTTTTTCTTCGCCGATCCCGACTCAATAACAAAAAACATTACAACATCAAGGTTATATGACCGAAAAAAAAAAACAATTGTGTTTGATGGAATTAATGTTAAAAAAAATATAATGAGGTTCTGTTACACTGCCTAGCCTTTTTTTTTTACCTTCTCGGTGAACTTCAAATTACCGCCTTTGTTCATGTCACCCCCAAATAGGAAAAAAAATTACTTCAAAAACTCCCCCACTTCTCTCCACCCCCCCCCCACAAAGAAACCCCCCCTCTCCGCTTTCAACTTTAATCCTCTACCATTTTTATAGCCTTTGATCTTTTCTATAAAAGACAATCACTCACCTCCAACCTTTTTCCACTTTTCTTTTTTTTTTCTTTTCTTTGCCTTTCAAATTATATCTTTTTTTTTCAATTATATTTCAATTAAGAAAAAAAAATATTATTTTTTTTACGATTTTTTATATCGTTTTATAAATTATATTTTTTTTAATTTTTTTTCTTCCTTTATATATATTTTTTTAAGCCCTTTTATTTTATTTTATTTTACGCTATTTTACAAGAAACGAGAAAAACCGACACACACACATACTCAGCCCAAATTATTTTTTAAGAACAATAAAATTTAAATTGCCCCCCAATATGTCTTGCTGCCAACATTTGAATAACAAGCAAAAAAATGTCACTGGAACGACATTTAAAGAATTAGTGAATGCGACATCAACAAGTTTTGTTCATGTTTGTAATATGACTTGTGATAAACTTTGTTACCTTTGTGGATCAACAATGCACGCATCATCGGATTGCCCTCATTACGCATAAATTGAACCAAATGGCATTTTTTTTTAAAAAAAAAGCAACGTCGTTTTACAGTTTATACATTCACAAGACTATTCAAAATATTTCGTCTCTTATTCTTTTTTTTTTGCTCGACAGTTATTTTTTCATGACTTTTATCTGCTCGTTGAACGACATAGCAACAGCAACAACAACAACAACAACAAATTACACATATAAGTTCTTCGTTACATATTATTCAACAATTTTAACAGCAAAAAAAAAATACCTAACAACCAAATTATTATTTTATACAATGAACGACAAACAATTAGCATCATCATCATATTATATATATTAGCATGTCCTTTAGAAGAGACATTTCTTGCGTATATATATTTATATATATTATATATCCTCATCGATAACAAATAACAACAAATTCAATTATATGTGGAAAAACCGACAAAGTTCTTTCTTGAATATATCAAATCATTTTACATCATCATCATTATCATCATCATCATATATACATATAATTCTCTCGTTTTCGCTTTGGTCGAAACAAAGCAATGATAATAACCTTCCATTCGTCATTATTATTATTATTATCATCATCAAAAAGAACGCCTACTTTTTTCATTTGCCTTCCCTTCATGACTATTTCGATCTTATCATTTCTCCCTATCGTTGAACGGTTTCCCCCCTCCCTTTTTTTTTTTTTTTTCAAAAATTCGCCATCACATTTTTTTATGCCATTCTATTCTATTATCCATTTAATTTTTTTATGTTCGTGATCCAATTCTTATTGTTTTTTTTCTTTCTACATCATTCTCATTTTCTTTTCTTTAAAAAAAAAATTATGCAAAAAAAAAAAAAAAAACAAGAATTATGAATTAGTAGTAATTGGTTAGATGGCTGCTGGTTCAAGCCAAAAAAATTTGCTTGCTTGTAAATATTATTTTTCATTTCATTCATTCATTCACTCATTCGTTCATTCATATTGTAGTAGCCCTTTTTTTTCTTTCTTTATATCCTTTCTATTTTCATACAGTTGCATAACATTTTTTTTTCTTTTATAAAAAAATATATATAACAAATTATATTACAACAAAATAAGACTTTATTTCTTTATATTAAATGATTGACATTTTAGTTTAAACAATTGAAAATGGGAGAGATAGAACGTATAAAGAATAAGAGAGGGGGAAGGTAGGGGCATAAAAAAGATGATAATAATGAATTATAGTTAGTAATAAGAATAATTGGTAGTAAGTTTATTTTGTTATAGAACAAGATAGATGGATTTGGTTGTGTTGAATAATAATATTAAGGCTATACTAACCATGATTAGTAGCATACCATCCGCTGTTCTGCTTTAAAGCTCAATTATAACATTCAGGGTCCAAAAAAGAAATTATAAAAAAATTTGAGGTTTTTATTATACGTAATGACGACACGATTAATATATTTCAAGACATAAGATTGGTCATGTAATAAAATAATAAATTCTTTAACCTCTTCTTCTTCTTTTCTATTATATATATTCATTCTAACCTACACATACCAATTCTCTCTTCTCCTCCTCCTCCTCCTCCTCCCCCCCCCAAAAACAACCCCTTTCTATCAAATTCTGTACCTTTTGTATCTTTTTTTTTTGTTGTCAGTTAAAAAAAACATTCTTTTTGTTCTTTTTTTCTATTATATTCATGATATTTGAATAGACATAAAATGATGTTATACTCCCTCTTTTATTGTTATCTATAATATATCTCAATTATATCTCTACTTCTTCTCCTAATTGATATTATTATCACTTCCGAATCGGCTTATATACAAAAGACAAGCTAAAATACAACAATAAAAACAATAATAATTTCACATATTCATTTTGAAAATTATAACTCTCCTTCCTTTCATCCATTTATTCCCCTTCTATCAAACAAACAAACAAACTAACTAACAAACAAAGACCCTCCTTTTTTTTACTTGTTTCATAATCTTTTATTCGCACGTTTTTTTTTCTCTCTCAATTAATTCTAGATTATTTTTATTTATTCTGATGCATCTTTATATATTATGGGGGAGTACAGAAAGAAATATATATATAAAAAAAAAGGGGGGGTGGGATATAGAAAGACTTTAGTTTAGTTAATGATATATAATCCCCAATTATTTATTATGAAAAAATGCTTCTTTTTTTTTCAACTCCCCCGAATTTTATGACTCAGTTAAATTCAAAGTTAAAAAAAAAAAGGGTTTGTTCTAAATGGGGAAGGAGAGGTAGTTAGACTGCTAAAAAAAAAAAGGGATTCTCTCTTTTAATAACATTTTATTATAACATGGCATCAAGATTTTTTTTTTCAAGTAATTAGAATAAGGATGTGCAAATTTGCCTTTTTGGTTGAATGTAAACGATTTTTTTTTTCTGTACATATATTAGCTGTTTAAAACTACATCATTCAATCATTTATTATTTAAAGAAGTATATAGAAGAAATAATATATTGCTATAATATTATACTATCATATCGAAAAGAAACACAAAGAAAATCAAAGTTGTGTAATGAAAAAAAGGTGATAACCTTATTTGTAATTTGTATTTCCAATTATAATGAAATAAAATGATAGTGCGAAAATCACCTCTTTAGTTCTTTCTTTTTTGAAGGTCTCTCTCTCCCCACACAAATCATAAATCATCAACCACCCCCAACCCCTATTTTTTATTCTCCTCCTCCTCACCCCCCACCGAGAATCATGCATGCATTATTGGAAGTTTATTTAGTTTGTAATTATTAACATTACAGAAAAATGTTTTGATACGTACTTAAATCTGTACAACAATAATAAACAAACAAAACAAAAATGTGAATGATCGACTGATGGCACGTTTTTATTGGGGGCTTAAATGGTTTGTTATATTGATTGAATTAATTGATGTAGTAAAAAATAAAATAAAATAAAAACCTCAGTCAGGATTATACATTACAAAAATTATGACATTCCATTAGCATTTTTCTTCTTCTTCTATTACTTCATAGATGCGTCGCCACGAGATAACAATATGTAAGGAGAATCAATTCAAATTGATACGTACTAAATAGTTTCTGTATATTATAATAACTGAAATTGCCAATAAAATTTAATAATAATTGTAAAAAAAAAGAGAATGTTGCATAATAATCATTCGTAGTCATGACAGTACATATTAATCCTATTAGAAGGCATCCGCAATAAGCTTATATTGATAAAAACTGTCAATTCATATTTTTTATGGACTCTATTTTTTTTTTTTGTTAATTGGTTAAACTATATCAATATTATAATAAGAATCTATTCTTCTCTCTATATTACTATCGTTCATAATTAGTTTAATCATGAATCCAACCATTTATTTTGATACGTAAAGTGAAGGGTCAGTATAAAACTAACTTATTTTCTTATTAAAGTTAGAAGATACTAATATTCTTTTATTAAAATTTAGGCTTGTGTTTTGTTTTGATGGTAAAAAGTTTAAAAAGCAATTTTCTATTTGAACTATGAAGAATTAAAACTATATAACTTATCAAGGAGAGAGCTGAAGTCTTTCCATAAAGAAAAATTTGAATCGCGATCCAAAAAGAGTGTTAGTTTGAAATTTTTCTTTTTGACTTATGCACGTGTAATATATAATGAACAGTGTTTATAAGAGTAGTTAAACAATGTGCGTAATGCTTATTATTATTATTATCATGCAGCAGCAGCAGCAATATTATATAGTAGTGCTTATAAAAGACACTTTTTTATATTCTCTTTTACGTCATACATCCAAGAATATGAATCAATCAGTTATAATTGGTTAGTTTTAAATAGGTTGTAATATGATGATGTTATATAACGCCGGTAATTATTATCTCATTTTACGTACCTATTACATATCAATCACCAGCCACAACCTTCAATTTTAATATATCTCCCTCCCCCCCCCTTACTCTTTTCACAATAATTCTGTAAAAGATCTCCACTTTTCTTCTTATTATTACACCAAACCTCAGCGGCTAATCTTTCTTTTTTCATTTAACATGTCAAATCTAGCTAAGGAGGATGGTTATAATATAACCACCCCCCCCAGATATAATAAAAAAAGGCACAAGAGTCGTGTTACCAACAAAAAAAAAACAACAGCCATTTTTTGGATTTATATGACCTTTTTGTTTGGTGTCATTTATAGTAGAAGTTCCTTTCTCCCCCCCCCACAAAAGAAAATATACAAGCTAAACAATAAAAGCACAATGAAAATAAATGGAACATAATAAGGAGCGTAATGGCGGGAAAAATGAGTTACTACATATATATGTATCTACCCTTTTTATTTTATTTTTTCTCCCAATTAAATTAATTTAACTACTTGTTATTTTTCACTTCAAAAGATAAATGACGTATCATTCTGGTCACGTGTTTATTTTCTGTATTTGCTTTCATTCAATCAATATATATTAATTTCATACTTTTATTATGAGTTTCTTTCATTAAATAATAATAGAATGAAAGAATGAAAGTGTTTCAAATGTTCCATGTAGATAACAACGAAAATGTAACCAATGCATACGTTTTGCTTTATAAATATAAATTCATGATAAATATATATGAGAGGATGAACATCAATTTAATATTGTTAACTATTAAATAAAGATGTGTCGTTCGAGATCTCTGCATGTGTGCTAGGGTGCTATCAACTACAGTCTTTTCATTCATGCAAATATACAGTGTTATAATTATAAAAATACATGGAATACGTACGTAGAAGTACATAGCTATTTTGAAAGAAATATAGTGGTGCAAGTACTTTACATTGTGAACACTGCAATAATAATAATTATAGTTGGACTTTTTTTAAATCTAAAAAGCTGTTACATTTTGCTTTTCAAAGACATTACGTAGTCTTTTCAATTTTTTTTTTTTTTTTTGAAGTGGGTTGTTCAAAAATGGCTATATTGTCAAAAAAACAAAAAACAAAATGAAGGTTGAAAGAAGAGTGTCATGGAAACAAAGAACAAGCTGTCATATGTACGTAGTGATAATAAGTCAAAAAAAATAATTCATCCAGTTCAGAAGCAGCCTATCAGTGTTTATGTCACGTTAGTAAACAGATAAATAAATAATGAGATGATGAATCATTATTAGTATTTATTTGAGAAAGAAAAAACATACAAAAGCATCTCCTTTGGTATCGATGGCATGAAATGCGGGAGAGAGAGGGGATTTGTTGATAGACGGGGGTAAAGATGACTTTATACAGCAAAAAATTCAGAAAGAAAAAGCTCATACGTATTACCTACGTAGTCGTTTTATGACTATATATATATACAAGAACGAATTGGTTGACGATTTTCAACAGTAAAAAAGAATGAACAGTGTAACAATAAACAGAAATCTAATTTTGACACATACGTAGGTATTACTGAATATTATCATTATCATATTGTTATTGTAAAATACAACATCATATATTAATCTAAATAATGATGATTAATCTTGTTATGATGATATTAAACAAGCTTATATATAATTTATTTCCTCTTATTTTTCATTCATATATATACGTATACAGTATATCATATGGTGTATCTATAATGTATGTTAATAAAACTGAACACATGCCCATAAGCGCCGGCTACTATAGCCTTCGTTTCTAATAAGCACAATTTTTTTTTCAAATCTTAACCTATTCTCTTTACAATGATGTAAGACTACATATTAAAACAAGTAAGATACAGTGCAGATATATAAGCTTTCATATTTTTATCTCGTACAGTTTATTCTGATTATATGGTGTCTTACAGTATCTTTTGTAGCTGTAAGTTTAACTTCGAAAGTTAAACTGGTATTTCACGAAATCGGTACCGATGTTCACATATGGAGAGACTACAGACTGAACTAGAAAAATTCACTTTACAGTAATAAGTGGTTATTAAAGATATAACGTGTCAGATCACAACAAATACCACGATTTCCCACCCCTATAATCTAAAACACAGCTCTTGTATTTTTTTTTGGTCAAATACCCCAGTCATTTTACCAATATCATGCTGTCTGTTGAAACAAAGGTGATTCTGTTTTTGGTGCACAAAAAAATATACTTCATCTTTTTATTTACAGTTACAGTCATCAATTATATAATTCTACAACAAAACACTTTTTTATATAAAATACAGTCATAAAATGTCAATTGAACTTTCTTGGGATTATTGATACTTTTTCTCGACGAAGCACTCTTATCCCGGAACGGTTTGCAATTTTCAATATTTTCAAAATAAGGTGGACGGTCGAGAACTTTGGGACTACACGTTTGTTTTGAAAACGGCATCGACAAGAATTTATGGCTTTCCTTTTCTTTAATGACCTGCATACGTATAATTTTTTTTCTTTAAATATAAAAGTGATTCTATATATCTTTTTAAATG